>CM076571.1:608741118-609341118 GCA_034641835.2 Pinus albicaulis | reverse complement strand
TTTTAAACTTAGTGGCTTTGAACCACTCGTCACCCATCCTCGGTATCTCTGTGGCATGAGCAATTTTCTCAGGTGACACTATAAAACTGAGCAGCCCCACCTTCGAAGTTGTACCTACAAAATTTACTACAAAATATTTTGAGACCTAGGCATCAAAACCTTGTAGTTTTTGGAGAAATTTCATGCATCCAACATTACTGAAAGCTTCTGGAAAGCCAAGGTCTTCATTGAGTAACTTGAGATCCCTGGGCTCGTATCTTACACAAGAACCTCCTTTATTTTTTTAGTTTTTTTCATGGCCATCTTCCTTAATACTACGTTGCCTTCTTGATGTTGTGACACCTGCAAAGAGATGAATTGAACAACGAGAAGCTTGTAATGGAGCGAGACTTTTCAAGGATGATAATCAATAGATGCATGCAAAGGTCAAAGGAAGGATGACAAAGAGTAACTTTGGATGTGAATTAAAAAGGTGAAATTCGAAAATGGGAGGGATAATGAAAAATGGGAGGAGTGAACTGTAATGATGAATGTCTCTTATGATTACACATGTTTGGATGACTCTAATAACCGATCATGTGACCTCACATTCACCCTAAACCTCTAAAAATTTGACACCTCATGATACCCTTTATTGGTGCAGAAAAAAATGATTTCGCAGTGTTTTCTGTTATAAATCTGGTAGATTCGCTACAGGCTAGTCAGGTGAGTACATAGCGAAAACAAACTTTTTACAATTATATTCGTTGTAGATTCAGGAAAAATTAGACAGGTGGCTACTACCTAAATTTAAACCAATGCATGTAGACCTTTGGTAGATTTTGATAGATTTGACTTTGATGACATGACCAATGGACTATTCTAGACTTAGGATAATGACCAATTCATGAGTTTTCATCAATTTCATGAACCAATTTTATGAGACAAATGAAACCTATTCTAATGACCCTATCTATCAAAAATTGAAATTTTATTTGTGATAACAATCACTATAGTATAAGGTTTTCTACAATTAAGTTCAGGTTTCCATATATGAATTTAGGGATGAATTGGTTTGATGATCTTCAAAACCTACCATTGGGCATGGAGTCTCACTATCAATCGAATGATATCACAGATCTAATGAGAAAATTGTACAAATCATGGGAGTAACATGTCCTTTGACTGTTTTGGAGATTTAAAAGAAAAGTGAGCTGAGAGAAAACAAAGTTTTATAAGTGTTTAAATAACAAGTATTTATTGAATGATAATTTTAAGAGAGGAGCATCAAATGAAATCCAATATCATAAACTAACATTTCATACATGGAAGAAACAATTAATAATAAATAAATACTGACAGGGAAATGTAACACATGAATTTCCTACTAACTTCTTATTAAACACTGCAAATACATTCACGATTTCTCAAACATGTCCAGACTACAAGTGTTTTTTCAATAATTTCCAACTCTGTTTCATTATTCATAAACTGTATTATAGAGATTTACTTAACAATTTACAAAATTATAGTGATCACACAATTACAAAATAAGATATTTTGAATATCTTCTAAGTTTATGTATGCAAAGATAAACTATAGAAAATATCATATTTATTCTAGAATAGGTGTAAGAAAAACAACTAAAATTTAGGCTGAAATATAGTGGCTTGGTCAACTACTTCACTTGAAAATAGAATAGGTCCCAAATCTGTAGGTCATTATTGTTGTTTGAAAAAAAAATTTCTCTCTGTATACTTCATCAAAACTGTCCCTTGATACCTCCTATTGTTCTTTTGATTTTTTGGAAAAATCGCTGACAGACACATTGTTGGCATTTATTTTAGCTTTTCGTCACCAACCAGTATGCATATTTTTGGTTCAAAAATAGCTGACAGAGGTCCTTTAAATATTATCAAAACGTTGACAAAGGAATTTTAAGCTCTCTCAAACCTTATACTGTGTAAAAAATTTGTAGGCCGACTATCAACGATAAGACAAAAATTTATATTTTTGATCAAACAAGTAGACAAAAATGGTCTTGATACACCAGCATCCTAGCTGAGGGTACTGACACCTTCAAGCAACACATCTATTCTGTCTAATATCTGATTCTTTCTCTGTCTAGTTTCCATGGTTTTTCTTTGATCATTTTTTTGTCTCTTTTCTTCTTGGGGTTTGCAGGTTTCTTTTCAGACTCTATAGGCTTTCTCTTCGTGTTGATAATTAAGACTTTAAAGCGCATATTTTCAATATCAATTACTTTCTATGCCAACTCTGGATTTATTCTAAGCTTAATTTTATACCTCAACCTATTGGTTGGCCTAGTGTGCTTGTTGCCTGTCTGAAAACTTTGGGTATTGGTCCATCTGCCTTTTTCTCTGTCATTGGGTTTTCTCCCTTTAGATTCCCAAGTTTAGCTGTATCTGCAAGAGAGTTTTTTTAGAGTAAGGTTGATACATGACCAAAGCCACTTCCAGTCTCTGGAACTTCCAATGATGTAGGCTCTGTCTTATGAAGTCGATCACTCCTCCACTAATATAGTTTGGGAAATTTCGGGGCAACTGAGGGGGATCAGTTTAAAGCCATCAAGAATAAAGAAGAGAAAATGATTCTTCTAGTAAAAAAATATTTCACAATGACACAAATGACCAGTCTTTGATCGAGGAAGTGGCTCTCACTGTTTCAAAAAGAAAAGCATAATAACCATTTCCATAATGGAAAATATCGAATGGCTCATGATTTATGTAATCTACATAGACTCTTTCTAAAACAAAATTATAGCTAGGAAAGAGGCCAATGAACTTACTAATCAAATATTTTTCCTTCAATGTAGTCACATTTTTCTTAACAAAGGAGGAAAACCCCAAAACATGAGAGACATTACTCTGCCCTTTTAATAAATCTATTTGGGACACCCATTGAATAAGCAATTACCTCAACCACTCAAGAACTAGATAAAAACCCCAATGATCCATGAAAACATGAAATGATAAAATAACATTCAAGTTTATATCAAGCTAAATGAATTAAAAACCAAGACAAACCCTAATTCAATGAAAAAAACTCCAATTCTATCATGAACACTGAAAAAATCCACACTCAACCATAAATGAACTCCCAAATCTACAAAAAAAACAATCAATAATGAATTGGATACCCTAGTTTCTCTCCTGTGAATTCTTCAACTCCATTCTCTTCCACCATCGTCTCTAACATTTTTAATTTTTAATATTAATTATTAATTTAAATAATTACATTTTAATATTAACCAATTACAAAATTATTTTTTTGTTTTTTTATCACTTCCCTTATTTTCTTTGTATCCACTTTTAACATACTTAATCAAATTTTATTAATTCAATTAATTCAATTTTAAATATAATTATTAATTTAAATAAAATAAAAACAATTAATTTATAATATCAAAACATATTATAAAATAAACTTGATTAGATGGATTTTTAAAAAAATGTGACACCACTACAAAGAAAAATAGATGAGTTAATGGTTGTGCCATCCTCAACATATACCATAATATGGTATGTTTTATCTTCGTGTACAGCTTAAATAACCCTTGCTAAATTAAAGTTAATGAAGCTTTGATTATGATAACTTGATTAGCCTTCAATAAGTAAAGTCCATTAGTCTTTGGTGTTTTTATTTATTGAGCCCATATGTTGCTTATTGAGGGAGGTATTTTACAAGGGAAATAAGTCACAATTTATTGATTAATATTAGAAGCCCATGTAATTGAATTTAACCATTCTTGTTAAGTTTTAGAATTTTTATTGAGTATTTGCAAAATAAATTTCTAAATACAATTTCGGAACTGTTCAGAACATGGTTATACTAAATAATTTCAAGCACAATTGGTTATTAAGGTGAACAATAAATATGTACATTACGAGGTTTTGGCACACTATACAAGATCAAATTAGGCCTTCTCCTGGATGAATAAAAACTAATATTTTTAAGTAGATTTTCTATATTTTTGTTTGAAAATACATGATGGAATATGTTAATATATTAAAGAGAAACCAATTTTGGTTTTCTATATTTTTTTTTTGAAAATACAAGATGGAATATATTAATATATTAAAGAGAAACCAATTTCTAAAAACAATATCATAATTGTTGAGAATGTGAGTATACTAAATTATTTTAAAGAGAATTATAATTGGTTGTCAGGGTTAATAATAGAGATGTACATGATTGTAAAAACCATAGGTTAAAAGTTTATGTAATAAAGTTAATAAAGGAAAAATAAGACCAAGGTCATGGAATATGTATTACAAGTTGAACGTTGGGCAAAGTATACTAGTGGGCATCATTTGTTGTTTATTATGGCTAAGAGGAAATTGAAAAAGGAAATGGCAAAGGCATTAGAAGGAAAAAAGGTATTATTTGCATTTATATTTATGAAAATAAAGGAAATTAGGATAAAAGGAAGGTGAAAGGTCACATGTTACATGTGAGGATGAAATTGAAGGAAAATAGTGGAAAAATGGAGAAACTAGAGGCATCAATAATAAAAGAACATCAGAGCATCAGTTCAAGGCCTTTTTGTCAGTTCAGTTTCAAAATTGGTTTCAGAGAGAACAAGAGCACCAAGAGGAGAATGAAAGCAAGGAAATACAAGGAAATACAAGGAAGACAAAGGAAAGCAAGGATAAAGTAAGGAAAGGTTGGATCAAGGGGCTTCAGTGGGAATGCTTGCAGGTAACAGGTTGCATGTATCATTTCCTAGTTGGTTTTTGTTAGACAATTGACTTTGTCTAATAAGATGGTAGCACTTGGTATGTTGGCATTGATGTCAACTAGGATAGTTTGATATGCTTGATGTGTCAAGCTCAGGGAGATTCCTATGGTTATTGTAGTATCTCGTGGAGAATCACCATAGTAGCAAGCTTATTGGAGAAGCCATAAAATGATGATTATGGTGGTTGGGAATCTAGGTTCTTGGCATAAGAAGAATATTTTGTGAGAAATTTCGGAGAAATTTTTTAGGTTGCAAATGGGCTCAAAGACTGCATCAGACCTTCTCCACTAGAAATTTCTTTGAATAATATTTCTAATGGTATGAGGAAGTCCATAAATGGACATCTGGATCAAAATTTGTTGATATCCGAAGTAAGGAGCTTGGAGTCCTTAGGAGGAGGGAAAATTTTAGAGCCTCAGTTAATAGAAGCAGGTCATATCAGAGGTCGGAGCACATCGGGACCAAATATCCAAACCTCGGAGCAGAGGATATAGTAGAATGGTGAGGCCATCATAACCTCAAAACCTCATAATTCCTTTACATATTCAAATTCCTTGAAAGCGTCGAGGTTTGCAAAGAAGAAGAAATACAAAAGAAATTGTAGAGAAAACAACGACCGATGGAACCTTTCTCTCTCCTCTAATTGGACACATGGGAGCATGTGATTAGCCTTAAGGAGTTAACGTGTTAGATGATGTTAGCATGATGTAGTTGTACGATGGACATGTGAAATTTTTATTCAAAGCCCAATGGGGAAAATTTGAGTGACATGTATCAACCTTGTGAAGGTACCACATGTCAAAAATCACAACAGCATGACGTCATTTCAGAGGTCGGTATATCAGAATTTGGAGTTTTCGTGACTCCTATGTGTTTGCATTTGAAAAATGTTACAATGAAAGGGGCTCCAATGGTGATTGGAATTTGGTCATGAGAGCTAAAGGAAGCAAGGGATGAAGAGAAAATACATAGGGAGAAGGTCTCTGGGTAGGAGCCTGAAGGTGTTAACACCTAAGTACTGTGCCCCTGGTCACAACACTCGGTCCTATGAAGGAAATGTGATAAAGGTTTAAGTAGAGTGATCTAAAAGAAATCGAGACTTTGCAATTAAGTAAGGCATGTTCAATAAAATTTACGATATGCAAGGGCTTCGATATAACATTGCAGTGGTATGTAAAGCCACCAGTCACAACTCTTGGTCTCATAATGAAAGAACAAGTGATAAGGGCTAAGCGTCAAGGGGCTAAAGGAATCAAAATTGTGTAATTTCGTAAAATTCTTTTTTTATGAGTTACAATAAGTTATGGCCCTGATACTATAGTAAAGAGTTAAAGGTTGAATGCGTCGGAAACTAGAAAGTAAATGAAAGATAAAGGAGATGGTTAATGGAGTTAATGGCATAAACATATATCACTAGGGCAAGGCAACAAGGACAATGATTCTTAAAGAAGAATTTTCGGCACTACAAGGAAAAGACCCTCTAGTGAAGGTTATAAAGGAGGTTATTAGTGTTATAAAATTGGCCAAAATTGTCAAGAAAAAATATGCTACAACATATGTTTCTGGTAACGGAGGTTTTGGCAGCGCTTTTAACGGAAATTCAACACAACTGAAAAAAAATGGGTGGCCGGAGGTTATTATGGATGTTTTTTCATCAGTGGTCTTATCAGGTTTTAACGCACTGGTGCGTATTGATAGACAGTGCACTGAGGCGGTCGAAGGAGAATGCACTGGGCCGTTAAGGAAAACAACAACACCAGGCCTGGTGTTGGTGATACAATGCATGGGGCCATTCTAATTGGTCTTGGGATTTGAGCGGTGCCCATAGGTCATATAAGCGCACTGGTGCATGTCTCTTTATGAGGCACCGGTGCTTCGTATCATATAAAGGAACCAATATTTATAATTGGTATCGGTATTCGTGCGGTACACATGGCATCTACAAATGCACCAGTGCTTATAGATACATAAACACCCCGGTGCATAGTATCACACAAACACACCAATATTTATAACTAGAATTGGTATTAGTGTGGTTCCCATAAAATCATAAATGCACCAGTGCATATAGACACATAAATGCACCGGTTTTCATTTTATTTTTTTTAGAAACATCCACCTCTGACAGTCCAATTATTGTGATTGTTTTAAATTCATTATTCATCAAAAGTCGACACATCTTATAACAATATTCATATTAATTACATTTTTATTAATGCATTTGAATGCGCTGTTTGGATTAATTTGTTATATCATATCAGAATTATTGTGGTTTTTTTAAATTCATTATTAATCAAAAGTTGACACATATATATAATCTTATAACAATATTCATATGAATTAAATTTTTATTAGTGCATTTGAGAACGACAATGGAGAACGCAATAGAATAAATTAAAACATATTTTATGATTATATATATATATATATATATATATATATAGAGAGAGAGAGAGAGAGAGAGAGAGAGAGAGAGAGTCTTTATCATACAAAATGGGACAATTATTCGTATCCCTTTGTCTTTCAATTGGGACACTATGTCCATTACATTAAACAAAATGTCTGATTTCAAAGACATATTTCAAAAAATAAAATGCCTTGATTTCATATCTAAATTACATAGTGATCATCATTCTTTTCTTGAACTGCTGTCACTGCTAGAGCTAATTCCATGACTTGGGTTATTTTCAGGAATGTTGTGTTCACAGCATTGATTGTTTTCTTCTTCTTCATTTTCCATCTACAAATATAAAAATAAACTGAAATGAGTGTATATACATTGGTGAGAATAATGAAAATTCCAATATTAAATAATATACATCAATGTAAATCGAAAAGAAAAATGACGCACCATAGCAACAATTGACTCATAAATTATACACATTCTTTCAAAACTATGTACCATGCCATATTTCAAAATTTCGTCTGTTGGCGCAGTTCCATACTTTGTTTCCTGCAAGTTTTATACCCCATAACAAATCATATATTTAATATAAAAGATGTTTTTGTTCTATTAATTATAGACGGAGCTAATTAAAACAAGATCCATAGATGCTTACAAATTCCACAATTAAATTCCGATATGCCAACATATACTCACAACCCATATTTAGTCCAATTTCAATCAATTCGTGTGATGGTTCTTCTTTGTATGTTAGCCCCTGTTTGAAGACATTCAATGATGATTTTTGTAAAACAACTTAAAAAATACAAAAATGAAATCTAGTTAAGTTGTTATAAGGAAGTAACAATTACTCACAAACTTAGAGATCAACCATTTTCTTCCTTGTCGTCCTGTTTTATGTGCTGAATGGGTTTCATTTTCTTTTCTTTTCTGCAAGAAAATTCTTGAAAATTAATATTTAATGCTAAATTGTTTATTTATTGTACCTAATGATCGAAAAATTCAATGATTACATATTACATTTGAAGCATGTTGTTATATTCGTTCCACTAGATCCCTCAAATTTTTGTAAAAGTTTTCCCCCTTTTCATTAACTTCTAGCACCACTCCAGATGAGCCAAGGAGCAATTCATTTTCATTTGCATGTTCTATTTTTTTTCTTTTCTTAGAAAAACATTCCTTTTCAAAGTTGTTGGTCCAGGTAGAACATTAAATAGATGTGAATTAGTAGAATATTTGAGACATGTTTTCTATAATTTTAAGTATATTGTTAATGATAATTAAAAAAAAAACTTATATTGGATTGATAGTATTGTTTCATTCACCTGATTCATCTTTTTGCAATTTTTCCATTAAACTTTTACGCTCTTCTGGTCATAGATCAGAAATAATCATATCGAGCTTCATCATTTTGTGGCTCTACATGATACACAGTAAACAATACAATTAGTTAAAGTTACATATAGTTCAAAAATAATATTTTTTATAAAGAATTTACAAATAACTTGCCCTTTTTCTTTTCTTGATGTGTTAACCGTATTTTTGTTACTTGATATCTTGTCAGTCATTTCTTTATCAGTCTAAAACCTGTAGCATATCATTCATTAATATATTTATAAATAAATTCTCAAATTTTCAGGTAGAAAATAAATCTCGAGACACCAATGCTCCTTTCATGAAATCCACATCGCCGTCGGTGCATGGATATATTAACAACGCACCGCAAAATAGTATAATACACCATACGGTGCATTCGGTATTATAAACGCACCGAAAAAACAATGTAATAGACCTAACGGTGCATGGGGTATTATAAAAACATAGCAAAAATGGTGTAATACACCGTACGGTGCTTTCCTAGTTAAAGAGAGCATCAATTCCCTATTTCAGATTTGGCGCACGGATTTAAAAAAATGTTTTCAATTTTTTACGACACAGAACTTGCGTGGTGTGCTGTAATAATACAGAGCACCGGTGTGGTAGTGTATGCAAGATGCACTGATAAAGAAAAATCCTTTTTTTCAAAAATTCACGCAATGGCTGAATGGATTGGGATCCGACTATGCAAGTCGTTCTGTGGATTGGACGTCAATCTAAAATGAAAAACCCTAATTCTGAAATCACATAAACAGGGAGAAAAAAGGGAAAAAATAAAAAAATGAAGGGTTCACGGTAAAAATGGATAAAACTGCAGGAAAAAATAAAAAATTGCAAAAAAAAGTAAAAAAAATGAATTAAATTTAATCACGAAATGGTTTGAAATTCTATGTGAAAGGGCTTGAATCACCAGAGTTTTCGTTTTTGATTGTCTGAATACTTCTGTTCGAATGTATTTCGCCATCCACAGTGCCCTCGTGCTCTCTTGCTCCAGGTTTGTCTCTTGCAAAAATATGACTGAAATTTTTTAGCAAAAATAGTGAAATAATGAAAAGTGTTTAGTATTTAAAGAATTATTTTATCAAATTAGATTTTCAAAAATATTTTGCCGCCCATTTTTCAAATTGTTGCTTTTTTTTAACTTGAACAAAATAGAGTTGCATTTTTTTTATTTGCGTTTATTCGTTTCCGGTGTGCGTAATTGTGACGGACCGGTGTGTTGTATTAATACGACGCACCAGGGCCTGTTAGGATGATAAGCGCAAAGGACTTTCAAAGTTTTTTTTTTTTTTGTATGTAAGATCATAATAAAATAATGATAATTATAAAGTGCATGATTTTATTTTCATTATTTTCTAAACTTTATATATGTAATATCAAAATAAAATAATGATAATTGTAAAGTACTGAATTTATTTTCATTATTTTCTAAACTTTATTTTACAAAAATTCGTATTATTCTAGATTTGTTATTTTTACAATTATTTGAAAATTTACAAATTCAAATATTTTAATAAAATCATTTCACATTAATACAATTAAAATTTTCACATTAATAGAATTAAAATTTTACAAATTAAAATTTTACAAATTAAAATTTTACATACAATTACATTAATTAAAATTACAATTACAATTTTACATTAATTTCACATACATGAATTACGATTAGAATTACAATTACAATTTTAATTTTACATACAATTACATTTACAATTTTACATATAATTACATTTACAATTACAATTACAATTTTACAAATATTTTACAGACAATTCAATTAAAATTATAGTTACAAATACAATTACATTTACAATTTTACATAGAATTACATTTACAATTACAATTACAATTTTACAAATATTTTACATACAATTCAATTAAAATTACAATTACAAATACAGTTACAATTTGTAAAATTTACATACAATTAGAATTAGAATTACAATTTTACAATTTTTCATATATACAATTACAATCAATTCAAAATAAATTAAATATTACAATTACAATTAAAATTTTACAGTAATAAATATTTTACATACAATTACACTTAAAATTACAATTAGTACAAATACAAATACAGTTTTACAATTTTACATAGAATTAAAATTTAAATTACAATTACATTCACGACATAATATTTAATAAATATCATGGCCATTTAATAATATTAAATTAATTAATAATATCACGATCATGATAACCATCGTACAAACATCATATTCGACTAATAAACACATTCAATTAACATTATATATTAACATCATCACAACACAAACATCAAATATACATCTCAATATAATGTCAAATAACTCATGCGCCTATCAAATATACACATCTATCTTCAAGCTAAACATTAAATGAACATATCTAACATGACTAACAATATGCGACACATCATGATGATCATCAACATGAAAATTAAGTACAAATGCAACATGAACAATAAATACATGGACCATATATATATATATATATATATATATATATATATAACTGAATAATTTGTTAAAAATATACAACTGTAATATAAATGTCATGGATCAGGCGCTGGCGGTAGTATAACAACATCAATAACACTAGTACAAGTGGATGCGGCCTGCTTAGTAAAGATGGGTGCAGCCTCGACAGTCGATGGTCGACTAGCCTGCTCATGATCATGATGATCATTAGTACTGATGGATGTATTCGCTGGTGGTAGTACAACATGATCAATATGAGGCATAGTAGTAGTGGAGGCCTGCTCAGTCAATAGTACTGCAGCCTTGGCGGTCGATGGTCCAACCTGCTCATGATGATCGTGACTAGTACTCATGATGGATGCTGCAGGCTACTGACTGGATGTGGCCAATGGTCCAGCCTCATCTCCATGATGACTAGTGTCAGATGCTGCTAGTGGAGCCTCATGCTAATCATTAGGTGCACCGTGAGGTGAACGATCACGAGATGCATCTGAGTCACTGTTGGCGGACTGTCCATCACGTGCCGTAGCTTGAATACGCCTATAGCTATGGACAATCCTCCTCAATCGCGTAACAGTTGTCGTAGCTCCTGCGACATGCCACATCAGGTCGTACATGTCACACGGCATGCCTCTCCACATCCATAACAGTCTATCATCACCCTGTATCTCTCTGTAATGAGTGGGCCTGATGTCCGAATATGAAATCAATCCACAGAGTTGGCTGCCCAACTCCATCCGGTATCTGGTCTCAAGTTGAACATGCTTAGCAAAAGGTAGTACCGGTGCACCATGAGGCACAGGATCAGCACGTCTCTTTGCTGCGCCACCGGCCTCATCCTCCGGCGCACTAGCCATCTCCTGATCGTAATCATCAAGATCGACACCTGGATCATGTGGTGGATACGACATCTCATCGCCATCAAAAGAGCCAATGTCTGCAAAAAATATACAAGTACACAACAATAATTAGACAATTTCATTACACAATTTAATAAAAACAAGTTAAAGAACATGTTAGAATAAATATAATTAAAACAGTAATATTACCTCTATCATATGGCGTCTCATCAGGAGTGAAGAGGACATTAGGACACCCTCGCCAATCTAGTCCAGCATAAGGACATGGGACCATAATGAAGGGATGCAGCCCGCCAACACTGGCTAGTAAGTCCAGCGAATCATGTGATATCCTCGTTGGAAACATAGTGTCTCCCCTCTTGGGCATCATCTTCCCCCACATGCACATCCAGGCCTCGAACATCGGCTTACGAGGCTGTCGAACAAAACTAGGTCTCATCTCTAGAAACCTCTAAAAAAATAAAAAAAACAGCTCTGAAGCAAAAGGGAAGTTGACCCTCCCTTGTGCATGAGCACGAAATCTATCTAAGGCCATACAAAACTGTCGCAAAAAAATGGCAGACCACTTGACAAGTCATGGCTATTGTACTAAAGAATCAACGTAATATAAAAGCGAGCAACTAATGCGTTGCCAGTCACTGGTGTTGTGCGAAATGATCAAAGCGATAATAGAGAGGCACTACACATCCTATCTACCAAAAGAACCTATACGTAACTGACCTCTAGGTACCTGATACTCTGAAGGAGACAGTACATGTGCTCCAATGTATCTCTGGGAGTAAACTAACTAACTCCCTGCTACACAACCAGCTGGCACGTCTGGGAATGAGGGAAAATCCACCCCTCTCCTCGACAATCCTCTAATAAAATAAATTTCCTCCTCAGTGGGTGTGTACCACTAGTTAGGACCAACCTGAAAAGCCTGTCGGTGGGCATTCCACCTGCCGACAAGATGTCTCAAAAGCACACTATGGACCTTTAAGCTGAAAATAGCCTCCTCATAGAACTTGAGGAGGCCTACCTGCATAAGGATCTCCTAGGTATTTGCAGTATTAGGGTGAGGGCATCCATCTCTCTCCCTCTCTCTTGCCTCCCATTGGAGAATTATGTCATATTGTTCTGCTTGTTGTTGCTGCTGTTGCTCCTGTTCTCTTTGAATCATTACCATATTAAATAAATTTATTTTATTAAAACATAAATGTATTTATAAATATACATATATAATTTTTTTTGAAAAAAAAAACAAACATACAAATCGGTGCTCCATAAAAACAGTCATGCACTGGTGCCAATGCGTCCTAATATTATAGCGCACCATCCCCGGGGCCCCTAATGAAACAGATCGCACCGGATTCGGTGCAGATGTCTATTTTTCAAGCACCGTGGACTATATATAATTCAGAATAGTAGTACGCTAACTGAAATATACGCCCTGACGCGTATAGTCGTGTCAGCGCACCAACTTCATGACAATGACATCGTTGATGGTGTGGTCTTTTACCCGGCCACACCGTTGACCCTCTTGGAATGCAAAATGTGGTGCGCTGACATAAACCGGGGCAGCATATGAAGTCAACACGCCGCATTGTGATTGTGGGGTCAACGATGCACCTAGATAAATGAGTGCACTGCCTTTTTTATTTTTTATTTTTAGTTTAAAATTATTCGGGGCGCCTTCTAGCACCGCCCTGGAAATAGTACGGTTACTGTTAACACCAGTAGCCGTGCTGTCTATAAATTTTACAGGTAGCACTGCTATCCGATGCAAGTCAAACAGCTCGAGCGCACCGCGCGACAATTTTTTCTTTTTTTCCTTTTTAATGGTTATTTTTAAGTTTATTTCAATTTCTAATCCGCTAAAAGGATTAATTATAGAAAAACTAGAAAAATACCTGTACATTTCACCATCAAGGAGGCATATTGGCTGTAAAATTTGGAAAATAAAATTTTCCCACTGTTTTTCAAAATGTAAGCTAGAGATTGGTGGCCAATGCAGAGCAGTAGTGCGTGCAATGGGTGCAATGAGAACACCGATGTTAGGGCAGCTCAGAAATAAGGAAATAGCACCAGGGCTTGAGAGCTTTGGAGCACTAAGGAAAGTGTATAATGAAGTTTTTTGGTCATAATTTTTTTTTAATTAACCCTGTTTCAGTGTGCAGGGTTTTATAAGCGCACCGATCGGTTAAATAAAACCGCACCGGGAAGTATCAATTTTGGCACGTTGTTTATAACGCACCAGGGCGTTTCCCTAACCGCGCACTGGGATGTTTCAGTTTTGGCGTGAAAATTTGATGATGCACCAGGGCACGTAATGGTAAAGCACCAGTGCGTAACAGTTGCAAAGCACTGGTTTTTTGGCCTTAATGTTTTTTTTTTATATAACGTTATTCTAGTGTGTGTGGTTTCTGGCGCACCGATGCTCTTAGAGAAGAACACATCGACTTGTTTCTGTTTTGGTGCGGTGTTTTATGATGCACTGACGCGGAAGAGTATTGAAGCCCCGGTGCATTACAGTAATTGGATGCCCCAACGGTGTGTGTACTTCGCGCACGCTGTCCGGTGTGCCAATGTTGGTGTGCACCGGTGCGTTCTATGGTATCGTGCACACCGGTAATTGATAGCTCAGGAGCACTGGAAAACTAAAAAATCCATGTTTTTTGTCATAAATATTTTTTTAATTTAACCTTTTACTAGTGCACATTGTTTATAGGTGCACCGGTACTGTTTGCTACAAACGCACCAGTCAGTTTGTCTTTTGGCGCATTTTTTATGATGCACCGGTGCTGTTTCTATCTACCGCACCAGGTGGTTTCAGTGTTGGCGTTGTGTTTTATAATGCATTGGCGCGGACGAGTTGTGAGGCATCGGTGCTCTATTATATTATGACGCACCGGGTGGGTGTGTACGAAGTGTATGGTGTCTAGTGTGCCAATGATTTTGTTCGCACCGGTGCTTTCTTTTTTTTAGAGCACTAGGGTGAGTTTTAACGATAAGAGCACTGATAGGAAAACATCTGCAAAACCCTCCGCTTGCCAACCTCCTCTAGTAACCTTCGCTAGAAATGGATGTATGGGGTATTTTTCTTTGCGGTTCCTCAAAAACATCCACTAGAGGGTCTTTTCCTTGTAGTGTGGGCTTGTCCCGATTTTGAAGGAAAGCCATCTCTGATCTCCCATGCATACATTGTAGACTTAATTGAGGAACAAAGAAGCCATTTTGTGGTACAATCATGCTCTGCTAGCCATAAATAAACACGAGGAGTCTCTTTGGAGTGTGCAGGTGGGTTGAGATTAAATTTTCAGCATGGAGAATCACACAGTGTGTTGCTGAAGCGCACAAAAGTACATTCCCTTGTTTAATGTAGTAGTATAATTATAGCATCAAACTCAACAGTAACATGGAGGAGACAGAGATCTATACACATGAGAAGTGTGGAAACAAGCAGTAGAGGCAGCATTGTGCAGAGTGTTGCCGCGAGGATCAAAACCGATGATTTCCATCAAGAAAAGCGAGGAAGAGCATATTTTTGAATGAGCTGAAGTGTGAAGAGTAGAGTGTGTGTGATCTTGAAATGAAGGAAAAATTATCCTTCCTAAAAGTGATCATTCTCTGACGCTTTGCAAGGAAAAATGGGTCTTATGTCAAAAAAGGTTTTAAAGGTCTCTTCAAGGACTATGAGTTAGTTTTTCATGTAAAATTAAAGCATAACATCATCTCATCATTTAACTCATACATGAATTCATGAAGAGAAACAACAAATAATTTGGTGAAGGAGTTCACCCCTCCTGGGATACATCCCTGGCACTATTAACACAGCTATATTGCTTCATATATTCAGTGATAAAGAGTACATAAAATGTGCTAATAAACAAGTGGCTACTTTCCCCTTCAAGAAAACGTTCTTCTGCAAAGAAATCTCACTTTGAATATCATGAAAATCTATAGTCGGTCATGAAATCTTCAGCAAGAAAAGATGTCTCCTACAAAGACCTTGTACTCCATCTGAAAATGATCATACATGAGCATAAAAGTACTAAAATTTCATATTGAAGTACAAAAAGAGAGCTTTCCTCAACAAGACATAGTAATAAAAGAAAACATGAGCTACACCATACAAGTAACAACTGCTATAGTAAACATTTGAAGGTAAGAAAACCCCGACAAGGCATTCTCCATGCTCAAAAACCTTCAAGAACTGCTCTACAAAAATTGATTGGTCCATAAACCCATGAACTTAAACCTACAAAAATTCTCTTCAAATGTGCTCTAATAAAAAAAGAGAGCTCACCATTGGATCCTAAATGTCCAAAAACCCCTTTCTGGACCCTTCTTGAGCTCCAAAAGGCAAAAAAACTCACCAAGTTATGGCTCCAACAAGCTCTGAGCAACAAATTCGCCCTATTTTCCGCTGCGGAGGAAAAAAATTTTCCTACTGAAGGTGAAATTTTTTGAATAATTAAATTTCTAGATAACACTTACGCACGTAAATTGTGGCCACCTGGGGTGCATAATGCCGCGGGTTGGGCCTAATCACCCGCCCCCACCGGCCTAGTCCCTTAACTGTCGAACCTGTGATCTTATCACACCCATGGGGACGAGGGTTAGGTTGACGACCTACCCTTACTGCCACAACCCCATCATGATTTTCCATGGTCCTTTGTAAGCCCATATGCCTAGGGATAGGGTTTATCTCCACTCCCCTTCGTTGAGTGCTTTCTCGGTTGTGTCGTGGTCCCGTGAAGCTAGAAACGATTGTGGGCTAGGGCCAATCCTAAATGCTCTCTCCACTTACGCACATTCCACTCTGACGATGGTCATGTGCAAGTTCTGTGACCAATGGTCAGGCTAAGGTCCCAAGCCCCAACTCCTTTTTGTTGTGGTTATATGGTGTTGTAGGTAATCGACGATCGGGGCTGACCGCCCGACCCCTCCTCCAAAAACGACACCAATGCAAATTCAAATAATGTCAAAGTCATATATGGTTAAGAACAATGGAATATGATAATTTTTGGGGTGTTTGACTTGGTCAAATAAGGTCCTCATTTTGAACCTTAACCAATTTTTTTTCAACCATAGGGTGCCACGTGAAAGCCTCTGGTTGGGCCATGTGGCATACCCTCATTGGTCCACCACATCAACCAATAAAAATGAGCCAATTTGCACCTCTATGGGGCTTCCAATTAGAAAGCATATATTAGCTTGTACCTTCCCAATCAACTTGATGATGTCATCAATACAGCAGCCCAGTCAGCAGCCGAGTTAACAAACCTGCTAATTTTTTAGTCGTTACCTGAAAATTTTCGTACGTCATAATTTTTTCATAGGAAATCAGATTGAGGTAAAACGAGTGTCGTTGGATTAAAAAAAAAGAAAATTTTGACTTGACACTGGTTTCGAAAGATTTTGGGCACTTTAATTTTTGAGCTAAAATTTGATAACCAGATCATATCTCCCAACTAGGAACTTTTGGACTCCAAAATTTTACTTCTCATAGTAAATAAAATGAGGTTGAAACTCAAAAATTTCCAAAAACTCATTCCTTAGTTTTTTTTTTTCAATTGGTTCCTTTCAATATCAAATCAAGGTACTCCACCTATCCTCTTCGTGAAGACCTACCATCCAATCGATAATCAAGCCAAAATTCTTATCATGTGGGAATGAAAACATTAATGAGTGGAATCTGAGCATTCTCTTTAAATCCATCTTTCATGGCTCAAACGACTTCATCTTGAAGTTCCCTTGTTAAATACAAACATTACTTTCCATCTTGGAAATTGGAAGCAATTCAATGCCTTCCATGCACTAATATAAACTTGCTTTATTGTCCTCAAACTATGCTTATACACAAAAGTACATTGGTTGCAAAAATTTAGTGACACATTGTCTTTGTCTACAAAACATAGTCATATCTTGTAAAATATTTAGCAAACATTCTATTCACAACAAGTTTCATCTTGAATAGTTATAGCGGTGAATACATGACAAAATGTAGACAAAATTGGACGACAAACACTGTACATCCCAAAATTCCTCAAACATTGGACTCATAAACAAGCCAACAACATAACATGTCAATGAAAAACATAATTGTTTCACATATTGATTATTCTTGTTCACTTTACAAAAGTACCCAACATAGATAACAACAACAACAAGTATTTACAATTTACAGAGTAACAAACTATACAAACAGTCTACCCAATCTTTGCCTCTCCTAGGCTTATGAGTTTCTTTTTTCATCTACTTTGCTTTGAAGGTTTCCTTAGGAACGATGCAAGTCCTCTTTGCCACCTATTTCTTCCCTTGTATTGGTTTCATAATCTCTTTATTCTTCTTGGCATGAAGCTTTGGATGTAGTTTCCAACATATTTCATTCCCATGCCCATGCATGTTGCAATGGGTACAAAAGTACTTCCTATTGCTTTCTAACAAGGAAGTCCTCAAATGTGAAGGAGGTTCATCATGCTTTGCAAAGAATCTGATCCATGATTTTGACCATTACCATGTGTTGCTCACAAATAGTCAAAGTTACCAACATTTGGAAAACTCCCATGAGATTTATACTTGTCCCTTGGGTTGAAATTTTGATGATGTGGATTGGACGATGACATGCAAGTTCCTTTGAAGCATTCATCTCTTTCAAGAGAAAAATTGACGTTGTCACCACCATCTTGGTGTGACATATCATCCTCTGATGATTGATTTGCCTCAAACCATTTAGAGGAATTCTCCAAACTCCCTTTGACCATATCCCAATCCTTGATATCTTGGTCTCTCTTTTACCATGATATGATTTGCAATTCCTTGGCCATTCATGTCGAGGCCTCCTCCTTAATAACCCATCCGAGATAGTAGCTTCATACCAATGCCTTTAGTATGTTGTTCAAATGGTGCAAAAGAGGTGTTATGAACATAAATAGAAGGATTTGAAATTGAGATTCTTATTACCTCCTTGAACTTGCCACCCATATTTTTTGCTTTAGATGATGATGACGAATTTGCAGATGACTCAAGCCACCCACTTTCACCAACAGCTATATAATGAAAATCTTGGAGATGCCGACAAAATGCACATGCATCATTTTCCTCATAAGGTCCATAACCTTTGTTTGAATGATGGCCACATATTGGCTTCACTTTGGAGGTTTCCTTTGTTGTAACTGGAGTGGAACTCTCACCAATTTGTTCCTCAAGCACATGCTACAAATGAAGGCACATATTCCTCTTATCCTCTTTATCAATTTCAAGAATTCTTCTCAATTCAACATTCTCCATTCGAAGAGACAAATTCATCTCCTCTAGATCTTGGAGGCTCTTCTTTCCCATTCTTTCAACTTGGTCAGACCTTGCTCTAATGCCACTTGATCTGAAAATTAAGGAGAACTTCTCCTTCCTAAAAATGATCTTTCTCTGAAGCTTTACAAGGAAAAATGGGTCTTATGTCAAAACAGGTTTTAAAGCCATCTTCAAGGACTATGAGTTAGTTTTTCATGTAAACTTAAAGAATATAAAAATATCATCATTTAACTCATGGAGGAATTCATGAAGAGAAACAACAAATAATCTGGTGAAGGATTTCACCCCTCCTGGGTTGCATCTTCGGTCATGTTAACATAGCTATACCGTTCCATATATTTAGTGATGAAGAGTACATAAAGTTTGCTAACAAACAAGTGGCTAGTTTCCCCTTCAAGGAAACGTTCTCCTGCAAATAACTCTCACTTTGAACAACATGAAAACCTACAATAAGTCATGAAAACATCAATAGTAAAAGGTGTCTCCTAAAAATACCATGTACTCCATCCGGAAATGAGAATACATGAGCATACAAGTACTACAATTCTACATTTAAGTAAAAAAAAAGAGCTTTCCTCAATAAGACATAGTGAGAAACCCTACAAGTAACATCTTCTACTATAAACAAATGAAGTTAATAAAACCCCTGCAAGGCCTTCTCCATGCTCAAAAACCTTCAAGAACTGCTCTAAAAAAATGATTGATCCATACACCCATAGAATTGAACCTGTAAAAAGTATCTTCAGATGTGCTCCAATAAGAAAATAGAGGTCATCATTAGATTCGAAATTTCCAAAAACCCCTATCTGAACTATTCCTGAGCTCCAGAAGGCCAAAAACTCTCCAACGTATGACTACAACAAGATATAAACCAAGTTACTCTGTTATTTGTCCTACAAAATAGATAAACAGTCTAATAAAGCTACAAATCCACCTTATTTTTCGTTGCAGGGGCAACAAATTCGCCCACCAAAGGTGTAATTTGTTGGAAAAATAAAATTTCTAATAACCCTTACGCATGTAAATTGTAGTGACATGGAGCGCATAAGGCCCCGGGCTAGCCTTAACCGCCTGCCCCCTCTAACTTAGACCCTTAACTATCAAGATTCTGGTCTTATTTTGCTCATGGGGCCGAGGGCTGGGCCATCAGACCACCCTTACTGCCGACGCCCCCTCACACTTTTCCATGGTCATGTGGAAGCCCATACACCCAGGTTGCATCGTGGTCCCATGCAGGTAGAAATGACCGTGGGATATGAGCAATCATAATTCCCCTCTCTGCTAGCACCCATTCCGCTCTAACAGTGGTCGTGTGCAAGTCCCGTGACCAGGGGTCAGGCTAAGGTCCCGAGCCCCAACTCCTTTGTGTTGTGGTTATATGGTGTTGTAGGTGACCTGAGGCCAACGCTGACTGCCTGACCCCTCCTCCCAAAATGACACCAATGAAAATTAAAATAACATCGAAGTCATATACGCTTAAAAACCATGACATAGGATAATTGGTGAGGTTATTGACTTGGTTTAAGGAGGTCCTGTGTTCAAACCTAGTTGAGTTTGTCTGAACCTTAACCAAATTTTTGCCAACCATGTGGTGCCATGTGTCGGCCTCTCGTTGGGCCACATGGCATACCCTCATTGGGCCGCCACATCAACCAATAAAAATGAGCCAATTCACACCTATACAGGGCTGCCACTTGGAAGGACTTGGTTGGATCGTACCTCCCCAGTCAACCTGATGATATTAGCAATGAGGCTGTCGAGTCAGCAAACCTGATAATTTTTTATTTATTTCCTGAAAACTTCATAAAATCATAATTTTTTCATATGACATAGTATTTAGGTGAAACAAGTGTCGTTGGATTCATAAGGATAAACACTTCAACTTGACATCGGTTTCGAAAGATTCTGGGTGGAGCGAAGCAACAATCCCAAGTGTTGAACAAGAGAAAAGTGTAGGAGAGAGCGTGTGGAATATAAGGTACAGTGCAGAGGAAAAGGTTTTGACGTGTGAGGCCAAGAGATCCTGTGGAACAGTAGAGGACCGAGAGAAGAAGTTTATTCTGCAGTTGACCATATTGGTATTTTTCTGTGTTTGTATTTTCCTCTGTTTTCAGTTTGAAAATTGTATGAAAAGTAGAACAGTGGCTAGAGAAGGTGGTGACATGCATTCATAAGAGGTTGGTGCCTCTTAGAAAGTAGGTGATATGAATGGAAAGTGGCATCTACCCATGGAATTCATCCACCCATGGTATTTATCCACCCATAGTATTAATCCACCCATGGTATTGTAAGTGGCATTCACCCATGGTATTAATCCACCCATGGTATTTATCCACCCATAGTATTCATCCACCCATGGAATCTACCCATGGTATTGTAAGTGGCATTAACCCATGGTATTAATCCACCCATGGTATTGTAATTGGCATCTACCATTGGTATTCATTCACCCATGTTATTTACCAACCCATGGAATTTACCCATGGTATTGTAACGAAAAAAGGACTATAAGTAACAATACCACAGGTAAATTCCATGGGTGGGTAAATTTCATGTGTTGGTGTGCCAAAATGTTCTATTTTTATCCCCTTCCTATAATAATTAACCTCTGTTTTGTCTCCATAAACCTTCTCATTCCTGCACTAGTCCAAGAAAATTGTCTATTCCTACATAAAATTCGTATTTCATGATTAAGATTTATTAGGTGCTTAATTAATAATTTTGAATAGATTTTGTGCCTTTAAATATTTCTTGTAAATTATATTTACTTTCCTAAAAGTATTCGATAAGCTAAGTTTTAATCATTATGTTAGCATGATCCAGTGCTACACCGCAAACAATCATTGTTTCGTGACCTCCACAATAGCTCGATCACTCCATGCACGCATTTTGGTCCACATATTCAAGTTTGGTTGCATATTATCTGAAGTTAAACATAGGCAGAGTATAGTTAGGGATGTTGCCAAAGATAGGGTCTATGGCCATCGATTAGCTCATGCCTTATTATAGTTTTTGGCCCAATTTTGTAATTTTGTTTGTTAGTTCATTCACCCAAAAGGCTTGATTTGGGAATGACTCTGTAATTAGCAATCATGGCCATATGCCGAAGGACTGTATGAAAGATAGCTCTTAGATAGAAGTAGGCTAGCGATAGCAGCGTGACTGTAATCCTGTTTAATTTTTAACTTCATTATTGCCCTTTCTCTTCGCTGGACTTGGACCATAATGTATGTTTGTTGATCGAAGTTAATACAAGGAACTGCGACATGATTTTCTCACATTCTGTCTAATATTTTATTGACGTCTTGATTAAAGTGCTGAAGAGTTTCGTTTCCTAAAACGGGAAATGAGTTGGTTGGCTAGGGCCCAGCCAACCTAGATCGTTTACCCTCATGCTTTCATTATTTTAAAAAGTTTGTGCATTGATTTATTTACTTGCAGATGTGTGGATCAAATCTTTATTTCATTCTTGCTTGAGAGTTTTGATTTAATTTCATTTAATAGTCAAAGTGTGAATGGATCCGTTGTGTGGAAGTCTAAATTGAATTTATTTATTTCCTGCAATTTATTTCCTGGTTTGCTTCTGCTTGGATCGTGTAGGAAGATTCTTCCTGCACCAGTGCATGTAGGATTCTGCACTCTGGTTTGATAATTTATTTACAGCAAGTGTTCTTTTCCTTTTCCTGTATACGATTTAATTTACTTCTGCAAGTAAGCGTTATCATTAGAAGAAAACATTCCTAATATTAAAAGCTAAACTTCTGAAGGAATGAATTTGTGAAATGAGAAAGAAAGCCATTGCAACGTATTAATTTCTGTCTTCACTTCATGATTTAAGGAAAGGGATTAAAAGTAATATGTAACATTATAAGTGAACTTGTCGAGAGTTAGATTTGATTGCATTCAAATTCCTTTGACTAAAAGTTTACTTTCATTATTGAAGATTGTTTCGCTTCATAAGTTTATTTTTATTGCAAGTTCAGTTAATTAAAGTATTCTTTTCCATGTGTAATTTATCTCAGAATTCAACTCGCAATTGCAATTCTTTTCAACACGTCCTTTGATTCTTTCAAAATTAAATTGGAAACCTTGGTGTAGGAAGCTCTGTCCTGGTGCAAGAGCTAGTTTCTTGTCACAGGAACAGAGTGCCCTAAGCCTTAAGGCTTAGAGCACCTACACGAAGACATAAGTCTTCAGTATAAGAGGGTAAAATATAAATTTTGACATAAGTTATGTACCTGCACTAGTGCAAGAAGATTGCAAGAGTACAAGAACGATTGCTTAGTGTAAAAGGAAAATCATTTAGAAGGAAAATATTTTCAAGGGCCCACTTGTTAAACTTAGACCATCTATACTGAAGATAAACATAGAGTTTTAATTCAGGATTTAATATTGTTTCCAGCTATGTGAAAGTTCCTTTACTTGATTTCTTCGTAAATACATTCTTTTACATTCCAACACTAGAATTGTTTTGGTGTCAATTGCCTTTGAAATTGTTTTCTGTTTGATTTTGCAATATTTCAATTAAGAAGTAGGAATAGGAATAGGAAAAGTTCATACCACTTATGGAATTACCTGTGCTTTTTCTCTAAGTTTACGAAACCCCCGGGTTGACAATTAAGTGTTGAAGGAGCTTTCTTAAGTGCAATTCCTGCACCCAACACCATGGATGAATGAATACGATGGGTGGATAAATACCATGGGTGGATGCCACTTACAATACCATGGGTAGATTCCATGGGTGGATGAATACCATGGGTGGATAAATACCCTGGGTGGATGAATACCATGGGCAAATAAATACCATGGGTGGATTAATGCCATGGGTAGATGCAAATTTTCATTCAAATCAGTATGTGCTTGCTACTATAAGGGATTCAGTGCCTCCTGTGAGTGGGTGCTCACAAAAAAATTGATGTAATTAAGTAGGTGCTTAATTTAAATCATAACAAACAAACAGATTAGTGTTTTTCTCCCTTTGGGTTTCCATGTAAAAATATCAGTGTCAATATGTGTATGATGCTCATGTGATGGATTGTATGTACATATGAATTCCTTATCTTGCTACTCATTTGTATTATGTATGAATGCTATCATAATTAACAAACAGTAGAGAAAAGAACAAATGGCATATTCATAAAAAGTTTTAATAACCTCACTATTACCGATTCATCCCCCCCTCTCAGTAATTCCTTATTTCAAAAATTGGTATAAGATCTAGGTTCCTTCAGGAACATTCTAACCACTAGAAGGTATATCCATAAGGAATTATTTCCAAACATGAGATTTAAGAGGCTTACTCAAGCAGAATACCAATCATTGATGGGACAAACTATGCATTTTGAAAAGTAAGGATGCAAGATTATCTCATTTCCCTATAAGAATATGTTTGGACCTCTGTACTAGTAGATTATGATTTCCCTGATATTCCTCACACTGATGAAAATGGAAAAAAAATTGTATGGAAATAATGCTAAAGCTAAGAATTCCATTCTCTTTGGCCTAAGTCAATTTGAACTTGTAAAGGTAATGCATTGCAAGTATGCCATGAATATATGGGTGAAGCTCAATCAGAGTCATGAAGCTGATGAGAAACTCAATCAGACCAAACTTCAAACCTTCAGAATGAGGTTTGAAAGCTTAATAATAAATCAAGAAGAAAGTATAGCATAATACTTCGTCAAAGTTGATGAAGTAACCAATATGATTATAGGGATTGGTGAAGAGGTCAAAGAAGATATAATTGTTCGTAAGGTATTAAGATCTCTACCCATGAGATTTAATTCCTAAGTCTCTGCCATTGTAGAGATGGTTGAATTAAAGAAACTTAAGATGGATCAGTTGCTTTGTACTCTCACAACCTATGAGATGAAAATAGGAAAATAGAAGTATGAACCCAAGGAGGAAACATTCAAAGTATTTAGAAAGGACAAGGAGCACAAATACCATGACTATTTATCTAGCTACGAATATGATCAAGAGATCGCTCAATTTTCCAGAAAACTAAAGCGTGGATCATGAAAGTATAAAGGGAATTTTCCCTTTAAATGCTTTGAATGTGGAAAAGTAGGACATTTTTCATCCAAATTACCTTGCAAGGAAAGGACAGAAAAGGAGGATGACCAAAAATTTAGAAACAAATATCAAAAGCATCAGAATAAGAAGTTTTTCAAGAAAAAGGGGCTCTATTTCAAAGAGGATATCTCAACACCAAAATCAGATAATGAGGACTCTTTAGAAAACAATTGAAATGAGTATTTAATCATGGAATTTGATACAGAATCCAAGAAAAAAATATTACTGACTCTGAAGAGGAATAAGAAGAAGTAGGAGTGGTGGATTTTGAAGGGGAACTCATCAGTTCTCTTGATGAGCTAAAGAAGGCCAAGAAAAATAACAGGCAACTGAAATAACAGCTGCAACGTGATGAAGAAGGTATGTACAACTCAGAAAATGAAGAGTTTTTTTATCAAAAATAAAAACTTGAAGAAGCCATTAAGAGAAAATATGGTTTAGCCCTTGAACTAGAAGAAAGAAAAGGAAACATGTGAGAAACTAGAAGAAGAGAAAAAGCATCTAAAGCAAGAGTTGTACAAAGCACAGAGGAAACAATCACAAAAACATGCAAGGATGAAATTTTGTCCTTGAAAGTAAAATTAGAAGAAGCTAAGAGAAAGTAAGAAGTTCTCTGTGATTGGATCCATGAATGGGAAGAAAAGTTTCAAACTCTTGAGGTAGAGATCATATCCTTGAGAACAAATCTTGAGAGAATGGAGACCAATAAAGGTTTAAATGAAAAATTTTCAGAAGGAAGAAGAAAGCTAGATTGGATTTTAAACATTACAAGGTCTTCAAGAAACAAAAATGGTTTGGGATACTCGAGATCATAGGAATATTCAATGGGAAAGATAAAATTCAGGTCCGTAGTATTTGAGGAATCACAAAGCTATGCAAAGAAGTTTCAAAAAGGAATCAATGAAGACAAGAGGGCATCAAGGAAAATAGGATATCATCACTATAATAATAACTCCATCCACTCCAAGGAGCCACACCAACAAATAATGAATCAGTAATCCAGAAAACAAAGGTACCTTTGCACAAATTCATAAACCTCCCAACAATATGTATACTTATTCATTTTATGGTTATTGTTATAAGTGTCATATCTTTGGACCTAAGGTTGTTGATTGTAGAAGGATAAAAGTTGAAAGAGATGAAAATCCTAAATACAATAAGTATAAGAATTTTATATCTTAAAAATATCCTCTCAGAGATCGAAATGCCTTCGCTCCCTTTTTAAGTGATTTTGAATGTTCCAAATGTACTAATTTTGGGCACAAGGAAAGTGAGTGCAGAAGTAGGTTTGAGTACTTATCTAAGTCCTAGAATATTCAGTAGCCAGCTTCTCAAAAGGATAAGGATAATTGGAAATGAGAAACTGAAAAGAGCATGCAATGCAAGCTTTCTCTATCAACACATAATCAAGAGAACATATGGTATGTGGATATTGTTTGTTCGAAGCATATGACTGGGGATAAGAGAAAATATATAGGGAACAATGTCACTTTAGGAAAAAATGCCCCAGCAAGAATTGAGGGTAAAGGCATAATCAGTGTAAATAAAATATGAAACCTCAAAATGTGTTTACATGGAGGGTCTAAAGCAAAACTTGCTTAGTGTAAGCCAGATGTGTGATAATGGCTATGATGTGATATTTTGATCCAGGGGCTATGAGATACCAAATGATAAATATGGAAATATTGTAGGAAAAGAAATCAGAATTCACAATAACATATATGTATTTGATGACTCCAGAGTAAGTTGCTACTTAATAAAAATGAATGAAGCACAATTGTGGAATAGGAGACTTGATCATATGACTTTTGACAGTTTGATAAGAGTCAACAAGTTGGGAGCTATGATAGGTTTTCCAAGACTTCCAAGGCCTGATAATTCAATCTGAAAGTCATGTCAATTTGGGAAGCAGACTAGGACTCATTTCAAGTCAAAAGAGTTCTCTTCATCTATACCTTTTGAGCTAATTCACACAGATATATGTGGCCCAAATAGAGAAAAAAATACTAAGAGGAGAAAGTTATTTTATGCTATTCAATGATGATTTTACCAAGGCCACTTGGATTGTGCTCTTAAAAGAAAAATTAGAATCATTTAAACATTTTAAAAAATGTAAAGCTCAAGTATAAAATGAGAAATACTTAAAGATAAATTGCTTAAGATCGGACAAAGGAGGAGAATACAGTTCAAGTGAGTTTGAAGAATTATGTCAATAGCATGGCATTAGGAGGAAATATTCAGTGACTAGAATTCCACAACAAAATGGATTAGTTGAGAGAAAGAACTGAATGATCCATGAAATTTTCAGAGCTATGTTCCCACATCTTCTAGGGAGAAGCAACACAAAAAATAGTGTACCTATCAAATAGAACTCAGCTCAGGCCTAATAGTGATAAAAATCCTTATGAGTTGTGGAATGGAAGACCTGCATTAGTTAAACACTTCAAGGTGTTTGGGAGAAAATTATTATTTAAAAGGAATGATAAAAATCCAGGAAAGTTTGACTCACATGCAGATGAGGGTATATTTCTCGATTATTCGGCTCAAAGTAAAGGATTTAAGTGTTACAAAAAACAAACAAAGACGATTGAGGATTGAATTTATGTAGTAGTAGATGAAACAGCTTCACAAACTGAGCCCTCCAAAGGAAATATGAACTCAGATGGAAAATAAAGTTCAGAAAATAGGCCCTCAGATCAAGATGAAACAAATTCAGACAATGAAGATATGGAAACGAGCATAAATCCGAGGCCTAAAACACCTTCCAGGTATATACAAAAACAACATACTGAGAGAAAAATTCTTGGAGGTCAGAGACTTGGTGTTCAAATCAAGAGGAAACTTGTTGGAAATTCAAGTTGTGCAAATCTTGCTTTGCTGTCTCAAATTGAGCCTAAAACTCTCACGCAGGAAAGTGAAGACAAGTTCTGGGTGAGATATATGAATGAATAACTTGATCAAATCAAGAATAATGACACTTTGGAGCTTGTGCTAATACCTAGAGAGAAAAATATCATTGGAACAAAATTGGTTTAAAAAAAAAGCTAAATGAGCAGGGTCAAGTAATTAAAAACAAGGCTGGTTTGGTGTGCAAAGGGTATGCCTAGATAGAGGGGGTAGATTTCGAAGAAACCTTTGCACTAGTAGCAAAACTAGAAGCTATCAAAATGTTTCTTTCCTTTTCCAGTCATAAAAACATCAAGGTAAATCATATGGACATGAATTCTGCATTTCTCAATGGAGATCTGGAAGAAGAGATTTATATCGAGCAACCAAAATGATTCACGCTCACCGAAGATAAAGGGTTTGTGTGCAAACTGAAAAAGGCCCTATATGAACTCAAACAGGCTCCCAAATATTGGTATGCAAGACTGGATTGATATCTTCAGCAACAAGGATTTATGAAAGGTACTATAGAAATCAATCTCTACATAAAGTCTGAAGGTGGTCATATACTAATTGTAGTGATGTATGTAGAAGATATCATCTTTGGAAGTGACCTGGAACAATTGGGACATCAATTTAGACATTGTATGTAGACAGAGTTTGAGAGGTCCATGATCTTAGAATTTTCCTTCTTCTTAGGACAACAAATATCTCAGTAAAAAAATGGGGTATTTATCTCCCAACCCAAGTACCTATGAGAAACTTTGAAGAAGTTCGGGCTGGAAGATTGCAAGCTAGCGAGCACACCTATGGTTATATGTTGTAAATTATGCAAAGAAGATGAGACATCAATGGTAAATTAGTTTGAGTATAGATCAATGATAATAATATGGTTGTATCTCACAACTTCAAGACTAGACATCATGCAAGCCATAGGTCTTGTGGCCAAATTTCAAGCTTTCCCTCGCAAAAGTCATGTTATTGATGTCAAAAGGATTTTAAAATATCTTCAAGGAATAGCTGGTTATGGACTGTGGTCTGGTAAAAGTAGAGAATTTAAGCTGAAATCCTATACTGATGTTGTTAGGGCAGGCGGTATTGATGATAGGAAGAGCACCTCAGGTGCAACAATATTTTTGGGAAACTAATTAGTGTCATGGGTCAGCAAGAAATAGGCCTCCATTTCTTTATCAATTGATGAAGCATAATATAATGCAGTTTCCACTTATTTCTCGCAAATCCTATGGATGAAGCAGACCTTGAAGGATATTAAGGTAGATTTGACTGATCTTATTCCAATAATGTGTGATAATACAAGTGCCAGCAATATCTCTCAAAGAATCCAGTCATGCATTCAAATACCAAGTATATCCCTATCAAGTTCCATTTCTTGAGGGAACGGGTTGCAACCAATGTTGTTCAACTTGAATATCTGGCCACTAAAGACCAAATTGTAGATATCTTTACTAGGTCACTGGCTAGAGAAACCTTTTAATATCTCAGGCAACATATAAGATTTATGAATCCTCCTCCCATATGAATCAATTATGGTGCATGTTTCCAGCTACTCAGTACAATGGATCAATGGAAGAGTAGGATGCAGTGGTTGAGGGGGAATATTCAAGGGAATCATTTGCAATTTATTTCAAAGGGGGACAATATTACTGGTGCATCTGAGAAGAAAAACAATGCCTCATTTCATGGGGAGCTAGTGTTGTTTCCATCAATGCAAAAGGGGGATATTGTTGGACAATTGACTTTGTCTAATGGGATGGTGGCACTTGGTATGTTGGCATTAATGTAAACTGGGCTAGTTTGATATGCTTGATGTGCCAAGCTCAAGGGGAGCCTATGGTTGGTGTAGTCCCTAGTAGAGAAACACCATAGTATCAGGCTTATTGGAGAAGCCATAAAATGATGATTATGGTGGTTAGGAGTCCAGGTTCTTGGCACAAGAATAAGAGTTTGGAAAAAGAGTTTAACAGAGATTTTGGAGCCATTTTTCAGGTTTCAAATGGGCTCAAATACTACATCTGACCTTCTCCACTGGAAATTTCTTTGACTAAGATGTTCAATGATATGAGGAAGTCCAAAAATGGCCATCTCGATCAAAATTTGTTGATAGTCGAAGTAAGGAGCTTGGAGTCCTTAGGAGGAGGCCAAATTTTGGAAGGCTGAAATTTCAAAGCCCCAGTTAGTAGGATCAGGTCATATCAGAGGTCAGAGCACTTCAAGACCCAATATCGGAACCTCAAAGCAGAGGATATATCGTAAGGGCGAGACCATCAGAACCTCGAAAACTTGTAAGTCCTTATAGATTTCAATTCCTTGAAAGTGCCGAGGTTTGCAAAGAAGAATAAATACAAAGGAAATTGTTGAAAAACCAAGGACCGATGGACCCTTTATCTCTCCTCTAATTGGATACATGGTAGCAAGGGATTGGGCTTGAGGAGCTAACATGTCAGATGACGTCAGCATGATGTAGTTGTACGATGCACACATGGAAGGTTGATTTGACATTTTTGGTGACCCAATGGGGAAATTTTGAGTGACACGTGTCTTCCCTAGAAAGGCACCACATGTCAAAAATGAAAACAACATGACGTCATTTAAGAGGTCGGCATATCAAAATTTATATTTTTTTTAACTCTTGTGTGTTTGCATTTGAAAAATGTTCCGATGAAAGGGGCTCAAATGGTGATTGGAGTTTGGTCATGAGAAGCTAAAGGAACTAAGGGCTAAAGAGAAAAATACATAGGGAGAAGGGCCCCTAGTAGGAGCCTGAAGGACTTAGCACCTAAGTATTATGCCCCTAATCACAACATCTGGCCCTATGAAGGAAATGTGATAAAGGGATAAGCATAGGGAATTAAAAGCGATTGGGACTTTGCAGTTACGTAAGGTCTATTCAATAAAAGTCATGATATGAAAGGGATATAATATAACATTGCAGTGGTAAGTGAAGCCACTAGTTAGAGCTCCTATTCTCATGATGAAATAACAAATGATAAGGGCTAGGCACGAAGGGACTAAAGGCATCAGAATTGTGTGATTTCGTAACATTCTTTTTATATGAGTTATGATAAGTTGTGCCTCTGATAATGCATTACCAAGTTAAAGGATGAATGGGTTGGCAACTAGAAAGTAAATTAAATACAAAGGATTTGGTTAATGAAGTTAATCGCATATGCGGAGATCGATGGGACAAGGAAATGAGGAAAACGATTCTCAGAGAAGAACTATTGGGCTTGTCCCGATGTCAAAGGAAAGCCATATATGATCTCAAGTGGACACATTGTAGACTTAATTGAGGAACATAGAAGCCACATTGTGGTACAACCAATCTCTACTAGCCATAAATAAGCATGGGGAGTCTCTTTGGAGTGTGCAGGTGGACTGAGATTAAATTCGCATCATGGAGAATCACATAGTGTGCTGGTGAAGCTCTCAAGAGCCCATTCCCTTGTTTAATGCAGTATAATAATTCCAACATTATATTGAATAGTAGCATGGAGGAGACATACATAGGTACACTTGGGTAGTGTGGAAATAGGCATCAAAGGCAGAATTGTGCAGAGTGAAGTAGAGGATCAAAACTGGTGATTACCATTAGGAAAATCGGGGAAGAGTGTATTTTTGAATGAGTTGAATGTGGAGAGTAGAGTGTGTGAGAGTGGAACAACAAGCCCAAGTGTTGAATGAGAGAAGAGTGTAACAGAGAGACCATGGAATAGAAGGTAAAGTGTAGAGGAGATGGTGTTATTGTGTGAGGCCCAAAGATCCTGTGGAACAATAGAGGACCGAGAGCATAAGTTGATTCTGCAGTAGACCATATTGGTATTTTTCTATGTTTTTATTTTCCTCTGTTTTCAGTTTGAAAATTGTATGAAAATTAGAAGAATGGCTAGAGCAAGTTGTGGCCTGCATTCATAAGAGGTTGGTGTCTCTTGGAAAGTAGCTGCATCATATCCTAAGCGAGTAGGTGCCTCCTATGAGTGTGTGCTCAAAAAAAAATTGATGTAAATTAATTAGGTGCTTAATTTATATCATAACAAACAAACACTTTGGTGGTTTTCTCCCTTTGGGTTTCCATGTGAAAACAAAAGTGTCAATATGTATATGTTTCTCATGTGATGTATTTTATGTACATGTGAATGCCTTATCTTACTTCACATTTGTATTATGTATGAATTCTCTCATAAGTAATAGACCATAGAGGAAATAACTAAAGACATATTCCTAAAAAGTTTCAAGAACCTCACTATTACTGATCCACCCCTCCCCCCACTCAGTAATTCCTTATTTCAAAATTTTTGGCATGCATGGTTGTTGCATGTTGGTATTTGGTTCTTTTGTTGTCATTGGCATGGTATTTTCCTGGTTTGACAATGGTTTAAACCTTGCCTTTCCATTTCTGGAAAGCCATGGTGTGATGGTCATAGGTCCCTATATTACTATTATAGTCCCTTATTGTTGTTATATTAACCCCCTTATTGTTATTGTTGTACCCCTATAACCCTAATATTGTCTTATTCTGCCTTTACATTATTGTTGTTAGGTTGGCTAGGATTATATTGTGACCCCATGGACTCTTATATATAAAAGGAGGTTTTGTCATTCGCATCATCCAATAATTGTTCATTTATGTAATGTAAAGGAGGTTTCCCCCTCGAAGTGACTTATTTATAAGGCATTGATCTCTCTTTTCTTCTATTTTTGGAGCTGGTTTCATAACATTTAGTATAAGAGCTTTGGATTCTAGGGTTTCGCTGCTCCAAACAGGTCATCGTGGAATTTTCAATATAATTTTTTTTTTTGAGAAGGTTCAGAAGCTGAAATTTTTATCACGCAAATCCAAAATCCTGAGGAACTTTGTGTAAAAATTTCAGATCTTGGTTAGCAATATTTTCGGAGATATGATCTGTGGAAGTTAGGGTGTTTCAGGCTCCCGAATTTCATATCAAAGAGGTAACCGTGGGAAAATCGTCATAACTCTCTCTTTGAGCATCGAATTGGAAATATATAACAATTGGCCACAAGTACATGGATTTTAGTTTCCTGTGTATAAATTTCAGAGACGAAGGAGGAAACACTAACACGTGGCACGCTGTACAGGTTCGCTCTAGTGAACTAGTCCATAATTAGGTCATTGTGGGAGATTGGGCATAACTTTTCCTTGAAGAATCCAAATAAGGTCAGACCTGTGGCATTCGAAAGAGGATTAAAAGGGCTACTACAGGGCCTAATTTCAGATATTGAAGATCCGAAATCACAGAGATAATTTAGTTTCAATATCGAGCTCCTCAAAAGCAAGAAAAATGTGTGTATTGTTTTTCTAATTGCATAAGTCTTGTATGAAAAATAAGCTTGAATGGATTCCAAGGGCATATTGTAGAATAGATATCAGTATTGGGTTCTAAAATCCCCCCAAAAATAATTCAACATCCATTAAGCCTTCATAAGGCTCTACTATGACTCATGAAGACGAAGAAGTGCAACATGACATATCAAAATTACAAGAGCAAGTGCACCAAATTTCGCTCTCGCAAAGAGAAACAAAAAATGAAATGGAAATTTTGAAGAAAGGCGTGGAAGATAAGATGGATGGTTTGAAGAAAGGCATGGAAGCTAAGATGGATGACATGAAATAAAACATGGAAAACATGAATAATGATCTAAAAGCAGACATGGAAGGTTTGACAAATTTGATATAAGAAATGTTTCCTAATGGTGAAAATATAGTAGAAAAACTCATGATAAGAACAAAATAAATGTTAATCGTGATTTCATAAACTCTAATTTTGGAGGTAAGAACCACCATATTCCAAAGATGGATATGAGGAATTTTTATGGCAAGGATCCCATAACATGGATACTATAGATGGAGCAATATTTCAATCTCAATAATGTGCAGAACACACAAAAGGTACGCATTGCAACTTTACATTTAGAAAAAAATACATTTGTATGGTATCGATGCCTTTGCTCCCATAAAAAAATTGTCACTTGGTAAATTTTTACGGAGGAAATGTTAGCACATTATGAGGATACTAAGAGCAACACCTTCTTTATCCCATTGATAAATCTCAAACAAAAGGGTTCAGTGGTGGAGCACATTGAGGACTTCCAAAAATTGAATATAAGGGTAACTGATATTCCATAGGAACACAGGATTGATGTCTTCATATGGACTTTAAAGGATAACATCCAACATGAAGTTTGTGTTTGGGAACCTCATTCATTGGAGAAGGCATTCAGGTTGGCAAGAAACATTGAATGTAAAATTATGGCGACAAGGAAGCCTATCACTCAAATCTATAAAGATGGAAGTGTGGCTACTCCTAGACTTCCACAACCTACAAGGTTGACACCACAAAAATTGGAAGAAAAAATAGCAAAAGGGCTTTTCTACATTTGTGATATAAAATACACTAAAGGTCATAAGTGTGCTAAGAAGAAATCATTTTACATAGATTGTGAAGAGGAGAAAGAAAATGAACAAGAAACTTCAAAAGAAGAGAATATACACTAGGAACCAACCCTAGAAGAAGAAGAAATGAGTCTTACGATATCGTGTAATGCATTGGCAGGAATTACCACTCCTCAAACTCTCAGGGTAGAAGGACATATCAAGAAGAAAAAGGTATCAGTGTTGATTGATTCGGGCAGTACCCATAATTTTATTAATTGTAAGGTAGCCAAGGAATTGAATTTTTTCCTATACCCAGCACCAGAATGTCAAGTGATGGTTGCAAATGGAGGAACTATAAATTTCTCTGAAAAAATGCCATAATATCAAGCTAACCATGGGGGAATATGTATTGAATAGTCCAATTATTTCCATTCCAATGGGAGGTGTTGATGTTGTACTAGGAGTACAATGGTTACAATCTTTTGGGACGGTAGCTTTTAATTTTTAAGAACTTTTCTTGAATTTTTTTTTAGAAGGAAAGGAAATCGAATTACAGGGTATTGCAGAGAATTCGGGAAAGATAATAATCTTTAATGTCATTGTTTGGTCTCAATCTAGTCTCCTAAATTGAGCTCATTTAATTGTCAACCAGGGTTGGTAAACTGCTGAAGTGAAGTGTACTGTATGTACCTAGGTGCTTGTTTCTTAATGCGTTGTGTGTAGTGTTTTGTGATGTTTTTGGTCTTTTTTGATGATTTATGATGTTTTTGATCTTTTGGTGGTTTTATGTTCACAAGGAAAATGACTAGAAAGCTAATGGAAGGAAGATAATGATTAAAAACAGGGTGAAACCTACTTGGTTGGTGTCAAGTGGTAAATGCAAATGCAATACTAAAAACAGAATCAAATCTAAACTATGAATAAGCAAAAGCAAAGCTTGATAATGACTTTTAAGCAAATGATTCCAAACACAAACTAAACTTGTCAAATTCTTTCATCAAAGGCATTTGAGAGAGAGCTTGAAACATGGTCACTAAGTATTCAAATCTTCTTAACTAAATAGTTTAAACAACTAACTTATAATGATGCAACATTTTATCCTTGATTAGAGATTTGTTGAAGTATGTTTGGAGTAAAACATTGATACCATCATAAGATCTTCTATTCTAAATCTAGTTCCTAACTCTATTCCGCAACTCAGTTTTATGGCACTACACTTCACTCAAAGTTTATGGATTTTTGAAATAGTCTTTTGAGGGAATGTTGGTTTGTAAGATGACAAGGAAATTGCAGAAATACTTCAGGCCTTAAAGTGATATGGTCTTCTGTTCATATGTTTATGAATCAATTATGGATTTTGGAACAAGAAGAGATTTGTGAATAATGAAGGCTATTTTGTTAAGTTTAACAACTGAAGTAATCTAATATGCAGTGAATGGAAACTGAATATGGAGTGAAAATGCAATGAGTTGAACTACAACTGAACCTAAAATGTCACTAGCCTAAAACAATGTTGAACTACAAGTCATTATCAAACTTAAAGCAAAACAACTGAACATGAGTTAAGTGCAATTAAACTCCGGAGTATCCTAACTTATGCTATGCAAACGTAAAGACTGAAAGCAATGAAAAACTAAGATATCATAGCCATCTCCTACCCATCATTATGATATTTTTGACAAGCGTTTAAGAGCAAGAACGACTATGGTACTTAGTGAAAACACACAACTAAAACGTTCAAGATCACAATCATGCTTAAGACAGTATAAAGATTTCTTGGAAGAGTTTCTTCTTGTGGAAGAGTATTGAGCATAAGTATAACTGTGATGGTGAATAAAAGAGACTACAATTAAATCCTACAATACTATAGCCATTTCCCATTCATCATTATAATCTTTTGGAAAAGCTTCTTCTTTTGGAAGAGTTTTTAGAATGAGTATAACTATAGTAGCTAATGAAAACAACTACTAATTTAAATTCAAAAACGTAAAGGCAGCTAGAATACTTATCTAAATTACGCAAATAAATCCGTGCAAGAGGCAGGGGCCCTCTACCACCTGACGAAATCTAACTCCAAATCAAATCAACACTTTCAAAACAACACTGTCTGCTTCATTAAAAGTGAAATAACTTTAACAGAGCACTCTGCGTCTTCAGAAATGTAGCACAGAATCTAAGCAAAATCTAGAACAAAATCTAGCCTAGCTCTCGGTTTCCCAAGTGTTTATATAACAAATGTAAATAACAAGACTTGCAACAATTCCAGGATTATTGTCTTTCCTTATCGAAATCACATTAGGACTCTTGGAGTGGCTGCGTAAAAAAAGAGAAAAAAAAAAAGGCTATCTGAGTGGAGACGGTCTAATGAAATGCCTTCTAAATGTGTTCCCACGTTCCAAAATATACCAGTCGATTTTCTTCCTTCTGGTGAGCAAAAATCCCATGTATAAGCGTGGAATATGCCCATATGCGGTTTTTCTTCGAAGGCCACGGAACATGCTCAACGTGAAGACGATTTTATGAGAATCTAGGGCAAAAGCTACGGAATGTCTGCATTCTGCAGCTAGTTCCGGTCAAAATGCATTACAATGGAAAAAATCACAAAACTTAGCAAGTCAGTCATGTAAATCATTATAAAAGTAATTTTAACTAAATTCATTGATCAATTGGGTCTAGGATAGCAATGGACAAAGGAAAATGAGGTAAAGTAAGATGAAAGAAAGCACAAATTTTGAGGCTCAACATACCCCCACTACTGTCTCTTTGCATGTCCTCATGCAAATTATCCTATGAACTCAGAGGCTTCTGCAAGAACATCTAATCCTCTCCTTCTCCTTTGTCTGGAAGCTAAAGATCTTCTGGGTTTTCTGATAACAATTTTGAACCTTAGGTTGGTAAGTGCCCTGATTAGCTTTTTGTTCCTCTTCTTCAACTTGTCATTGGTCTTTTCCACTTTGTCTATATGTAGGGATAAGGTTGAGTTCATATCGGTTTTGAGCTTGACTTGTTCCTTCAAAATTTCATTCTCATTTTTGATGTGTCTATTAAGTATTTCCAACTCATATCTATCCCTTCTTAATACATCTATTTCAGACAGTGGAGGACTAGGGGTTCTCTCCTTACTTTCTGAAGCTCTCTTTTCCAAAGTTTCCACATAGTCATAAATTTCTTGCTGAGCAGGGTCAATTTCAGGGGTTCCTTCATTAAAATCCTCTTCAATGGATGTTTCCTCATCTTCTATATTAATCACCCCTGTTTGTTTGATTAGTGTTTTCTTCAGTTTCCCCTTTAGTCTGTGGCTTCTTCTAGGCTGAGAAGATCCCTCTCCTTTCTCCATGGCAGATTTCCTGATTACCTTTTCTTCCTTAAGCTGTCTCTTGATTTGAGTCAACTTCTCTGAAATGATTTCCTCACTACTTTCTTGGATTGTTTTATCAGTTTCAACTTTTGAAGCCCTCCATTTCCTGCTTCTCTTTGTAGGCTGTGGTTCAGGTGAGGGCTCTTTTGGCTCTTCAAAATGATTTCTTGTCAAGAAATTGTCCCATGTATCATTTGTTTTGGCTAAATGATGTTCAATCAAAATTTTAACCAAACCATGATGATATAGGGTTGTCTCTAAAAATTGAGCCCTTCTTTGAACACAGGAAGCCATCTTTTTCAAGCTTTGAAGCAAGAAATAGGGTAGGTTTAAGTCTTCCCCCAAAAAATGCATTATCAGTCTAATGTGGTAGACATAAAATGTACCATATCTACCCTCACATGTAATAAATTTTTGCAGAAGAAGTAGTATGTTTCTCCATTTATTTTTCAATGCAGAACTTGGAATTCCTTTCTTAAATACAGTGACATCCATACCTGGTGATTTTAGAATTTTCTTCCAGGATTCATTGTGGAATTCTCTGTTTTTGAACCATCTCTCTCCATTTCTAAGCAACCTTGTAGCTTCTGCAATGAAAACTTCAGTGACAGTAAATTTGACATCCCCCACTTCAACTTCAGCTCCTTGAAATGATCTTGCAAATTTTTTAGTGACTTCTTTGTGGAAGCCATTAAATTTCTCCAAAAATTGAAGCCATCCTATCTGTTGCAACATTTCTTTGCATTGAGGGTAGCCTTATAAGTATTTTGAACCCACTGGTTCAGTTCTTACTATGAAACCCATAATTGTTTCTTCAATGTTCAGATTAACACTCTTCTACCCACAGAAACAATAACTTTCACCTTCGAATGAAAATGGCTTCAAGTTCTTAATGAAAATGGCTTCAAAATTCGGAATGATACACCTCTGATTGATAGTGACAACAGCTTCAAACTTCGGAATGATATACCTCTAGTTGATAATGGAACTTTGGACTGATATGCCTCTGTTTGACAGTGACAAATGGCTTCAGATTTCCCACACTATTATACCTTTGTCTCTCGGTGGCAAATGACTTCAAATTCTTCACTGCTATACCTCTGCGTTTACAGTGATAATGCTCAATTTCTGCCCACGGTGATACTTTGTCTGCCCATGGTAACAAATGGCTTCAAATTCTCACGCTGCTATACCTCTGCGTTTCCAGTGATAATGCTCAATCTCTGCCCACGGTGATTCAAACTGATATACCCTTTTTTCTCTGCTCACAATGATAAGAATATCTCTGTTTGCGGAATGAAATGCCAGCTACAGAATGGAGTGATGGAAGTAGTCACGGAATGGGGTAATGGAGTGAGGTGGAGGAGACGAATTAATGATTGAAAAGACGACGGAGATTTTTACAACGGCAAAGAGAATCATCATTGAATGATTTGGTTAAGAGACGTGAAGAATTCAAACACCTTGGCCATTTTAACCGCTTAAATGATGTTGGGCATGGAATTTGAAATGAGAGATTTTAATCCAAAGTTTGTGGAGGGTTTATTGGTCATGATCAATAAAAGTAATTAAAACAACCTTTTCGAACAATTCATAACTAAAACTATGCTAAACTTTATGAAATGCTATTATAATCTAAACTTGTTACCTCTGCTTTTCATTTGATTTTTGTAGTCTTTGTCTTCTTTGTTCACCTTTGGAAGAGTCTTCATAATTCTTCTTGATTCTTCTTATTCATGGATACACTGGATCATTTTGTTGCATTTCTAATGTCTGCTGACTAATGCCTTCAGGATTTGTAGCTGCGGAATGACAGTCTGGCTGCGGAAAGTCTGATCAGCTGCAGAATGTCTGTTAAGCTGCAGAATGTACCTGTAGAGCATTTTAATCATGGAATGGAGTGTTTTTGGAATATAAGTGAAATGTTATATGGCATGAATGAAGATGGATGATGAGACATGATGTGTATGAAGTGGATGATGAAATGGAATGGATTCAGTTTATGAAATGGAGTGGAAGAACATAAGAACTGCCCTGCAATCCATGACATGTTTTATTCATTTATAGCAAGACATCAAACTTTAAATCTTGACATGAAAATGAGATGGATGGAGTATGGAATGAGATGAATGAAATATGGAATGAAGTAGAGTATGAATGAATGAATAAAATGGAATATGGATGGATAAGTGAATGAAGTGAAATGAAATGAGATGGATCATAAACACTATGGATCTGAACTTATGATTTTGTAACAGCTGCTTGTAAAAACAAAATGGAAAAGTTAGAGTGTCAGAGAGACTCTGATTTTCACCCTATCTTTTCTGTATAAACATGCCAATCAATGATTGGTTTTCATGTTTATACCTTTATTTTATTTTATTTTATTTTATTTTTATTTTTTTAAAGAAATGCTTCAGAAAATTTAATCAAGTTGATGAAGAAGAGAGACTCTTCTTCATTAACTTCACATCATTGCTTTCTTGGAACTTCTTGACAAACTCTTCTCTTGAGAGTGGCTTGTGGTATAGCTTTAGTCTATGACCATTCACAAGAAAAGTGACCTCTTCTTCATCTATGGTTCTGATTTTTACTGCCCCATTATCAAAAATTCGAACAATTTCATATGGCCCAAGCCAATGTGTCTGAAATTTCCCTTGAAAATCCTTGAATTTTGAATCAAACAAGAGAGCCCAATCACCCTCTTTAAATTTCTTCTCTTTGATGTACTTGTCATGCCATCTAGCCCTTTTTTGTTGGACTAGACTTGTTTTCTGAACTGCATCTTGTCTGATCTCATCCAATTCATTAATTTGCTCCAGTCTATGCTTTTGTGCCTCCGTTAGATCAAGTCCTAGCTGAAATGCCATCTTGAAGGTTTGAATTTGGAACTCTATGGGAAACAAAACTTGCTTTCCATAAACAAGCTCATAAGGAGTATGGCTTGTTGTGTTTCTCCATGTAGTTCTATAGGCCCACAAGGCTTCAGGAAGCCTATCTACCCAATCTCTTCTATGTAAATGAATAGTCTTTGTTAGGATTCCTTCAATGATCTTATTAGTAGATTCCACTTGACCATTTGCTTGTGGATGATAAGGAGTAGATTTTCTATGTCTGATTTTGTACTTCTCCATCATTTGCTCCACTAGCCTTGATGTAAATTGAGCTTCTTGATCTGTAACAATTTCCCTTGGGACACCAAAACGAGTAAAAATATCCTCAAAAAGAAAAGTAACTACAGATGATTCATTAGCAACAAGTAATGGTTTAGCTTCTACCCACTTAGTAACATAATCGGTGCAAACTAATATATATTTCTTTTGTCTTGATGGAGGACTAATAGGTCCTACAAAATCCAAAGCCCATTTTTCAAAAGGTTCAATGTGTACCTGAGGTTGTAATGGCATCTCACCTGAAGGAGAAGGTTTTCCTACCCTTTGGCAACTGTCACACCTTTTGACATACTCTTTAGCATCTTTAAACAAGGATGGCCAATAATATCCTAAATTAAGGATCTTATAGGCTGTCCTCTTATCTGCAAAGTGTCCGCCACAAGGTTCATCATGACATGCCTTGAGAATCTCAGGCATATCATCTTCACGAACACACCTTCTAATGATCAAATCTGGACCTGTCTTGTACAACTCATTAGCAACCCATGAATATTTTGCACTATCACAAATGATTTTTCTTTTATCCCTTGCATTCATAATCGAAGGAAATTTTCCTGAAACTAAATAATTAGCAATATCAGCAAACCATGGAGTTTGAGTAGAGATTGCAAAAAGATATTCATCGGGAAATTGATCTTCAACCGGAGTGTCATCTTTGATATTTTGGAGTCTAGATAGGAAATCAGCTACTGTGTTTTGTTTTCCAAGTCTATCTAGAATAGTAATGTTGAATTCTTGTAAGAGTAACAACCATCTTATAACTCTGCCATTAGTAATTGATTTGTTCATTAGGTATCTAATTGCAGAATGATCAGTGTGAATAAAAGTTTCATAGCCTGTTATATAGTGTCTAAATTTGTTTATGGCATGAACAACAGCTAAAAACTCTTTTTCAGTTACAGTATAGTTTAACTCTGCAGGAGTCAAATTTTTATTGGTATAATAGATGGCATAGGGAATCAAATATTTTTGTCCCAATACTGCTCCTAGAGCTGTATCGGAAGCATCTGTCGAGATATGAAAAGGTAACTTCCAGTTAGGTCCCCTTAATATAGGTGCTTCAGAAATTTTGGTTTTCAGGGTCTCAAAGGCTAACTGGAAATCAGAGTTCCACTTGAATTCACAGTCTTTGGTAAGCAATTTTAAGAGTGGAGATGCTATCTTAGTAAAGTTTTCTATAAATCTCCGATAATATCCTGTAAATCCTAGAAAACTTCTAACATCTCTTTGACAACTTGGAATGGATAGGTTAGAAATGACTTCAACTTTTGCCTCATCAACTCTAATCCCATCCCCTGAAATGTGGTGCCCTAAAACAATACCTTCAGTAAACATCATAAAACATTTTTCATGACTAAGTGAAAGGTTTGTTTCTTGACATCTTTTTAAGACTTTTTCCAAGTTTTCTAAAGCCTCTTCAAATGTGTTCCCGTAAACTGTGAAATCATCCATGTACACCTCTACACAGTCATGTATTAGATCCGAAAAAATTCCTAATACTTCCCTTTGGAATGTTGCAGGTGCATTGCATAATCCAAATGACAATACTTGGTAAGCATAGGTACCCCAAGGACAGGTGAATGTGGTTTTGTCTTGGTCTTCAAGTGCTACTTGGATTTGATTGTAACCACTAAACCCATCTAGGAATGAGAAGTACTTTTTGCCAGCTAATGTATCTAATACTTGATCTATGAAAGGTAAGGAAAAATGGTCTAAATAATTTATTAAGGCAAATCCTTGACTTGTTCGGCTTGGAGAGGCTATTTGGTTGAATCTCGTCAATGAAAAAGGATTATCTGAATAAATCCTCAGCCTTAAAAAAACATCCAGTCTCATAGTGACATTTTCTGCGATAGCAGTAGAAACCCTTAGATGTGTGTACGGTTTTCGGGGTCAAACATAGTTGTATTCAAACATGGTAGGCATTTTTCACATCTTAGTAAATGGCAGATTAAAATCAAAAAAAAAAAAAGAGCCTTTCTTTATTTGGTTCTTGATGATCCTTTTACCCTCCATTTTCCATTTTGTTGGCACAATTACTAGGAAGAAAACCCTTACGTCTATGCGAAAGGATAGATAGAGTAACATTTAAGGCATTTGCAGTTCCCTCTTCTTTCAATTTCCCTAAGATTTGGATTCATCGAGTCTTTGACCTCTTTGAGGTTGTCTGATTGGTTTACAATTTGCCTCTATATAGATGTGATGAGTACAAGTCTTGGGACTTATCCCTTTCATGTCAGTGTATTCCCATGCATATGCAGAAGAATGTCTCTGTAATACTTTGACTAACTCTTCTTGTTGAGATTTTTCTAGGTTTTTATTTATGTTCAAAGTTTTGCCTGGAAAAATTTCACTTGTAGAGTTGCCAAATTTGTCCATAGAATGAAAAGACATCTGCCTAGATGACAAAAATTCAATATTGGATCCCTCCTGAAATGATTCATGTTTGTGTTCTAGAGAGGATTCAAAGTTTTCTAGAGTATTTAGAATTTGATTATCTTCACTAATTTCTGAAATTGTGAAGAGTGGTTGTAAATCTTCTTCATCCTCTATCCATTGAGTGTCATCTAGATCTGTAATTGTCCTAGCTGGAGGATATAAAGTGAATCTTTTAGTTGAACTACCATCAGAAATATACATATCACCGGACCTACAACTAATAAAAGCATCAACTGTAGCCAACCAAGGTCTTCCTAGTATAACAGGATGGCCTCCTAGATTATTCTTGGGTGTTAGGATCATGAAATCCACAGGGTACTCCCAAGAGTCTAGGGACACTGGAATGTCTTCTATTACCCCATCTGGTCTGATCACAGATCTATCTTCTAATTGTAATAATGTGGGTGTAAAGAGAAGATTAGGAAGTTTCAGTTTGTCCATGATTTGTCTACTCATGATATTTATTGCTGCTCCTAAGTCAATGAGTGTGTTTTGAATTTCAATTCCATTGATGTGATTTTTGACAACTGGATTTCCTGGGTCAAGGTACTTTGGAATAGTAATCTTACCCATCATAATATCTGCTATTTGTCCTACCAGTTGAATTTTCTTGGTTTCTCTTATTCTTTTTCTTGTTGTCTTCATACTCAACTCCTTTATTGTTTTGGCTAAAATTGGGATTTCTTTGATGGCTTGCAATAATGGAATTTTAATGCAAACATTTCTCAGTTCATCTAAGAAATCATAATTAGGCACCATGATTTGTTTTTCTACACCTCTATCAATTAGTAATCTTTCTGGAAAGGGAGGTATAGAAGTAGATGTGGATAGTTGCTCTAATACAGGAGTTGGATTTATTGAATCTTTTTGTTTTAGTTTTTCAATGTGTGGGTCTTGAAAGGATGTGTCTTCCTCAAGACTTTTATTCACCCGTAGAGAGTCTTCCTCAAAATTATCTTGTTCTTGTATGATCACAGAAGGTTTCCTCTTTTCAAGTATTCTTCCAGACCTCAGTTGAACATCACTAAGGTCTAAAGGAGTGATTAAATAAGTTGGAAATTGTTGGCCTTCTATCATGTATGTATTCTGAGGGTTCTTATTATTGGGGTTTGGTATGGGTTGAGCAGGCAATTGATTTGATTTTTGAGGGAAGGGTAATGAAAGTGGTGGATTTTGATGTGGTTGGTTTTGATGATGTTGAGGATTTTGTTGAAGATTTTGAGGAAAATTTTGTTGAGGATTTTGAGGATAAAAATGTGGGTATGGTGGATAGGATGGTGGATACTGATAGTATGGAGAGTATCTTCCATAGGGACTTTGTGTTCCTTGTGCCCAGGACTGAGATTGATTTTGAAATTGGGGCCAAGGTTGTTGCCAAGAATTCCAAGGTGGAGGTTGATTATACATTTGATCATGGAATCCTTGTGTTTGAGGTCCCTGCCAAGGCCTTCTAGATACAAAATTGAGAGACTCCGTGGAATCTGTAGGAGTTTCCTCCTGAAAGACAGCCTTGAGACAAGGAAGAGAAGGACAATTCTTGGTCTCATGTTTCTCAGAACAAATGACACAGTTTTCTACAACTTTTACATCCAAAGGACACTCTCTCAAGGCATGTTTCTTTCTACATTTGGGACAAAAGATTGCCAAGGCATCAGATTCAGCCTTTTGCTTGTTTTGTATCTTTAGGGTGTCTATTTGTTCACTAAGACTCCCTAAGATGTCATATTTAAAATCATCAAGCATATGTCCTATTTCTGATCTACTTACTGTCCCAGAAGCAGACTTACTTGCCCTTGCAAGAGCAGGATCTCTTGGACCTTTGACAGTTTTAGATTTCCCTCTCGAAAGGTTGATACATAACTCAGATATTTCAGGTAATGTGAGCTGTGATATATCCCCTTTTCCCATCATGTTAAGGATATCCAACCATTCATCCCTAATTTTTTTCAACAAAAGAGCTTTTAAGGTGTCTTGATCTAGGTTTTCCATTTTTTCCCTTTTGATGTTGTAATTAAATCTCTCCAACAAATCTTCCAAATTTTCATCTTCTTTTTGTAACATCTTGAACACTTCTTCCTTATGATTAACCAGCATACAATAATCCAAATATTTCTCTAGAAATGCTTGTTTCATGTCTTCCCATGTTCTAATAGAACTGTTGATCAGACTCATAAACCACTTCAATGCTGCTCCCTTCAAAGTTGAAGGAAATAATTTCAATTTTTGAGCATCTTGTAAGTAGTCATAAGTTCTAAAAATCACTTCAAATTCGAATAAGAAAGTTTCAGGATCTTCAGTTTTAAGTCTATAGAAGTTTGGAAGGACAGAGGGTGAAATATTTTTCATGGTTGTATTGGTTTCTTCATCAATTATAGGGAACCCAAAAGAGCTTCCTATTCTACCTCTTCCTCCATCTGCACCTCTACCTCCTTCTCCTCTACCTCCTTCTCCTCTACCTCTACCTCTACCTCCAAATAGTGTGTGTTCTCCATTAAAAACTCCTCCTCCTCCTTCTTCTACCATGGTTGACTCTCTTGTGGAAGTGGAAAGGTTTGTGTCCCTAACATGAGTTTTTAGATCTTCTTCTATGGCAGGTTCAGTGGATGAAGTGGAAGGTTTTTCTAATGGGATATCTGATTTTAAATCTTCTAGAAGTCTAGGATCAAGAGAGGATGAAATATGGGTATGAGTTGAAGGTGTACTAGCTCTGGATCTAGATGAAACAAGTGGTGTTCTAGAAATCAAACTTCTGCCTCTGCTGCTTATGAATCTTCCCCTTGAATCTCTCTCCCTACGCATATAATTGTTTTTGGATGCTAAGAAACAAAGGTTACCTAGTTTTCACTTCCCCGGAAACGGCGCCAAAATGTTTGGTCTCAATCTAGTCTCCTAAATTGAGCTCATTTAATTGTCAACCAGGGTTGGTAAACTGCTGAAGTGAAGTGTACTGTCTGTACCTAGGTTCTTGTTTCTTAATTCGTTGTGTGTAGTTTTTTGTGATTTTTTTTGTCTTTTGTGATGATTTATGATGTTTTTTATCTTTTGGTGGTTTTATGTTCACAAGGAAAATGACTAGAAAGCTAATGGAAGGAAGCTAATGATTAAAAACAGGGTGAAACCTAATTGGTTGGTGTCAAATGGTAAATGCAAATGCAATACTAAAAACAGAATCAAATCTAAACTATGAATAAGCAAAAGCAAAGCTTGATAATGAATTTTAAGCAAATGATTCAAAACACAAACTAAACTTGTCAAATTCTTTCATCAAAGGCATTTGAGAGAGAGCTTGAAACATGGTCACTAAGTATGCAAATCTTCTTAACCAAACAGTTTAAACAACTAACTTATAATGATGCAACATTTTATCCTTGATTAGAGATTTTTTGAAGTATGTTTGGAGTAAAACATTGATACCATCATAAGATCTTCCACTCTAAATCTAATTCCTAACTCTATTCTGCAACTCAGTTTTATAGCACTACACTTCATTCAAAGGTTATAGATTTTTGAAATAGTCTATTGAGGAAAATGTTTGTTTGTAAGATGATAAGGAAGTTGTAGAAGTACTTCAGGCCTTAAAATGATATGGTCTTCTGTTCATATGGTTATGAATCAATTATGGATTTTAGAACAAGAAGAGATTTATGAATAATGAAGGCTGTTTTGTTAAGTTTAACAACTGAAGTAATCTAATATGCAGTGAATGGCAACTGAATATGGAGTGCAAATGCAATGAGTTGAACTACAACTGAACCTAAAATGTCACTAGCCTAAAACAATGATGAACTACAAGTCATTATCAAACTTAAAGCAAAACAACTAAACATGAGTTAAGTGCAATTAAACTCCGGAGTATCCTAACTTATGCTATGAAAACGTAAAGAATGAAAGCAATTAAAAACTAAGATATCATGGCTATCTCCCACTCGTCATTTTGATATTTTGGACAAGCGTTTAAGAGCAAGAACAGCTATGGTACTTAGTGAAAACACACAACTAAAACATTCAAGATCACAATCATGCTTAAGACAGTATAAATATTTCTTGGAAGAGTTTCTTCTTGTGGAAGAGTATTGAGCATAAGTATAACTGTGATGGTGAATAAAAGAGACTACAATTAAATCCTACAATACTATAGCCATTCCCCATTCATCATTATAATCTTTTGGAAGAGCTTCTTCTTTTGGAAGAGTTTTTAGAATGAGTATAACCACAGTAGCTAATGAAAACAACTACTAATTCAAATTCAAAAACGTAAAGGCAACTAGAATACTTATCTAAATTACGCAAATAAATCCGTGCAAGAGGCAAGGGCCCTCTACCACCTGACGGAATCTAACTCCAAATCAAATCAACGCTTTCAAAACAACACTGTCTGCTTCATTAAAAGTGAAATAACTTGAACATAGCACTCTGCGTCTTCAGAAATGTAGCACAGAATCTAAGCAAAATCTAGAACAAAATCTAGCCTAGCTCTCGGTTTCCCAAGTGTTTATATAACAAATGTAAATAACAAGACTTGCAACAATTTCAGGAACACTTTATTTCCTTATCGAAATCACATTAGGACTCTTGAAGTGGCTGCGTAAAAGGGAAAAAGACATATGGACTGAGACATTCCTAATAGAAGTCTGCCTTCCTAAATGTGTTCCCACGTTCCAAAACCATACCCAGAATTCGTTTCTTCCTTCATGGTGAGCAACGAACCATGTAGACATGACGTGGAATATGCCCATATGTGGTTTTTCTTGAGAGGCCACCTGGAACATACTCAAACGTGAAGACAGCTGCAGAATCGCTGGTTAGCTACGGAATGTTTGCATTCTGCAGCTAGTTCCGGTCAAAATGCATTACAATGGAAAAAATCACAAAACTTAGCAAGTCAGTCATGTAAATCATTCTAAAAGTAATTTTAACTAAATTCATTGATCAATTGGGTCTAGGATAGCAATGGAAAAAGGAAAATGAGGTAAAGTAAGATGAAAGAAAGCACAATTTTTGAGGCTCGACAGTCATGAAAAAGCTTATGAAGAAATAAAAAAGAGGCGTAATTGCACAATTCTGCTCACTAGAAGTTCCAACATCAAAATCATCTATTTCTCCAGATCTCCAAAAAGTCTTGGACAATCGTTCCAAGGTGTTTGAAACTCCCAAAGGACTCCCACCTATTCGTGATCATGATCATTCTATTCATTTGATTCCAGGAAGTGTTCCTCCAAACATCAGGCCTTACATATATCCTTATGTTCAAAAGAGAGAAATTGAACGTATGATTGCATAAATGTTAGAGGTTGGTATAATTCAACCTAGTCAAAGTTCTTTCTCTGCTCTAGTAGTATTGGTACATAAGAACGATGGATCATGGCACATGTGTCCGGATTATAGGGAGCTCAATAAGCTCGCTATTAAAGATAAATTTCCCATTCATGTGATTGATGAATTATTGGATTAATTACATGGAGAAATTTATTTTACCAAGTTGGATCTTTGTTCAGGATATCATCAAATTAGAATGAAGACTGAAGATATTCCGAAAACAACATTTCAAACTCATGAGGGTCATTATGAATTTTTTATTATGCCTTTTGGCCTTACCAATGCACCTTCTACATTTCAAGGGTTGATGAATTCCATTTTCAAACCCACCCTTAGAAAATTTGTGCTAGTATTTTTTGATGATATACTAATCTAAAACAGGTCTTGGAAAGATCATGTTCAACATGTTGACAGGGTGCTCAAACTATTGGAGGAGAAACAATTATATTAAAAAACATCAAAATGTTTCTTTGGATTACAAGAGGTGGAATATATGGGTCATATTGTATCTCACGAGAGTGTTAAGGTAGACCCTAAAAAATTTAAAGCCATTAAGGAATGGAAATTCCCCACAACCATAAATCTGTTGCGAGGATTTCTCGAGTTAACAAGGTATTATCAGAAGTTTGTTAAGAATTATGGGAGAATAGCATCACCTATAACAACATTATTGAAGAAAAATTCATTTTCATGGATTCTCGAAGCAACTAAGGCCTTTGAACATCTTAAAGAGGAAATGTGCCTAGCACCGGTCTTAGCTATGCCAGACTTCAAAAAAACCTTTATTGTGGAATGTGATGCCTCAGGAAATGGAAATAGAGTTTTTTTAATGCAAGAAGGAAGACCCATTTGTTTTTAAAGTCATCCAATCAAAGGAAAGTATTTACAGAAAGCTATTTATGAGAAGGAAATGTTGGAAATACTACATGCACTAAAGAAATGGCGAACTTACCTAATGGGAAGATAGTTCAAGGAAAAAACCAATCGTGATAGTCTTAAACACTTTTTGGAACAAATACTATCTTCAGAAGAGCAACGAAAATGGGTCACAAAGATGTTGGGTTATGACTTTGAAATCATCTACAAAAAAAGGAAGCTAAATGTTGTTGCAGATGCACTCTCAAGAAAGGATGAAGAGGTGGAAGCATTCCTTTGTGCCATTTCTATTATCCAACCAGATTGGATAACTGAAGCAAGGGATGAATGGAATAAGGATGAAGAAGTGTGGACACTCATCAAAAGTTGCAGCAATATCCTAGTACATATTATACATTTATTTGGAAAAATGATTCCTTATGGTACAAAGATCGCTTATATATTTATAAGAATTCCCAACTAAAACAAAATATTCGTTTGGAATTGAACACTTCTCCTTTAGGAGGACACTCATGATTTTTAAAAACTTACCACAAGGTGAAGAAAGAATTTTTTTGGGATGGCCTTAAATCCGATATTCAAAAATTTGTGGTGGAATATTTGGTTTTCTAGCAAAATAAAGTTGAGACAATTAAGACCACGGGTCTTCTACAACCTTTATCCATTCCAAGTCAATGTTGGGAGGATATTTCAATGGATTTTATCATAGTTTTTCCTAAGTCCAAAGGAAAGAGTGTCATCATGGTGGTTGTTGACAGACTTACCAAGTATGCACACTTTTGTGCATTATCTCATCCATTTAAAGCAAGTATAGTTGCTACTGCACTTATGGAAACAATTCAAAAGCTACATGGCCCAAATATTATTGCTCATCTTATCATTCTTAATCCAATGGTCAAATTGAGATAGTGAATAAATGTTTGGAAGGATATCTTCATTGTTTTGTATCTGATAAGCAAACACAATGGTTCAAGTGGTTACCTCTCGCTGAATGGTGGTATAACACTTCCTTCCATACTGCAACAAAAATGAACCCATTTATGGAACTTTATGGATATCATCCACTGTCCATCACATCATATTTAAGAGAAAATTATAAGGTTCAAGCAGTGGAATATCACATCGAGCATCAACAAGAATTTCTCCAAATCTTAAAGGATAACCTAAATTTGGCACAAAATCGAATGAAACAACAGGCAGATCAACATCACAACGAGAGAAGTTTTGGTGTAGGAGATTGGGTATTTTTATGGCTACAACCATACAAAAAAATGTCCCTTAAGCAAGCTAAGAAGGATAATAAATTATCGCCATAGTATTATGATCCTTACAAGGTGTTGCAAAAGATTGGTACTATGGCATACAAATTGGAGCTTCTTCCGTCTTCGCGAGTGCATCCAATTTCCCATGTTTCATGCTTAAAGAAGGTTATAGGTGAAAAAATTCCAGTTCAAACAATATTTCTAGAACTTGATGAGGAATGAAATATCATATTGGAACCTGAATCATTCATGGAAACAATAACTCGACAGCTACGAAATCGCTCAATTTCAAAATATCTCATCAAGTGGAAGAACTTACCCATTGAAGATTATACATGGGAGGATGAGAATTTTATACAAAAGCATCCGAAGATACTCAAGCGTTGAGGACAACACATTTTTGAAGGAGAGGGGCATGTTAGGTCCCTATATTACTAGTATAGTCCTTTATTGTTGTTTGTGTAACCCCCTTATTGTTATTGTTGTACCCCTATAACCCCAATATTGGTATTATTGTGCCCTTACATTATTATTGTTAGGTCAGCTAGGATTATATTGTGACCCCATGATCTCCTATATATAGAAGGAGGTTTTTTCATTTGTATCATCCACTAATTGTTTAGTTATGTAATGTAAAGGAGGATGCCCCCTCGAAGTGGCTTATTTCTAAGGCATTGATCTCTCTTTTCTTCTATTTTTGGAGTTGGTTTCATAACATATGGGATTCATTCTTGGTTGAGATTTGTATTGCTAGAAGTTTTTGGATGCAGGTGATGTGGTCTCAGGAAAATCCAAAGGGTTGGGTAAGGAGATGGTTTTCCTTGGAAGCCCTCAACAAGTGAGTGGAGACAAGAAAAATCCTCAAGGGATGGTGAAAGAATTATGAGGCATCCAAGATCGGTTTGGTTTTGTGATCTCATAACCACTTTAGGTGAGATCGCGATGTGGTGAGGGTGGAGGTGGTTTAACCTATGGATTCAATTAGTTGTTTATGGATCTATTCATCCCATGAGATCCCACATTCATGCTTGGAATATGGCACAATTGTGATTGGCTGAAAGAAATATTTGGGTCATCCCCATCTTTGGTCGAGTGGTACGTGGAAGTCCCTCACTTAGTTGGTTTTTTCATATGGTTAATAAGAGCTAAGTTTCTCTTATCTTTGATGAGTAATTAGACTTGTTATTATGTGGCTTTAATGGTTATTCTATCATTGTTAATTATCTGGTTATATGTTGGTTATAAGCATGGTTTTATGATAGATCTTACTCAAGGATCTCATCATGTTTTGACTAGTAACTAAATGAATAATGAATGCATGAAATAATTGGTGTTATTTCAACTATTGTGAGAGGGAATTAGTCCTTCTTGTTAAACTTCAGATAAGTTTCAAATTCCTATGTTTAGATATGCATTCATGACCTGTAGGTTGCATGTTCATCATGTGTTTGGAGGAATTTCAGTCCTAGTTGAGAGGGTTCATGTCAAGTTCTTGTTCAAGTTTTGGTTTGAAAGATTTTTTTCTATGTTATTAATAGTTTTGGAATTCTCATTGAGTTCTTGGTAGGGGTATGAGTTCTAGCCCTGAAAACGTGGCTCAAAATTCGGGGTCGCAAGCATAGAAATGACTGGAAAAGTCCACAGTCACTGGGAATCAAGTCTATCAGTGTGACTAGAGGGCTACAGACGCATTGAGGCCTTGGAAAGGGAGCGACTGAGGCTCTAGTTCAGTGAAAAATAGATTTATCTCATGGGTTGGACACCTAGAGGGGTTGGTTATCCCCTGAAGGTCCTGTAGAACCCGAGGGATGTCAGTAAAGTCTAAATTTGTCAACTCCATTTCCTTAAGGTCGTATAGGAAGATGAGTCTTATGATAGTGACCATCAACTCATGTTTACCCTAGGAAAACTGGTAAAAGTGGGTAAATGTGGGACAAGGTAGTTAGAGGGTGGTATCAAAGCAGGTTGCGCTCTCTTCGGGTAAAATATATTATTGTCCAGGTTATGGTTGTCATGCATGAGGTTTTGGTATGCAGTTGGTATGGTCATGCATGATGTTGGAATATTGATATGATTATATATGTATTGCGCCAATGTGGACTGATTTTTTAGATGAAATAAGCCTCCCATGAACGTCACTAAGGTATGTTTTTTATTTTGGTATCTCTTTGGTTTATCTAACATGGCCTACTTGTAGAAAAAAAGAGAATCAAAGATGATGAGCAAAATGGTAGACTATAGTTCCTCTAATTCTCCCTACATATCAGTTGGGTAGTAAGGAGGTGAATATTATCCTGGTATAGCAGATACATTGAGGAGTTTGAGGGAAAATATTAGAATTTACAAAGTAGGCAATGACAAGTTTGAAGAGGCTCAGGAAATACTTGAAAGGGCATAGGAAAAGCAAGTAGATGTCAATGAAACGATTCTTAAAAGATTATCTAAATTTTAGAGATAGGGACAGTTAAGGATCAATCAAGAATAGGAATAGAAGACTAATAGAGGCTATGGTAGCATGTCTCGGTTGTGATACATGTTGGATAGAGGGGACACAATCAGAGGTGGAAGATCACTGGATACACATGACATGATGATTGTTATGTATGGGAATTGTTCTAGTTCCTCATCGAGGATACATTATCATCAATATCACTGTCATCATCCTTGTAGGGGAGTGAGTACTTTCCATAGGAGTTAAATAAAGTCAAGCTTTCTACATTCAATGGAGAGATGAAGAAGTATGAAGATGTAGAGGCATGGTTGCTTGGGATGAAGAAATTATTCATATTGCATAAATATTCATAGAACATGAAAGCCAAAGTAGATACCTTCAGTCTCAAAGGGAAAGCATATATTTGGTGGGAATATGTGGAGAATTTCAAAATAATTCGATAACATGAGTTGGTTTGGGATGAGTTTGAGAGACTCTTCAAGAAGAAGTACTTATCTGAGAGATATTGCGATGAGAGAGCTAAGGAGTTTTATGAGTTACATATGGGTTCTATAATAGATGATCAGTATACCAGCATGTTACTAAAGCTAATGAGGTATTTAACTTACCTCAAGGATGAGAAGAATAATATTTAAAGATTCATTAGTGGGTTACTAGCAGCATATAGGGACCATATTGAGTTCTATGAGCCTGGATCGTTGGAGGATGCCATCCAAAAATTGAAGAATTTTTATGAGTAATCAAAGTGCAAGGTTAAGCCTAAGCATGATTTGAAGGGGAATGATAAAGTTAAAGGGAGGTGGCCATAAAAGCGAGGAAGATATCAGAATTCAGGTGAGAAAGAAAATGTTTCTCCTTATAAGAAGTTCAATGCAATGGAGAAGGGACATGGGTCACAACCTAGAGAGAAGCAGAATAGAGGTGACGGTAGGGCACCATTGTAGCATTGGATATGTGGCAAAGATCATCACAAGAAGGATTTTCCATTGTACCAGGTTGGTAGGCATAAGATATATAGTGCTAAATAAGCACAAACTGTTGGGGATGTGGGTCATAGAATTTCTCGAATTTTTGTAGCTGTGGAAAACAAGCAAGAAGATCATCAAGCATCCATTATTAAGATGGCATGTAAGCTCTGTGGTTGAGTTGTTTCTATTTTGATTGATTATGGATCTAATCATAGTTATGTTAATCCTGACCTGGTGGATAAGTGTGGCTTGAGAAAATAAGTGCACACAAAGTCTTAGTTGGTGCAGTTGGCTATAGGCACTAAGAAGAGAGTTCATCATTGGGTAAGATATTGTGCATTTGATCTAAATGATATGCCTACAGTGGCACATTTGAATGTACTTCCATTGGGATCATGTAGTGTGCTTATGGGTATGGACTAGTTGTATCTTCATAGGACCAAGGTGGATTGAGTTCTTGGATGATAATGGGGAAAAGAGAATCTTGCAGGGAAAGAAGAAGCCTAAATCAGTGAGGATGGTTGCTGCTATGCATGAAAAGTGAACTTGCAGGAAGGGGTGTGTGATGTTTACAATTCATATTTCCAGTGACAAGGGTAAGGATTTTGAGGATGAAAAAATATTCAAGAGATATCAAGTCTTGCAACAGTTTCAGAGATTCCAAATTTTCCTCCTCATAGGGAAGTATAATTTTCTATTTAGTTGGTACTAGAAGTAGCGCTATCATCAAAGGTAACCTATAGGATGAGTACACCAGAGTTAGTAGAGTTGAAGTTGCAACTGAAGGAAATGATTTATAAGGGATATATTAGGCCAAGTGTATCACCTTTGGGTGCACCAGTATTGTTCATGAAGAAGAAGGATGGTACTCTTAGATTTTTCATTGATTACAAGCAGCTGAACAAGGTGACGATCAAGAACAGGTATCCATTGCCATAGATTGATGACTTGTTTGACCAGTTGAAGGGAGCAACGATGTTCTCAAAGATTGACTTGGATTAGGATACCATTAGGTACACATCAAAGAAGAGGACATCTACAAGACTGCTTTGAGGACCAGGTATGGGCATTATGATTTTATTGCGGTTCCTTTTGGTTTGACTAATTCCCTAGCTACTTTTATTTTCTTTATGAATAGTGTGTTATGTCCTTATTTGGACAAGTTTGTTATTGTATTCATTGATGATAAAATTGATATCTTCTAAGAATGAGGAAGAACATGTTGAACACTTGTAAATAGTATTGATATTTCTTAGAGAGCATCAATTGCATTCCAATATTAGTAAATTAAACTTCTTTCAGAAAGAGGTACATTACTCGTTACATGTTGTTTCCAAGGAATGCATAGTGGTAAACCCGGAAAAGATCAGATCTATCGTGGAATGAGAAAATCCTAGAAATGTGGATGAAGTCAGATCATTTATGGGGTTAGCTGGTTACTACTGGAGGTTCATCAGGAACTTCTCACACATTACATATCTTATTACATCATTGCAAAGAAAAGGTAAGAATTTTGAACAGACAGAAGAATGTGCAATCAATTTTGAGCAATTGAAGAAGTTGTTGACAAACACTCCAGTTCTTAATATTGTAGATCCAGAAAAATAGTTCATAGTGTGTACAGAAGCTTCCAAAAGAGGACTTGGTGGAGTCATGATGCAGAAGGGAGAGGCGGTATGCTATGAGTATAGGAATTTGAATGAGAACGAGTAGAACTATGTGACTCATGATCTTGAGTTGGTACCTATTATTCATGCCTTGAAGATGTGGAGGCATTATCTTCTTGGCAGGAGGTTTGTATTGATTAGCAATCATAGCGGGTTGAAATATTTATTTGACCAGCTAAATCTCAATGCTAGGAAAGCTAGATGGTTGGCTACCCTTAGTGAGTTTGACTTCGAGATCATATACATTAAGGGTAAGGAGAAGAGGGTTGCGGATGCTCTCAGCAAGAGAGTGAAATTAAACCATGTTACAGCTATGAGTTCATATGGGAAATATTTATAGGATCGTATCTTACAGGAAGGACAATGGGATGACAGGTACAAGGATCTTAGGCACAGGTTACAATAGGGTACAAGTGATCAGGATGGGGACTATCATCTCTGACAGATGGGTTGTTGAGATTTAGGGACAGGATCTATGTGTCAAATGAAAATGAGCTCAAGAAACTTTTCTTGAGGGAGTTTCATGTCAAGCAATATTCAGGTCACCTAGGATATCAGAAGACATTGACAATAATGAATAAGTTCTACTATTGGCCAAATATGAAGAAGGAAGTTGCAGAGTTTGTGGCTAGATGTTTGGATTGTTAGTAAGTGAAAGTAGAGTGTAGGCATCCAGGTGGGTTGCTTCAGCATATTTCAATTCTAGAATGGAAATGGGAGGTCATTTCCATGGATTTCATTACATGTTTTCCAAGGACATAAAGGAAACATGATTCTATCATGGTTGTGGTCAATAGATTTATCAAGTTAACTCACTTCATTCTAGTGAATATTACTTATTCATATAGTGAGGTGGAACAAGTCTTCATCAAGGAGATCGTAAGATTACATGGTTTTCTGAAGAATATTATGTCAGACAGGGATGCTAATTTCACTTCCAAGTTTCAGAAGGAGTTGTTCCCAGGTTTTGGGACAAATTTGGCCTCAAGTACAACTTATCATCCGTAGGAATATGGACAGACAAAGAGGGTCAACAAGATTTTGGAAGATATGTTGAAGATGTATGTCGTGCATCAACAGAGAAAGTGTGAGGAGTATATTCCACTAGTAGATTTGGCTTACAATAATGGGTATCAGGATTCATTGAGGATGAGTCTGTTTGAGGCACTCTATGGGTGGAGTTGTAAGACTCCCATAAGGTGGAGTGATCCAGTGAATAGGGTACTTATTGGACCGAACATGTTGGCATAAATGGAACACAAAATGTAGGTTATAAAGAAGAATATAAAGGAATAATATGACATGAAGAGAATTTATGCATACCATCATAGGGAATTTAAGGAGTCTTAGGTTGGGGAGCATGTGTACTTGTGCATCAAGCCCAAGAAAAACTCCTTGAGGATCGTTTCATGTGCCAAGTTGGCACCACGCTATTGCGAGCCTTTGAGATCTTTGAGAGGATTGGACCAGTGGCCTACAGACTTGCACTACCTCCGATAGTGAAATTCCATGATGTTTTCCATGTTTCATTTCTTAATATGTATGTAAAGGATGTGATCATGTGATTGATTGGTCTGTATTACAAGTGGAACAGAAGGAGAATTCTAGCCAGAACCTCAGTGCATTTTGTAGTAGGAACATCTCATGATTCGGAACTGAGCAATCGAGCAAGTTAAAGTGTAGTGGAAACACTTTGGGCCTGAGGAAGCTACATGGGAGATGTATGATCAGATGTGGGATATGTATCCTTCATTTTTTTCTGGTGGAGGAAAATTATTTTTGGTATTTGTACATATTTTTATGTATGGTTTTTATTGTAAATACCACAACAAGTCATGTTATAAAGCTCTAATAAGAAGTATAGCTGTCATGTTGTCATGCTTTTCATGACAGTTTTGCTTTTGAGCAAGTTTTTCATTGTAAATATTACAATGAGCTAAGTTATAAATCTCCACAGGCAGTATTCATTTGGTTTTCAGTGGTTTTTCTAGTTGTAGGTGTCATAGAACACTGAGGACGATGTTCCCCTAAGGGGAAGGGGTGTATAACAACCCCAGGTTAAAAGTTCATGTAATAAAGGAAAAAGAAGGCCAAGGTCATGGGACACATATTCCAAGCTGAATGTTGGGCAAAGTATCCTAGTGGGAATAACTTATTGTTTATTATGGCCAAGAGGAAATTGGAAAGGATAATGGAAAATGCATTAGAAGGAAAAAAGGTATCACTGGAATTTTCATTTATGAAAATAAAGGAAATTAGGAGAAAATGAAGGTGAAAGATCACAGGTTGCATGTGAGGAGGAAATTGAAGGAAGATAGAGGAAAAGTGAAGAAATTAAAGGCATCAATAATAAAAAGACATCAGAGCATCAATTTAAGCACTTTTTTTCAGTTCAATTTCAGAATTGGTTTCAGGGACAAGAAGAACACCAAGAGGAGAAAGAAATCAAGGAAAGCCAAGGAAGGACAAGGAAGGAAAAGGAAAGTAAGGGTCAAGCAAGGAAAGGTTGGATCAAGTGGCTTCAACGAGAATACTTGAAGGTAACATTGTTAAGATTCAACAAGTTGATGATCCTAGTGAAAATTAAGCACCTACACTAGGTGGGGCCCACAGACTATTTCTAGGTGTATGTTTATTTTTAGAATGTTGAGAAAATTCTATTTATAGTAGGAGTCTATTTATAGATGGTTGAGAAAATTATATTTATGGATGGAGTTATATTTCTGGAATGCATGTGCGAAGTTTGTTCGTAGATCGCATGTCTAAAAATAGACTGCATGTCGATTATTATTATCTCTTAATAATAATTAGACAATAAATAATAATCTATTATCTTGAAGCACTTGATTTCAGTTAACTGATGTGGCAAACCAGTTGACTGAAGGAATTTTGAGTTCTAAGGTTGGTTGGTGGGACATGCAAGTGCACTTCGTTGTAACTAAGTGATACAAAGTTGTAACAGAGTTGGATGTGTAGTTAACTGAGTTAAACTCAATTGTGCTAGTTGTAACTAGTTGTAACTAAATATACACTAGTGAAAGATTAGTGAATTAAATATTAAATTAATTCAGATGGAGTGATCTCACATGCAACTGAAGATTTACTACTATTAACTATATGCATGTCAGATCCACTAGAGACCCAGTTGATAGATAGGTGAAAGGGACAGTTTGACTATCAGTTGTGACATTAGTGGGTGCACACTTGCAACCAAACACACATTGGAGATTCCCATGAAAATTGCATAGTCAAGGAAATGAAAGATCAAATTCATTTAGCGATTCTGATCAACAGGGATTGCCCAATGGACGCAGGCTATCAAGAGGAAGTAAATTGGCGCATGTATTTGGAAATTTTTGTATGATAGTGTGAGATGATTGTATATTGTACTGAGAGCTCTTGGATTAGAGTTTTGTATGAGATATTTTCAGATCCATGATATATACATAATATATGACAGTGATTTTTTTAGCTTTATGCTTTCCCAGTAAAAACATCTATGTTATGTGTGATTGATTTTTCTTCATGTGTTTGCAATTGGTGATTAAATTTCCGCAAAGATTTTAGTAGAAGGATTATGTATTTAACAGTGGCATATAATTGTTAGATCAGGAGAATTCAGGAATACATAATTTTACTAAAATTTATACATGGTATTGGAGCAAAGAATATTGCAAAATTGAAGCAATAGCCGAGTTTGTTGGTGGAAACAATTCGAATTTTATGCAAGAATTTGTTGGTGCGACAATTGAGTAAACATTGAAATGGCTTTCAATGGTTTGCGATTAGAGTATGCACTCGAGGGCAGCTCGAACTACATTGCATGGAAGGATAGGATGGAGACAGTTATTAAAGATAATGGCTTGAAGGATTTCATCGACAGTGATGTTCCTAAGCCCACTTCAACGTATATTGCATTACTTGATGCATGGCAAAAGAAAGTAGCGAAGACGAGAAGGATTATGTTGGAAGGTGTGCAAGACCATATTTTCTGAAGCCTTCATGGGAAATCCACTCCATTCACTATGTGGAAGGCTTTGACGAATCTTTTCCAAAGTAGCAGCGACCATAGGAATCACTCAAAAAGTTCTAAAATGGAGAAGGGCGACAATATTCCTATGTATCTCACAAAGTTTGTCCAATGTCGGGATGAACTGGGGAGTGTGGGAATCACGGTTGCCGGTGATGATTTGGTGAGTTTGACTCTCTTGGGACTTCCTCAGATTTGGCATAGTTATTAAGACTCTGTCAACGGACAGGAAAAATCGCCGGATTGGGAACGACTATGGTTGGATCTAATGCAGGAGGAGTTTAGGCAGAACACTAGAGATGGATCTTCATCAAAGCATGATGATGAAGAGGATTGTGCTTTGGCTTCCAAGGCAAGGAAATGGAAGGGGAAGAAATTCCACTCAAAATCCAAGGCTAAAGGAAAGAAGTTGGATTTATCCAAAGTGAAGTATTTTCACTGTCATAAAGATGGGCATCTCACCACTAACTGCCCATAGAAAAAGAAGAACAAGAAGGTTGTTGGCACTGCAGCTGGTGAGGCCCTTGCCTCACAATTTGAACTTGATTTCTCTTTAATCGCATGCTTGGTTTCAAGTGCAATGGGATCGGTGTGGTATTTTGATAGTGGTGCTTCCTTCCACATGACGGGAGATAAGGAGATTTTCAGTGACTTGGAGGAGAAAGATCTCCAAATTCATATAGAGATGGGTGACGATGGATGATACAATGTGACCGAAATTGGTACCATTACCTTTGAGAGGGATTAAGGTAAACCATTTCTACCGAAAGATGTTATTCATGTTCCAAGTTCGAAGAAAAACTTGGTCTCATTCACGATGTTGGAGGACAGAGGTTATGACGTTGTTTTCAGCGATGGAAAATATTTCCTACGACATAAAAAAACGGGTCAAACAAAGAGGATAGGGATTCGAGTTAAGAATATATACAAGCTGGAGGTAGATGGTTGCGCTGCAATGGTGGAAAAATAAGAAGAAGTGGTGAGCCGGGATGAGGGTGAATTATGGCACAGGAGATTAGGCCATCTTCACCATGGCGCCCTGAAAATTTTGCAGCAGATTTCTACTGGACTTCCCAAGGGTACACTTGCGCAGTTAGATCATTGCAACGGATGTACTATGGGAAATTTTGTAAAGAACGACTTTCATGAAAAGGAGAACTGTGCTTCGGTGATCCTGGAGAGAGTTCACACAGATGTGTGTGGGCCATTCTTGGTTGCTTCAACAACAAAACATAGGTATTATGTTATTTTTGTTGATGACTTTTCTCGTAGATGCTGGATCTTCTTAATGCAAAAGAAGGGTCAAACATTCTCAAAGTTCTGTGAGTTTAAGGCATTGGTTAAGAAAGAGTTGGGGAAGCAAGTGAAGGCTCTTCGAAGCAATAATGGTGTAGAATACATCTCGAACGAATTCAAAGACTTCTGTAGCAAAGAATGAATTTGAAGAGAAATCATAGCGCCTCATAACCCACGGCAGAATGGGGTTGCGGAGAGGAAGAACAGAACGATTGTGGGTGCTGCATGAGCGATGTTTCATGATCAGGGCCTACCAATGCACTTGTGGGCGGAAGCATGAAACACTGTGGTTTATGTGCAAAAGCATTGTCCTCATAGAGTACTTGGCATGAGTACACCTGAAGAAGCTTTTACTAGTAAGAAACTAGATGTTTCTTACTTTAAGATTTTTGGCTCATCTGTTTATGTGCATGTGACCAAGAATGCTAGGAAGAAGCTTGAGCCGACTGCTGAAGTTGGGATATTTGTGGGGTACACAGAAACACCCCATAATTATTGTGTGTATTTTCCAAACAGTCGAATTACTGTGGTGTGACGGGATATAAAATTCAGTGAGGAGAAAGCCATGAAGTTGTCGCTTGAGAGGGAGCTAGACTTACATGCGGAGGAGGAACTTTTGGTTCCTAAAGATGAGTCTCTAGATGTGGATCAGCCACAGGAGGAGGTTCATGGAGTGGAGGAGTCTGCTCACACAGAGCCAAACATCAGAACTGGCAGAAGGCGTACCACAAACCATGAGAGGCTGAAGCTTGATGCGGCACAGAATGTAGGAGTCCCTACTTCATAGTGCAGATAGAGATAGTCTCTTGACCGATTCACTGGATACATGGCTCTCATGAGAAAACGTATTGTGACTGAGCCATCTTCCTTTCAGGAAGCAGTGTAGGAGCCCACATGGGTAGATGTAATGGTGGAGGAGTATGACTCCATTGTCAGAAACAGTGCTTTGGAAATTGTTCCAAGGCCAGTTGATAAATCAATGGTAGGTTCAAGATGGATCTACAAGGTAAAGCAAGTTGTTGATGGGAGTGTTGAGAAATACAAGTCCAAATTTTTGGCCTGGGGCTTCTAAGAGACCGAGGGGATTGATTATGAAGAAACCTTTGCACATGTTGCACGATATTCTTCCATAAGGACCATCCTTGCTCTCTCAGCGCAGATGGGTTGGAACATTTATCAGATGGATGTGAAGACTGCATTCCTTAATGGGATCATTGAGAAAGAAGTGTACATTGAGCAACCTGAAGGATTTGAGATCTTCAATAGTGAGTCGCATGTGTGCAGACTCAAAAGAGCATTGTATGGGCTGAAGCAACCACCCCGTGCTTGTTACACTCGGATCGACAGCTATTTCACTAGACTTGGCTTCAACAAGAGTGAGGCGGATGCAAACCTTACCAAATTGTGGTGGAGGGTAAGCTTTTAATCATTTTTATTTATGTTTATGATTTAATACTGACTGGTGATGAGCAGCTGATACACTCATGTAAGGAGGACCTTACAAAGGATTTTGAGATGAAGGATATGGGCCTCCTTCATTATTTCCTTGGATTGGAAATATGGCAGCGAGAAGGTGAAATTTTTGTGTCTCAAGGCAAGTATGAAAGGGAGATACTGGGTAAGTTTTACATGGAGGGATGCAAACCCATGGATACTCCTCTTCCAGGAACCTGGAGGAAAGAGGACGCTACATCTGGAGAGGTAGTGGATGCTACTTTCTATTGACAATTGGTGGGTTTGCTCATGTATTTAGTTAATACAAGACCAGACATATGCTATGCAGTGAACCAAATTAGTCAAGCGATGGTTGAGCCTACCAAGCTCTTTTGGAAGGTAGGCAAGCATGTCTTGAGATATCTAAGGGGCACATCTGAGAATGGCTTATGGTACAGACAGACGGATGAGGCGAAGTTGCATGGCTTCACGGATGCAGATTGGGTAGGCAGCCCAATGGACAGAAAGAGAACATCAGGAGGGGTTTTTAGTATCGGATCTACAACTGTTTCTTGGTATAGTAGGAAACAGAGATCTGTGGCACTCATTTCAGCGGAAGCAGAATACATGGCAGCAAGTCAAGCTGCATGTGAGGCTATCTGGATGAGGAAGATCCTGGTCAGTTTGTTTGGTTTTCATTTAGATCCTATAGTGATTCATTGTGATAATCAAAGTTTCATTAAACTCTCGACGAATCCTATGTTTCGTGATAGATCTAAGCATATATATATCGGTATCATCATATCAGAGATTGTGTGCAGCGGAAGTTCATGTTGCTTCAGTACATTCCTACGAAATATCAGGATGTAGATATTCTAACGAAGGCGCTCACCAGGAGAAAATTCAAATACCATAGAGACGAGATCAGGGTGAAGGATAATCCATTTCTTGTTGAGAGGGAGTGTTGAGATTCAACAAGATGATGATCCTAGTGAAAATTAAGCACATACACTAGGTGGGGCCCGCAGGCTATTTTTAGGTGTATGTCTATTTTTAGAATGGTGAGAAAATTATATTTATAGCTGGAGTCTATTTATAGATGGTTGAGAAAATTCTATTTATGGATAGAGTTCTATTTTTGGAATGCATGTGCGAATTCTGTTCGTAGATCGCATGTCTAAAAATAGAATGCATGTCGATTATTATTATATCTTAATAATAATTAGACAATAAATAATAATCTATTCTCTTGAAGCACTTGATTTCAGTTAACTGATGTGGCAAACCAAACCACTTGACTGAAGGAATTTTGAGTTCTAAGGTTGGTTGGTGGGACATGCAAGTGGACTTCGTTGTAACTGAGCGATACAAAGTTGTAATAGAGTTGGATGTGTAGTTAAGTGAGTTAAACTCAGTTGTGCTAGTTGTAACTAAAGATACACTAGTGAGAGATCAATGAATTAAATATTAAATTAATTCACATGGAGTGATCTCACATGCAACTGAAGATTTACTACTGTTAACTACATGCATGTCAGATCCAGTGGAGACCCAATTGAGAGATAGGTGAAAGGGACAATTTGACTATCAGTTGTGACATTAGTGGGTGCACACTTGCAACCAAACACACATTGGAGATGCCAATGAGGATTTCGGAGTCAAGGCAAGGCAAGATTGAATTCATTCAGGGATTTTGATCAATAGGGATTGCATAGTGAAGGAAGGATGTCAGGAGGCATTAAATTGGCACATGTATTTGCCAATTTTTGTATGACAGTGTGAGACGATTGTATATTGTACTGAGAGCTCTTGGATTAGAGTTTTGTATCAGATTTTTTCATGATCCATGATATATACATAATATATGATAGTGGGGTTTTTAGCTTTATGTTTTCCCGGTAAAAACATCTATGTTATGTGTGATTTATTTTTCTTCATGTGTTTGCAATTGGTGATTAAATTTCTGCAAAGATTTTAGTAGAAGGATTCTGTATTTAACAGTGGCATATAATTGTTAGATAAGGAGAATCCAGGCAATACATAATTGTATTAAAATTTCTACAAACATGTTGTGTATGATTTCCTAGTTGGTTTTTGCATGCATGGTATATGCATGTTGGTATTTGGTTTTTTTGCTATCATTGGCATGGGATTTTCCTGGTTTGAAAATGATTTCAGCTTTGCCTTGCCATTTTCGAGATAGCCATGGTGTGATGGGATTCAATCTTAGTTGAGGTTTGGATTGTTGTAAGGTTTTGGATCTAGGTGAGGTGGTCTCAAGAAAATCCCAAGGGTTTGGGGTGGAGATGGTTTTCTCCTAGAAGCCCTCAATAGGTGGGTGGATAAAGGAAAAATCATCAAGGGATGGTGAAGGAATTCTTAGGCATCGAAGCTCGGTTTGGTTTTGTGATCTCATAACAGGTTTAGGTGAGATCACGGTATGGTGAGGGTGGAGGTGGTTTAACCTATGGATTCTCTTGTTTTTTTATGGATTGGTTTATCCCATGACATCCCACATTCACGTTTGGAAAATGGCATGAGGGTGATTGGTTGAAAGAAATATTTGGTTCAACCCGATCTATGGTGAGGTGATACGTGGAAGTCCTTGACTTGGTTGGCTTTTGCATATGGTTAATATGAGCTAAGTTTCTCTTGTCTTCGATGATTAATTATACTTCTTATTATGTGGCTTTAATGGTTATTCTATCATTGTCAATTATCTAGTCATATGTTGGTTATAAGAATGTTTTATGACAGATCTTAGTCATGCCTCTCATCATGTTTTGACTAGTAATTGAATGAATAATGAATGCATGACCTAATTGGTGTTATGAAAAATATTGTGAGAGGGAATTAGTCCTTCTTATTAAACCTCAGATAAGTTTCAGATTCCTATGTTCATATATGCATTCATGACCTAAAGGTTGCATGTTCATCATGTGTATGACAGAATGTCAGTCTTGGTTGGGAGTGGTCAGGTCATGTTCTTGTTCATGTTTTGGTTTGGAAGCTTTGTTTATATGTTATTCATCATTTATGGAAGTCTCATTGAGTTCTGGGCAGGGGCCTGAGTTCTAGTCTTGAAAAAGTGGCTCAGAATTCGGGGTCGCAGGCATAGAATTGACTGGAAAATTCCACAATCGCTGGGAAGTAGGATTATCCGTGTGATTAGATGGATATATTCGCATGGAGTCCTTGACAAGGGAGTGATTGAGGCTCTAGATCAGTGAAAAAGAGAGTTATCTCAGGGGTTGGACACCTAGAGGGGTTGGGTAGCCCCTAGAGGTCCTATAGCACCTGAGGCAGGCTAGTAAAGTCTTAAGTTGTCGGCTCCACTTCCTTAAGGTCATATACAAGGTTGAGTCTGATCATAATGACCCTCAACTCATGTTTACCCCCAGAAAACTGGTGAAAGTGGGTAAATGTGGGAGGAGGCTGTTACAATTATGTAACCTTGTCAACACTATACAAGATCAAATCATGTCTTCTTCTTGGTCCATCAAAGATGGTGTTTTTATGTAGGTTTTCCAAAAAAAAATTGAAGTGAAAAGCTCCAATATTGACATATTAAAGAGCAATCTATAAATATTCTTATTTTTATCCTTTGTAATTTTAAAAGGGAATGTTTTTATTTCCATTATCTTCCAATAAATCTACCATTGCACACTAATTTTTCTATATAATTTCCATGTTGGTTATTTGTAAATACAAATTACAATATCAAATTCATAGAATTTATATATTGTTTGTAATTATTAATAACAAAAACACATTAAATTCAAAATGCAATAAATAGGTTTATGTCATGTACATTAATAAAATAAAATAATAATATTTTTATTAAATTAATATTCATGAGTAAGCTTATGAGTAAATTAATTTTCATGAATAAGTGAAGGAATTCTAAAACCTTAAAATAACATGTGTTGTATATAGTGTACTTCTTAACTATATATATATAAAATTTATTTTTTGACAATTTTATTGGACAATAAATTTATAAGCTCCTGTGGTTATCAGTTTTTGAAGAGCTTCCCGGATTATCCACCGTATTAAGGAACATTTGTCGACATTTCGAATCCCAACGGAAATCTCAATTTTCATGAATAAGTGAAGGAATTATAAAACCTTAAAATAACATGTGTTGTATATAGTGTACTTCTTAACTTTCAGAATATATATATATATATATATATATATATATATATAAAACATAAGACACAATGTAAAAGTAAAACATATATGTGGACCTTAATATAAGAGAGGATTCATTTTGTGTATGTATATGATGTATGAGCATTGCATGTTGGATTTATGTCTTGAGCATGTTATAATCATGTTTAAGCATGGGATTCCCTATTCCTTAAAATCCCAATCACATTTGGTATATATTCATTATATATCTCATTAGGAAAGAAGATATTGTAAAAAACTTTTGGTATTTGTTAAAACTATGAGAATTTTATCAAAATGCAAGATCCAAGGATAGATCCTCCTTGTTTTATGGACCTCTAGGAACATGAACATCACAGAAATGTTAATGCTGAGAGAAACAAGAAAAAAATAAATGAAAGAAAGTGAGAAATAAAAATGCATAAAATCAAGGAAAGGGGAATGATCAATGTGAAGAAGAGAGGGTTGAGGATTTGATGAATTCTCACTCTTGAAATCCCAATTTTAGATTTTGTTTTAATGGCATTGTTTATTTTGTGCATTGTCACATTTAATCTTTATTAAGAACATATAAATTTTTAAATTGTATTAAGCTTAATAGAATCTTTTTTTGTCCCAAACAAAATCATTGACAACCTTTTATGTGAAACAAAATAAAACTATACATTATATATCATGAGCTTGACCAAATATCTTCAAGATTGATGAATTGTATAGAGATTTATCAAGTATTACTGTATTTGTTCCTATTAAGTACAACAATTGAGATAATTTTTGAGAAGTCAAAACATTAGATACCATGTTATAACCACATCATGATTGAGAACATGAAATAACATTACTAGTATAATAAAATAGTTATGAATCAACATGTTAGATACCCTTATAAAGATAGAAAATGTGAACATGAATAAAGAGAGGTGATTTCATTTCCTAGGCTTGGCTAGATTTTTTTTTGTTTTTTCTTCAAGATTGTCATTGAGCAATAGATTTGTTGATAATCTTTCTAATTTAAGTTTTCAATGTTATTACAAGTTACACCTATAACCTATGGCTAATTCTGTGTTTTGTGAAGCCAAAAAAAAGAGACATAATAAAAAGCAAAATAATTGAGAAAATGACATTATACACAATAAATGGACAATAAATGTGATACCAAATCCTATACTGACAAAGATTGATAATACTTATAGCGCATGAATTTGTGTGGAGATCCAACAAGGTGTCCAAGATTCTCTGAAAAACTTTCATTTAGTGTCACTTCAACTGGTGGAAATTCAACCAGACGAGGTGTTCAAAACTCTTTTAAAACAACTTTCATTTAATGGCACTTCAATTGCTAGATATGCAAATACGATATTAGGATTATGTAAACATAAATTATAAAATGCTAAGATTATGTGGACAAGAACAATATGATGAATTTATTGTTATAAAAGAATGCATATATGAATGATTTATTGTTATAAAAGAATGCATAATCAAAATATAAATCATTATTAATTTCCAAATGAAGTATAAGTACGGCACATAAAATCTTGAATCTTAATCATAATTCATATCCATTTTTATCCAATATTATGGATACATGTGTATCCAAGAATTCAGAATCATATACTAATAAATTATTAAAAATTTAATATTTTAAAATCAAATTTTGTTATTTAAAAAATCAAATTTATTATTTATTAAAACAAAAATTATATATATATCTATATATATATATATCAAACTTACACAAATATATACCTCCATAATAATAACAATAGACATTGTCATTTTTAGAAGTTTTTTTCTCTGTTTTTTGAAATGAAAAGTAACTTATTATTGATTTTTTGTTTTTTTACATGGTGAATTGGTAACTCTTTAGACTAATATACCATCTCTTATGTTTTAGCGAGAGCGGAGTCTCACTAAAAAAAGAGTCTACTTCTTGAGCCGAGATCATAACAAGCCATATACTCAATGAGATTTGAACGAATAATCTCATTAATTTCACCAGCAAAACTTACCACAAACTTACCACCTTGTTGAAGACCTGCATTGGAATATTCAAAGACTCATGTTAGGTCCCACCCACATCGTGTAAGTTAGCTACCACCTTGTTGAAGACATGCATTGGAATATTCAAAGGCTAATGTTAGGTCCCACCCATATCGTGTAAGTTACCTGAAGCATCTGCCCTTCTGATAAATTATAATTGAATATATGTAAATCACAAGTAACAGGCCCACTCACCATTAATATTCATGAAGACTAAGTCGCAATGTTTCAGAATATCCACTTGTAATCGCGTTAATCCCGATCGAGTGCAATAAAATCTCGGCATTCAGAGTCGGGGATCAATAATTTTGTCGGCATTAGAGTGCCGTCTTGAAATGATTCTGTGTCGCTAAATTTTCATCCCCGACCAGTTCACAGCTAGAATTCAAGTTCCATATGGAGCTGCTTTGCAGATGGACTGCCTGGGTATTATGCTAGTTGCTCGTCCCGGAGATTCACCTGCAGAGAAGAATATTGAAAATATAACATTGAGTGTTTGAAGGGACTCTGAATAATTGCAGAGGAGTAGATATGGAGAATGAATCTACTCAGACTTCTTGTAGGACATAACCTTCTCTTTTCTTTTGATAGGCATTGATACCTTAGAGAAATGTGAGAGATTAGTATACCAGTTCACTTTGTGATTGTTTGTTTCTGTATTTGAGCAATTAAAACTGATTTGAGCCTTGTAATTGCAGTTCTTGCAGATGCATCCCCAAGCAGTAGAAACGATGAAGAAGAGGAACAGATATCTACATGGATAGCAAAGGGGGATCGGTTTAAAGCCATCGAGACTGAAGAAGAGCAAAGACTTCTTCCTGTAAAAGAAGATTCAGCACAGGACAAGGATGACCAGTCTCCGATCGAGGAGGTGGCTCTCACTGTTCCTACAACGGATGATCCAAGCCTTCCTGTTATGACTTTCAGGATGTGGGTTCTCGGAATCTTGTCATGCGTCGTACTGTCGTTTCTAAATCAGTTCTTTTGGTATAGAACAGAGCCCCTCACAATTACTGCAATTTCTGCTCAGATTGCAGTCCTTCCTCTTGGCCAGCTAATGGCAGCAACAATAACGAGGAAAAAGTTCTTTGCAGGGAGGAGATGGGAGTTCTCGCTGAATCCTGGGCCCTTTAATATGAAAGAGCATGTTCTCATCACAATCTTTGCTAATTCAGGGGCCGGAAGTGTGTATGCCATTCACATTGTCAGTGCTGTCAAGCTTTTCTACAAGAAGAAGCTGGATTTTTTCGTTGCTTTCCTCGTTGTCATGACAACCCAGGTTCAATTTTGACCATTGCTGCTCAAATTTTGTTCGGAGGTCAATTAAATTCCCCGAGGTTTGTCATTTGCATTATCTATTACAATCTTGGATGTGCAGATATTGGGGTTTGGATGGGCAGGAATCTTTAGAAAATATCTAGTGGAGCCAGCTGCTATGTGGTGGCCTGCAAACCTTGTTCAGGTTTCTCTGTTCAGGCATGGATTCTCATTTCATTATTAGATCAAATCTATACTTGTTAATGTGGTTTCTTTATGTATTTGTGCAATTTCTCAGATATAAACTTTCACAAACCGACTTAGTTTGAGTTTGTTTCATTTTTTTCTGATTGCAGAGCACTTCATGAAGAGGAGGAAAGACCCAAGGGAGGTCTTACAAGAAGCCAGTTTTTCATAATAGCACTTACCTGTAGTTTCGCTTATTATGTACTCCCTGGCTATCTGTTTCCGATGGTGACATCCCTCTCATGGATCTGCTGGATCTTTCCCAAGTCTGTTCTGGCACAACAACTGGGTTCAGGACTATATGGGCTTGGCATCGGCTGCCTAGGGATAGATTGGTCCACCATTTCTTCCTACCTTGGAAGCCCTCTTGCCACTCCCTGGTTTGCAGTAGCCAATGTGGGAATTGGATTTGTGCTTGTAATGTATGTGATAACGCCATTAGCGTACTGGTTCAACTTATATGATGCAAAATCATTTCCAATATTTTCTGACGACCTGTTTACCTCCAAAGGCCAAAAGTACAACATCTCCCTAATCATTAATTTAAACTTCCATCTCGACCTCAAGGCTTACGAGAAGTATGGACCAATACATCTTAGCACATTTTTTGCTTTTACCTATGGTGTTGGGTTCGCTGCGTTAACCGCCACAGTGGTTCATGTCTGCCTGTTTCATGGAAAGTATGTTATCAATCTCTGAATTCGTCAAAATTCCTTGCTTGCAAACGCAATCAAAATGAAACTAATGAGTTATAATTTGATGCAGGGAAATTTGGCAACTTAGCCTGTCTGCTTTCAGAGACAGGAAAGTGGATGTCCACACCAGATTAATGAGAAAGTACAAGCAAGTGCCAGAATCATGGTTTCAAGTGATTCTGATCGTTAATGTAGCTTTAACGATTTTTACATGCGAGTATTACAACGATCAGCTTCAATTGCCCTGGTGGGGAGTATTACTGGCCTGTGCTATTGCCATATTTTTCACAGTACCTATTGGTATCATTACTGCAACTACTAATCAGGTATCTGAAAAGTCTATGCTGCAAATAGGTCTTCTTGTTGCTTTTTAAGGTGCACTCAGAATACCTTGTTTCTGATTAGTTATAATGGAATTTGGCAAAGTTCCTCCATGAAGGAGAACTCTCTGTATGGAAGTGAGATTTTTTAACTAAATTTGAATACGAAAACTTTTTCAAAATAAAAATGGTTTAAGGGTTGAATTTAAGCTTTAAGGAATATTCTGAAATAGGAGAAACACAAATTTTAAGCCAAATTTCAAAATATTTCTAAAATTTGTAAATTTCAAAATATTTTCAAGATCTGTAATTCTAGTGGACTTCTAAGATTACAGAATATTTTCTAAATCTACCATTTAAATATAAATGATCAGATCTATGACTTTTGTGATCCATTCTCTTGGATTAATCACATTAAGCTGAATTGGTCAACTTTTCGAACCATGTGACTCCGATCTTCGAACCATTTAATATGGTTCATCCTCAAGACCTTCAAACCATCTAATGTGGTTCATCCTCAAGACCTTCAAACCATCTAATGTGGTTCATCCTTAGGCCCTTCGAACATGGTTCATCCTCACATTAAATAATTCAAAACTTCAACCAATTCAAAATAACGCGATTAATCCCTTTTCTTTTTTATCTAAATATAAATGACCAATTAAATATCATTTATCCTTACTTTCTACCTTTAAATATCATTTGTCCTTCCTTTTTACCTTTCCACGCTTTTAGAAAGATCATTCTCATTTGTCCTTACTTTTTACCTTTCCACACTTTTTAGAAAGATCATTCTCATTTGTCCTTACTTTTTACCTTTCCACACTTTTAGAAAGATCATTCTCAGTACTTATCTGAATATATCTTCAATCTCATCCTATACTAATTTATTGGGTTGATTTGGGCATGGTAGACACCAGGTCTGAACATTATCACGGAGTATATCATAGGTTTTATGTATCCAAGCAGACCAGTTGCAAATATTTGCTTCAAGGTGTATGGATATATCAGCATGAGCCAAGCCCTGACATTCTTGCAAGATTTTAAACTGGGTCATTATATGAAAGTCCCTCCTCGAGCAATGTTCCATGCGCAGGTATTGAACAGGCCAAATCCTACATAGCCGTTGCTTTCTTGAACCCCTCTGCAAAATTGAGATTTCCATTTGCATTCTACAGTATTAATTCATCCATATAATCTTTGTTGCAGATGGTGGGCACAGTGGTTGCAGGAATTGTGTACTTAGTCACAGCTTGGTGGCTCATATATTCCATTCCCAATATCTGTGACACACACCTATTATCCTCTGACAGCCCTTGGACTTGTCCAAGGGATCGCGTCTTCTACGACGCTTCTGTGATATGGGGATTAATTGGACCCAGAAGGATTTTTGGAAGTCTTGGTGAATATGAAGCAATCAACTGGTTTTTCTTAGCGGGAGCAATAGCTCCAGCCATAGTATGGATGTTACACAAGGCATACCCTGACAAAGAATGGATCAGACTGATAAATATGCCCGTTCTCATCGGGGGGGGGATGATGCCCCCTGCAACAGCGGTGAATTATACAAGCTGGGTACTCATGGGATTTATTTTCAACTTCGTAATCTACAGATACAAGAAAGACTGGTGGCAGCGCCATAACTATGTGCTTTCAGGCGGATTGGATGCAGGGTTAGCATTCATGGCAGTTCTACTGTACCTGTGTTTGGAATTGGAAGATACTACATTGAATTGGTGGGGAGAAAACCTGGACGGATGCACCCTGGCATCGTGCCCCACTGCTAAAGGCATTATTGTGGAAGGCTGTCCTGTGTTTTCCTGAAAACCATGGGCCATGACAATCATCTGATTATTAGGCATGGTCGCAGCTGTCATTCTCTTCGGGCCGCCTAATTGTATTCGGACACAGTCGGGAGGAGATCAGTTTTTTTTTAATAAAAGTGTTTAATGCAGGTTATTACACCAAAAGTTATTTGATTAATAATTATCTGTCTATATTTGTTTTAACTACGTAGTTATTGAAAGTGAAGATCAACCTATCGTTACATTTAAAAGAAAGTTATGTAATTAAGGAAAAGTTATGTTATTAAGGTAGCCAAATTTATTTGATTAAATTCATTTATTTATATTTATATTAATTTTAAATTGATTAAAAACAAAGACACACTCTATTCCAAATAATTTACTCTAACTTTATAAAAAATAATATATAAGCAATTTGTATTACAATAAAGCAACAACTATATTATATATATATATATATAAAAGTTGGTTTAAATTATATTATAATAAAATAAAAGTCAAAATGAAAATTAAGCATCATTTATTCTTTATTATTTTTTGATTGTTTGGTTCACTCGAAATTTAAGTTAAATAGTGACATAAGTATTATCATAAACATAGAATCCAATTATTGGATATGTAACCACTGAAGAGTAAAATAAAGAATACCAAAGACATAATCAAGTGGAGGAGTGAGATGGGCTTTGTTGAAGGGTGATTTCTTGAACTTTGTTGGTTTATGTTCGTCATTATCATCCTCAATAATGATGGGTGGGAACCGGTACCTTGGAATGTGGAAGAGTTCATGAGTTTCATCATTTCCTCCTCTTCTAAATTTAAGCTTTCAGCATACACCTTGAAGCTCAATCCAAAACTATTTTGCAAATGACAATGAACTTAGCTCATGACCTTTTGATTCTATATAAAGATTTTAGCTCATGAGCCTTGTAGTTTTCCATTGTTTTGGCCACCAATGTTTTATCTCACTAATGGAATTCCATGGTCTTAAAAACCTTAGTGTTATGAGACATTAGATAATATGTTGACGGTGTGAATGTATATAATTTATTTATTAATGTTGTGCATCTACTTCATTTTATTGTCAACCAAAGTTTGTTAACTTGCGAGGACTTTATGCTATATGCACAAATACTAAAGCTCCTACTGATTTTTATGCCTACACATGAACTCTATTAGTGGTGCCAGTATAGATCTACAAAGGTTAAATTACTCAAATTGGTGTGGCTATAAGTTTACCCAAGTACTAGAGTTCAAAAACTAAGAGCAATACCTAATTGAGACAAGGTTTCCCATCAAGGTCTAATTTTGCGTCACTTTCTGCAATTTTGTAGCAATCTACTGATTTCACAACAGGGGGTACCAATTTTGTAACAATGGTGCAACCACCTCTACAAATACATTGATGCAAAGAACTTGGCCCAAAAAAATAGAGAAATAGATTCAATCATCAATCACATTAAAAGACACCACATAAACCATTTCGGTCAATCATAATCTACTGAACAATAATCAAACCCAATGCTGCAAGAAATAAACACATACACATATAAAGAAATAACTGGAAATAAATATGTGCACAGGGCCTCATCTCGAGTAGGCCCTACAGGAGGATCAACCTGTGCCCAATGCTCGAATTACAACGACAAGCTCAGTAGAAGAAAATGTGCATCCAAGAGAAATATATTATCAAGAAAATTTTTAACAGTCTCAACAACTGCATGTTTATCATGGATTTTGATACACATATTTATAGATAACAAAGGAATATAAGTCCCAAAAACTAATTAAACCCAAAGGCTACATAATCCAAGTAATTCACCTCAACTACCGAAATAGGACCAAACACACTTGACATAGTTACATATGAAATCGAATCAGAACCTTTGTGATGCAACAACTATTGCGTGTTGAGGTATCTCGTCTGTTAAGTCATAAAAATTCAAAACACAAATCATCCCCTTCAGACTGGAAAGAGATAGAAGAACCAACTGAAATTTTTGCTGGAGTATGAACAAAAAATTGGAAATATGTTAATGCCTACACATTAACTCATGATTACGATGCTAACTTCTAAGGAAATATGCCCATTGTTGTTCATATCTTCTATGCCTTGTTGGTTCGAATATGCCTTGCAGCCTTGAATAATAGGTGTTTGTTTGATCATCCATCCACTCTATTGGAAAATATGGATTAGTGTTTCATATATATATATATATATATATATATATATATATATATATATTATGTGACCGCCCTTCTCTGTCTTCGTGGGTGGATAGTTTTTTCCTAGGTCCTGGGTTTATCTTCTCCATTTCTCATCTGTACCGCCACCACCCTTAGTTCCTGTTACACCTCTGTCATTGTCCACTTATCACTCTCCCTCCTGCATACAGCTGCTCCCCTGTGTGTCGTCATGAGTAAGGATGAGACTGATTTCATTTATAGTCCTGAGTCTGGTCACGTACTCCCAGGGAAATTCGATTTTCTGTGCAGGGCTAATCATACCGTTGTTTGCTTCTCCCAAGGCACTCAGACTGATGATTCTTTTCCTACCACCCTTCCTCTGCATCATGCCTCTCCTGTATTGCATAGCGGTGATCGCACCACCTCTACATGTGATGATCCATCATAGGCTAGTGGCCCTAGACCAAAACGAGTCAAGAAAGGAGTACGACCTAAATCTAGAAATGCGAAACTCGTAGTTGGTGTAGACATTTCGATCTCTGAGGTGCCAGATTATCTGCACAATGCTCTGTGGGTCATTTTTGCAGGTGTATGGCGTCAATTGAAGCAATCTCTTCCTGGATTGATGAGCACTAGAAGCCCCTGCTAGGTTATTTTCCATCTTTTCACCAGCTCTCGTGAGGATGGCTCCTCTTCAAAGTAGTTTCGGCAGAAGAAAAACTTAAACTCACTGATCGGGTGTGGAATTGGGGTCCTGTTGGTCTCGTTCTTCAGAATTGGGATGTACACTTCAACGATGAGCGCTCCCCTCAACATTTACAAAGAGTATGGGTAATCCTTCCTCAGCTCCCTCAATTTTTCTGGAAATGTCCCCTTCTTGAAGCTATAGGTAGCAAACTAGGCACGTCCACTGCTCTAGAAGACGACTGGGATACGAAATTGGATAGAAGATGTGCAAAGATACAATTACAATTGGACATCCGCGAATGATTATATGAAGGCATTGTTCTCAAAATGCATGGGATTTCGTGAACTCAACATCTTGACTACTAGAAATTGCCCTTTAGATGTTTCATGTGTCGACAAGTTGGCCACCTTGCATTGCACTGTCTGTGTCCCAATCTTTCAAGGCCTAAATATAAAAAGGTGTGGAAGAGGAAAGAACCTCTCCTTAAGCCTTGGACTGACACTCTTGTCCCTACTTCTATGCTTCTGAGTTGAAAAAGGATGTGCCTCAATAGGTCCTCGATGTTGCATCCTCTTCTGATAAAGGTATGACCATTATGGCCTCTCCCCCTCCATTAATTTCTAATGATATTAATCCTATTAAGTTTGAAAAATGTGTCACTTGTCTATCATCGTGCTCCTCCCCTACTTCCTCCTTGCTTCCCCTTGTATCTCCGGGTCCTTCCCCTCTCATGCGCCCCCCCCCCCCCCCCGTCTTCCTTTAAGGTGGCATCTCCTCTGGCTGTATCCCATGAGCATCCCCTACCTCCTGCCTCTCCATCTTACATATCAAAGTTGAGATATCGCTCCTCTTCTAATTCTGATAATGCTATAAAGGAAGGTCTTGCTGTAGAACCGCTGCCTAAAATTATTTCAGGTTGCAAGACAAACTTGTCTAAAGCACAAAATCAAGTTTTGATGGATATCCATGCTGGAAAACAAAAAACTATTCCAAGGGCCCTTAGAGCAGTGAAAGGCCCAAAGAAGGGCCCCACATGATCGTCCTTTCTCTAAACATGTAGGGTCTTGGGGGCCCCCCTTTCAGCTAGCCCTCAAACAGTTAGTCCAAACCGTATCCCCTGATGTCCTTTTGTTACAAGAGACAAAGTTGGTAGGATCCCGAGTTTTGGAATTTTTATCGAAATGGTTAAAATATTGGACTTTCACTACCAGTGATGTTGTGGGCCTGGCAGGGGGTTTGGTTACAGCCTGGAGCCCATATATATCGGTCCTCTCTTATGACTCCCACCTGGCCTATATTAGGTCCTCCTGTGTTGACCAAAAAATGGGTTTTTCTTTCTCCTTACTAAATATTTATGGTCTGTGTACTGAAAAGAGATCCTTCTGGTCATCTTTGTTCTCCTCAGAAGTCGCTCACTCTTAGAACTTGATTATGGGGGGCGACCTAAATTTTAGCCTGTCTCAGCAGGAGGTTTGGGGGTTTTCGGCTAGATTTGACCCTTTGGCCCCTTTTATAGAGTCTCTTTTAGAAGCTCATGGGATGGTGGATGTTCAACCACTGAAACTCACCCCCACATGGAGGAACAACCGAAAAAATGAAGAGGTTGTCGCAAAGAGGCTGGATAGATTTCTTATATCAGACGACCTCTTGGTTGGACATCTCAGAATTCAGTCGTGGGTGGAGTCTGGTGGCTTATCAGGCCACCGCCCAATTGTTATGTCTCTGGAAGCTCCTGAACAGAAACCTCCCTCCCCTTTAAAATTCAACCATTTGGTTATTAGAGGAAGATTATAGGTCCCTGATAACCAGCTCCTAGACCCATTTGTCCTCTAACCAGTTCGAATCATATATGCAACATGGGAAACAAAATTTCTCTTGTAAAAAAGGTGACAAAGGGGCGGGTTCATAATTTTCAGGCCAGACATCATGAGATGTTAAAAAAGACTGAAGATGAAATTACCAACCTTTATAAAATAAATAACAATGGTTTCCTCTCTGGAGCTGATCTCGATTCCCTAAAATCTCTGGAGCTTAAGTGTCATGACCTCCTCCTGAAGGAGGAACAATTATGGAAACTAAAGAACCGTGAAATCTGGATTCAGGAAGCAGATAACAATACAAAGTTTTTCACAGGTTTGTGTCCCACAGATGCAACCAAAACACTATTCGAGAGATCCATAATTCATATGGTGACAAAGTCAGCTCTTTTAAAGAAAAAGGAAAAGCAAGGGTAAAACATTTCAAGTCTGCTTTCTCAGCTCCGGAGGGATGCCCGATTCAGGAAATTCTTCAAGTCCTTCAACTTTTCCCTCGGATGATCATGGAAGAGATGAATAAAACACTTTAAAAAGATGTGGATGATGATGAACTAGAGCGTATTCTATGATCCTTTCAGAAAGGTAAGAGCCCAGGTTCGGATGGTCTGACCATAGAATTCTATCTGGGTGTTTTTGTTTATTTGAAAGATGTGCTTAAAGTAGTCAGGGAATCACAAAGATCCATAAAAGTCCTAGGCTCGATAAATTCGACTTTTATCGCACTAATCACAAAGAGCCAAAACCCCTCTTCCTTTGGGGATTTTTGTCCTATCTCATGCTGCAATCTGATTTACAAATTTATCTAAAAAATAATTGCACATCGATTGAAACCCATCCTGAGCATCATTATCTCAGAAGAATAGTTTGGATTTATTGATAAGAGACAGATTCATGATACAGTCTCTCTGGCTCAAGAAGCTCTTCACTCAGTTCATCTCAACAAAAAAGTCTCCTTTTCCCTCAAATTAGATTTGTCTAAGGCATATGATAGGTAAGCTGGACTTTTCTGAGGCTCTTATTAATACAGATTGGGGTGGAAGTAGAGGTTGTGGAATGGATCATGGGATGCATACAATCAACATCCTTTGCAGTCCTTATCAATGGCTCCCCCTTTGATTTTTTTCGTCCTACAAGGGGTTTACGTCAGGGATGCCCTCTATCACCTTTTTTTTTCCTTTTAGTTGCAAATACTTAAGTCGTCTTTGTAAACAAGGGAAAGAATCAGGGAATATTAAAGGAATCCACATTGCGGGTTTCGAATATCTCACTCATATTATTTTTGTAGAGGACATCCTCTTGTTTGGTGATGCCACAGGAGAAAATGCCAGAAATTTAAAAGAGATTCTTGATCTCTATCAACAGGCTATGGGAATGCAGATAAACATTGACAAATCATGCTTGGTCCATAACGTCACTTTGGAGGTTTTGCTGACCGATCTCAGATCATCCTTTCCCTTTCCCCACTCATATTGGGTGTCTAGTTTCAAATACTTAGGCTTTACACTAAAACCAAATTCATATGTTTTCTGGGACTAGCTTTGGCTTTATCAAAATATTGAAAAAAAGAGTAACGCATTAGACAAACCGATGCCTATCCAGAAGAGGTCGTATGGTGCTTCTGAAATTTGTTCTTCATAGTATTCCAGTATTTTGGGCCACTATTGCTGCTATCCCGAAAGGAATTCTACAAAAAATATGGAAAAAATGTTTCTCTTTTCTTTAGACAGCCAGTAAAAATAATGAAGGAATAACACTATCTAAGTGGACAACCCTAGATCTTCCAAAGGAACTGGGAGGTTGGGGAATAAAAAATATTCCTATCTTCTATTTATCCTTAGCTGCAAAATCTTTATGGAGGCTTGCTGAGAATCCAGGCTCTTTTTGGGGTCAGATTATCTGTGTAAAATACATATCGGGATCTACTATCTCAACATGGTTCCAATCTCAAAAAAAATCTCACAAAAATGGTTTAATCGATTGGAAGGCACTCATCCAATCATTCCCATTGATTGGAAACTGGACTTCTTGGAATATTGGAAATGGGACTCAAGTTAGAATAGGAAAGGATCCATGGGTTGGGGCAGGTGAAGATTACAAAATTTCTGAGGGGCTTAGGAATAATCTAAGAATAAAAAATATTCACACTATAGGGAATGCAACAATTTCATGCCCACAGGATTGGGGAACTTCTGGCTGGAAAACATTAGCTTCTTTGGGGCTAAATGAGGCGGAATCTTAGGAATGGTCATCCTTTGTGCTCCTTCTTGTAAATAATTTCATTCATCTGGACCAGGAGACTGAAGACTCTTTGGTATGGAAAGAAAATACAACATCTGGTTCCTACACAACAATCAAAGGATATAAATCAATTATGGAGGAATCTATATCAGTGGAAAAAGAGGAATGGCGGAAACAACTATGGAAAGCACCAGTAGTCAATTAAAGGCCAAAATTTTGTTATGGCTGGTTCTTAACAATAGACTCCTCACTTGGGAGAACCTTCAACGTCGAGGTTGGGAAGCACTGAGCTGATGTTCTCTTTTCGGAATAGATTTTGAATCTCGGCCTCACCTTTTCCTTCTGTGTTCTTATGTAGAGTTGGTATGGAACAAGTCGGTTACCTCGTTCACATCAGCTCATCGCAAAGTAGAATATAGTGTTCTCTCTCGAATGAAATGATGGTGGAATGATCCTGGGGTAAGCTCCCATGCAGCTTTCTCTTCCTTCTTCACATATGGCATTTGGTGGGCAAGAAACATGGCTTAATTTCATGAAAAAACCATTCCGGAGGAACTGACTTCGACTTTAATTGTACATTGGAAAAACAAACACAAGCATCCACCCAAAGTGATCAAATTTCGGATCATACAACCCCCGATTATAATCCATGACGTGCATTGGGAATTTTTTGATGGCGCCAGCCAAGGGTCTCCCCCGCTTGCAGGTGCAGGAGCCACCCTCCATCTCAGTCCAGAAAATAAATTTTTGATCAAGTTCGTGCCCGATCATGGCTCCAACAATAAGGCCGAATTAGCAGTGATATGGGAAGTTTTATATGTGGCAAACAACAAAGGTATAAAAAATTTACAATACTTGGGCGATTCAAAGGTGGTAGTGGACTGGGCTCCTCAACACTCTCAGATCTTGGCCGTTCATTTACAGGCAGTCCTACATTCCCTTCAAGGTTTCTTCCCAAAGTTCAATCACTTATCTTTCAAACATGTTTATAAAGAGCTGAACTCAAAGGCTGACGCTTTATCAAAACAAGATCTGACTCTTATCCCAGGATGTCTGATGATTGTGGATGCTTCCTCTGCTACAAAGGAAGTTATACATGTTTGAAAAAAAAAATTGATCTGCCTGGGATATACTTTTCTATGAATCAGGAAGAGTATTTTACATATGTGTTTTAAAAAAAAAATCCTTCAGAGCATGATATATACCACAAAGGATGAAATAAGGAAAAGTGTTTTCCTACGTTTGATTATGTTTTATAATTTTTGTAAAAGGGCTATATATGGTGACGATTTTGAGAATCCATCAAGATAATACAGTTGAAGGAGCAAGAGTAAAACCCTTCGGGGTGGTATATTATTTATATGAATAAAGATTTTTTCTATGGAAAAAGATAAATAAATAAATAAATAAATATATATATATATATATATATATATATATATATTAGGCTACTCCTTATATATTTATAGTTATATTCTATAACATAAGATAGAAAACCAATTAAACATGCATTATATCTTTAGCATCTCGTGTTAGCATAGGATTAGTCAAAATAAGGGGAATGATTTAGCATAAAGAAAGTTCCATTTTGCAACTCGTCACACCCCCCTGCCGATTCTAATGCATGTCATCATGCATCATCATCCACCCCTTCAGGAGGTCCTGTGTGTATATCATTCGAGGAATAAGACGGATGACTAAATTCCCCCAAATAATAGTAATCAAGGCAGTGTTCCATTTCTTTCTAGTTATTTTCCTCTTCCATCTCGTCCCAATGGATAGGTGCTTGGTAGTTTCTGGTAGGAAACCAGAGAATTGGAAAATGGAACCCTAAACCTATCCACTGAGCTTTGTATTTCAATAGAGAACTAGCATAGAAATCCACTCTATTAAGTGTCAAACATAAATAAGGGTATCATAATGGAAATTTTTGTTGAAGATACTTTAGAAGAGCATTCCATATGTTTTGTGCATTCAACATCGCATTACAGGTTACAAATCTAGCTACCTCCCAATACTCTATGACGGTGAACTGTTGGTTATGTATTATAGTCATTACATACCCTAGAGGCTCGGTCCATCCTCAATCTGTTAAGGTCACACAAACCGACCCTGTAAGAGGGTACTTTTCCTTGATCACTAAATTTGATGCTTCCTCTGGTGTCAAGTAAAAATCTCGAGCCTTTTTTCATTGGAATATATTTTTAATGTAATAAATTAAGGCCCTAAGATGAATATCTCCCACAAAGGGATTAGGATTCCACCTTGAGTTGTTCAGTGGGATAAAATTTAAAAGATACAACTCACAAAGTAGGTTTTGGTCTGAATTCTCAGCATTGAAGTACATGTTCATAAATTCCTGAGGTTGTGAGATCCCAAGAGGCTTCTCTGTGGTGACATGTTGTAGCTACAAAATTGCCCAATGTTCAGGAAAATAAACAGAGTAAATTTTTGAAGGAATTTAGGTGGTAAGCCCCTGCATTTTTAAGTCTACTATTTTTACCTTGAGTTCCTCTTCTTTTAATGGTTTTTCCTTCCACTTTTGGATCTTAGCACCCCAATTGGATTATTGAACCAAGTATATGTTGAACCACCTTTTCCTCATATTTTCAATATCCTACTAGTGGATTTCTTTAATTATCCCAAGGTAAGGCAATTCATCCTTATTTTGCCATTGTAGAAGATCAAGTTTTAACTGCAGAAAGACATAAGTGTTGGTAATGATATCGTTAATAATACTATTGATGAGATGTTGGGCCTCTAATGTGCACTCCTAGGAGTACTACTCTGCTCTTAACTCAAGCCCCTCAACCTCGTCAATATCCTTTAACAAAGTGTCCATATTTCAAATTTTCAGCCTAAATTTTTGTAGTTGAGCTTTTAATTTATGATTTTTCAGCATAAGTCTCTTATTTTGTTTTAACATGGTTTGATAAGTGGGGCTACAAAATCTGAAGGGCTTAGGCATGAAAACCTTACCTTTTGATCTTGACTTCTTCACCTTGTCATTGATGGTCCCCATTTGAAATTGCATGGTCTCCTCTTATAGTGGGTAGTCACTTTCACTCTAAAGTGGGAAACATTCAACACCAATGTCACCCTTTTCCATATCCACTGGCTCAAATTCCAACTCCGACCTTGATTCATCATTGCCTATAACATCAATAAGACTACCCTCAACTTTCATACCCTTTTCCTATTGGAATGATCGAGTAACGTAACGTTGCTTAGGGTTTTCTTGTGGAACAAACTCTTTCTTTCACCTTGCTGCTAATTTCTTTGTGAAAGGTATGGAATATGCCCTTAGCTTAAGCTTTCCTCTTTGCGAGAATTGTCCCCATAGAAGTCCAATCCCAGTCAACTCATCCTTAACAATAATTTTTATAAGTCGTTGATGGAAGAGTGAAAAGTCATGGTTTTTCCTCTTTTGGACAACCACATCCATTTTAGTCAAAATCCTCAGTAGGAAATGGGGCATGTTCATGGGTTTTGTTTCGACCATATGCGTGAGAATATGAATATGGTAATGGTAAAACTTATTATAATTTCCTTATCATGTAATGAATTTTTGTACAAAATAAGAAACATCATGCCATATCGGTTGCAACAACTCCCTTTTGACTCCCTGCTTCAAGTTAGGTAGCGACGTAGGGTCTTCCACGAAAGGATACCAACTTTCATTTGAACTTTTAAGGTTCTTATAATTTTTTTACTGGTCAAGTCAAGGCTAGAACTTGCTTCCAATGTATATTCGTTCACGTGAATAATAAGAGTCTGAACCAAAGCCTTATGGCCAATAAAAGTCTTAGAGAACTCCAGATATATATGGGTATCAAATCCCTAAAATTTATCCAAAAAAAAAATCCACTTGTCCCAAAAGAAAATTTCACATGTGGCTTGATCAGCCTTCGTGGCATCCACACTATCATATTATTTACACACTATAGTTCCACCCATCCTACTCTCGAAGCTTGCATGTTGATCATTTCATTGTAGCTTGTATATTATCTTGCCTCTCGTTTCAAATATCATTATAAACTTTCTGTTCAATGGTTCAAATCAAAGAATTTTGATATTCCCACATAAATACTCATTACCACCATTTACTGTGAATTATCAGTCGTTCCATTTGTGATATTATGATTTGATTCCACTGTTGCTAGTCACATGGGAGGCATGTAGTGAAATGATAGCCCATGTTGTGAAATGACACGACTACAAAATGATAGTCCGTGTTGTGAAATGGCATGACTGCGAAATGATTTGACTGTTATGAAATATGAACACAAATACAGTACGCTTCATAGGTCGGCCGTTAAATAATGAGGGTGACTCAAAATGATGGAATGGAAGACTAGGGTAGAATAAAATGTCAGGTTTAGTTTAATGTTCCCAATTTTTAGCCTCAAGCTAAAATGGAACATTATAGTTGCATATTTTATTTTTTCTTAATAAAATGGGTAAGGGGACACCTTAGCCCTCTTTTAATGAAGAAATAACACTCCTTGCGTGAAAGGAGGACAAATAAGCAGCTGAAATAAACACCTAAGGGTGTGAATGGGACCTGGATCACATGATTTAGTCATCTTTGACTAAAGTCAACAGCGCTGCCTATAGAGGAGAAGCTTGCTAGAGAAGCTGCGTAGTTTCGGACGGAGGACTTTCACATGAGGGTGGAAACCCTAATTGGTGGGATCATGGTGGAGAAAAGGTTCCTTTTCTTATAAGGAGGATATGGCAGCCCATTTGAATTATGTTTGGAGATAGAATTTCAAATAGGGTCTGCAGAGGCTTGCATCCCCGGGCTGTTTAGCAGGGTGGTGGTGCCCTCGGGCACTAGGGTGTTCCCGATCGGGAATACCTACCTCTTCCTCAAGGAAGGATGAGGATTGAGATATGTTTTCCTCAATTTGGCATTGGCCATAGCTACTACCATCATCTACAACATTATCTCTACAGCAAAGAGGATGTTGTGTTGCTGGGGGCAGCAAAGGAGGAACTCATGGAGTCATTCTTGTTTGTTTTCTTCAATGGAGGAGTGGTATATTCATTGGAGGGGCTGCAAGAAGGATTCCCGGGCTTATTTTCGATCTTTGGCATGGGGAAAACATTCCATCATCTCCCACTGCGCAGTCCATGGAGGAAACTACGTTATTTTATGGAGGCAGTGAGAGAGGGTTTCATAGAGCTCATCAGGAGTTGTCTTTGAGACAAATGGATCAGCCCTTTGTGTTGGAGACATTATCAGAGGAGGGAAATCATATTTCAGATCAGCCACAGCCTCATTCTTGTTTTGTATCAGTTGCAGTGACAAATCAGTTGTCACACTTTGGTATTCTCCAGCATTTCTAGCAATCTCTCATAGATTGGCTAGAAATCTTGTATTTCAGCCCATCTCTTGTTATTGGGAAATATTTTGTATTCCTTTAGCCATATGTACATTTTATTCATATTCAGAAGCTCATACCTTCATACAGACAACACAATCACTTCTCTCCGGCATTTTGTGGAGTTGCAACAACTCATGTATCTCATTGCTTAATCAATGAAGGTTGGATCCTAAAGCTTGAGTGGCTTGTCCCTCAACTATTTCTTGTATCTTATTGATGATATATCATAATACAATGATGGCTGTAGCATTTTCCCTCTTATGGTATATTCAGCTTTACCGAGTTCTGATTATGTCTTATATTGCTATAAGCTCTTTCATTGAGCATTGTTTTAGAGGCCTAGATTGGGGAGATCTGTATAACCCATCTAGAGTTATTTATTTAAGCTCATTTTCTTCATAGGATCTATTTTTTGTGTGTACTAGGGCATCCCAGTAGTGGTTTGTCTTATTTTTACAACAGCTTCCTTATACAGCGTCCTCAAGGACCCTATAGTAGAAATTCTTGAAGTGGAATATTGCTTATCCATAGACAGAGTCTGTGAAGGGCCAGCTAGCCTCAGGATCTCTCCCTTCTTTGGAAGGAAACATATCCTATAAATGCCCCAATATTCAATCTATGAAATGGACTTGTGATACCTCACTGAAGAAGGAATTGGAATATCTTAAGATATTCCCGGTGGAGCAGAAATTTCCAGATTTGGAACATTACAGTGGTATCAAAGCATCAATCTTGGATCAGCGTGTGCAAAATATTTAATGCCATCAGCAAGAGGAGCTTCTCTCCAAGGAGAGGAGATTGACATAGGAAACAAGGGAAAGGGAATGACAGAAGAGAAGGTCTCCCTTCTTCTTTTCTAGACCATTGAAGGAATCATTGAAAATCTTGATGAAAGGGAAAAGTGGGAAGATTTTCTGAGAGGGTTTGTTGATGGGACAAATCCTAGCTATTTTTCATGAAGGGTGTGGGCATTCAGCCACACATGCAGATCCACAGTGCAGTCCTTTGTTCACTTGCATGGCAAGGGAGTAGAGGAAGAAAATGAGGCCATGGGAGGAGCAGCTCTGCAACTCAAGGTATGGCTCATGATTGTTGGTTTGAAGGTTCCATTTTTCATTGTCATTCTAATGCAAAAACATATGATGCATTCACTAAGGGTTTGATGGAAAAAACTTGGTGAAACTCATTGTGTCATAAACACAAACACTTTGCATACATTGGAAAGAACCAACAACGTTGTCACATTAGGAGGAGATCCATCACCACATGGAGGTGAAAGGGGAGCCATTGCTTCCACTAAGAGGAGCCCTTGTGTCTTTGCAAGGAGTTCCAAATATTTTTGCATGTGGGTGCCAAGGCACAATTCTGGAGCCCTATGTAGCATCTACTGGGGATTGTGAGATGGAGAAAGAAGAGTAGAAGTATCAGCATGAAGGGATGATGAGCATTCTCCCTTATCTATTTCAGAAATTTTCTGCACAAAGGAAAGAGACTGCACTACGCAGAGGAGAGAGGGACAAATCAGTCCACTCATACATGTAGTGTATTTCAGATCTTGATGTCTCACTTTTTGGAGGCATTCCATTTGGGAGGCCACCCGATGTAGAGATGATGAGAGGCATCATGCTTTGTGGTTCACCACTCTTGGATTCTAGAGAGGTGGAGACATTAGAGGAATCCAACACAGCATAGAGAGTTTGGGACAAGATCAAGGAGGAGGGATACACTCTCATTTTCAATCTCACCCACTCTCATCAGCTATAATGCGCTGATAGAGTTTGCTGTAGAGGCGGAGGATAGCATCTTCATGATGCAGGATGACTGCTCCATAGATTTGGTGAGGGAGAGGATACTTCCTTTGAGGAAGGACTCTTTCATGCATTGGAGTAGATGGAGGCCACTCATGCTTACATTGGCCAGGATCAGGAGGTTATTTGGAGGTGATAGTCTCTCATGGGAGGCTCATTTTCAGAGAGCATCATTTATATTTGAGCATGAGTAGCTGCATGATGGGTATGGTAGCAGCTTGGAGGATGACTATGGCATGAGGGATGTCAAAGTAGCAGGCAACAGCATGAGGGAGCACCATATTGCAGAACACCAACGCTTTCTATGTGGAGGATTGATCCAGGTTGGAGGACTCAGCTTTTGGTTGAGTATTCCCAGGATCTTGGTGCATTGCATGATCTTGGATGGACCTGATGGAGATGGCAGATACTTAGTGGATGATATGATCATCTATCATCATGGAAGACTCTTCTTGACTAGGGATTCTAGTCTCAAGGAGAAACTATTGCATGCAACACATAAGGACTTCCTAGCTATGCACTTGGATGCATACATTGCTTCGTTAGAGGAGTTCACTTGGGAGGGCATTCAGCATGACATATATCAACATATGGAGAGATGCATAGCCTGATTGATGGTGGAGAGAACATCACAGTCACTTCCCTACTCATTGGAGGTGAGGGGAAATTTTCAGTTGAGCCATTTCAGCTCAAGAGCTCTAGTGCATGATGGAGGAGGTATAATTTCATTGTACTTCTTTTCATTGATTGAGAAGCATGATGTACCAAGGAGGCTTGTTCCTTCTTGCATTTTACATGAGGATGCACTTGCATCCATTTGCAGCAATGGAATTGGCCATTCTTATAGTGGTTTGTGGAGGAAGCCACATACTTCTTGGTCTGCAGCATTGGCACCAAAATTGTGTTTTCATGTTTTATCTTATGATGAGATGTTGTGGTAGCAAACAAGTGGCTAGTACAACACTTGTTACTTTTGATTTTGAGGCAGGCCAAGGAGGCACTGCGCAGGTTCCACGAGTGGAACTTTGAACCACTCTTCGGTTGTCAATTGAAAACTTGCTTTTATTGTGTATTGCTCCTTGTATTTTTTATGTTTGCAGGAGACACCATGGGAAAACCATGATTGCCACATTTCTACTTGTCTGTTCTTGTGGGAGGAACCACTTGGAGAATTTGAGGAGGCATTTCATGGCTGGTTTTTCTTGATGGGGTAGCTTGGGCCATTCTTGAAGGCCATACCATTTCAGCCCAAGGACAGAGGCAGCCCCATGGACACTTCAAATGGAGAGAGGGCCATCTTGAGAAGCACAAGCACAACTCTCCATTCAGCCCCAACTCATTGTAGAAATTAGGGGTGAGATTTTCATTTGGATGATAGCATGGATGAGAGGATCATCATTGGGAGTAGAATTTTCCCATGCATATCATCACTCCTACCTTAAGGAGGCAATAGCACAACAAGAAGGATTCCACTCCACCTTCTATCTTTCCATGAGGAGCATCATTTTCAGCTTTCATACTTGGGAGAAAGCATTGGAGGACAGATTTATTACAACATCTTTTGAGCAGTGGTAAAACTTGTTGTTGAGGAGGCCATAAGAGAAGGAAGGGGGAGAAATTTTGTTCTCTCTATGCAGTTTCTTGAGGACAAGCAACATGTGGGAGGGGAGGACTGTAATGTTCTTAATTTTTAGCCTCAAGCTAAAATGGAACATTATAGTTGCATATTTTATTTTTGCTTAATAAAATGGGTAAGGGGACACCTTAGCCCTCTTTTAAAGAAAAAATAACACTCCTTGTGTGAAAGGAGGACAAATAAGCAGCTGAGATAAAAACCTAAGGGTGTGAATGGGACTCGTATCACATGATTTAGTCATCTTTGACTAAAGTCAACAGTGTTGCCTATAGAAGAGAAGCTTGCTAGAGAAGATGCGCAGTTTTGGAGGGAGGACATTCACATGAGGGTGGAAACCCTAATTGGTGGGACCATGGTGGAGAAAAGGTTCCTTTGCTTATAAGGAGGATATGGCAGCCCATTTGCATTATGTTTGGATATAGAATTTCAAATAGGGTCTGCAGAGGCTTGCATCCCCGCGTTGTTTAGCAGGGTGGTGGTGCCCTCGGGCACTAGGGTGTTCCTAGTCGGGAATCCCTACCTCTTCCTCAAGGAAGGATGAGGATTGATCTGCGTTTTCCTCAATCCGAAATTGGCCACAAATACTGCCATCATCTACAGTGTTAGCTCTGCAGTAGAGAGGATGTTGTGTTGCTGGGGGCAGCAAAGGAGGAACTCATGGAGTCATTCTTCTTTGTTTTCTTCAGTGGAGGAGTGGTCTATTCATTGGAGGGGCTGCACGGAGGATTCCCAAGCTTATTTCAGATCTTTGGCATGGGGCAAACATTCCATCATCTCCCACTGCGTATTCCATGGAGGAAACTGCGTTATTTTATGGAGGCAGTGAGAGAGGGTTTCATAGAGCTCATCAGGAGTTGTCTTTGAGACAAAGGGATCAACCCTTTGTGTTGGAGACATTATCAGAGGAGGGAAATCATATTTCAGATCAGCCACAACCTCATTCTTGTTTTGTATCAGTTGCAGTGACAACTCATTTGTCACACTTTGGTATTCTCCGGCATTTCTAGCAATCTCTCATAGATTGGCTAGAAATCTTGTATTTCAGCCCATCTCTTGTTATTGGGAAATATTTTGTATTCCTTCAGCCATATATAAATTTTATTCATATTCAGTAGCTCATACCTTTATACAGACAGCGTAGTCACTGCTCTCCCGCATTTTGTGGAGTTGCAGAAACTCATGTATCTCATTGCTTAATCAATGGAGGTTGGATCCTAAAGCTTGAGTGGCTTGTCCCTCAACTATTTCTTGTATCTTATTGCTGATATATCATAATATAATGATGGCTATAGAATTTTCCCTCTTATGGTATATTCAGATGTGTAGAGTTCTGATTATGTCTTATATTGTTGTAAGCTCTTTCATTGAACATTGTTTTAGAGGCCTAGATTGCGGAGATCTGTATAACCCATCTAGAGTTATTTCTTTAAGCTCATTTTCTGCATAGGAGCTTTTTTTGGTGTGTATTAGGGCATCCCAGTAGTGGTTTGTCTTATTTTTACAACAAATTCCTTATACAGCGTCCTCAAGGACCCTGTAGTAGAAATTCCCGAAGTGGAATATTACATATCCATAGACAGAGTCTGTGAAGGGCTAGCTAGCCTCGGGATCTCTCCCTTCTTTGGAAGGAGACATATCCTCTAAATTCCTCAACAGTAAATCTCTAAAATGGACTTGTGATACCTCACTAAAGAAGGAATTGGAATATCTTAAGATATTCCCGGTGGAGTAGAAATTTCCAGATTTGGAACATTACATTTAGTTCACTTTAGGGAAAGGTAAATTTATTTAGATAGATCATAAGGTTAGGTTAACGTATATTGGGGTAAGGTGCCATATAAATTCATATTAGGCATAAGGTTTGATCATGAAGATATGAAAATTTATGTTAGGCATAAGTAGTTCATGGACAAGGTAAGTTAAACAATAGGTGAACAGGGTAGTTAGAACATGAAAAAAGATAAAGAGATAATAATCATGTTCTTTCTAAGGGACAAATATATGGATAAGTGAGGAAAAAAATTAGTCCTTAAAACAAGATTAGGCATGCTTATGGTAACTTTAAATGTTATGAGTTCATATATATGTTAAGAAAAGAAACTAAGAAATAATAAAAGAGGACCTAGCCTATGGATGATCAGATTTGGATCATGGACCTAAGTGATAGCTCAAAATTCAAAGTGTTCAAAAGAGTGTAAAAAATGGCGACCAGATAGATATCTTCTTCCTAATTCTGGTGCCATGAACGGTTCAAAAAACTGACACCGTATGAAGAAGTTATCGCGATTTGAAAAGTCCAGTAAACTGCAATTTCTGGCCTTTGACCAAGTTTGACTGGGTTTTGAATATTAAACAAAAGAGAATATTCCTCAGAATATTCCTCGAAATATTTCTTGTGGGCCAGTAATATTTTGACACATGTCACAGTTTGATTGTTTGGGTTTGGACTTCGGCCAATTAGAGGTTGTCACATGGCAGGTACAGAGGTCGCCACGTGGCCCAGTTTTTGTGGTGAAAAATTTTGTTGGGGTCCCAGGGGTTCGACCCCGAGACCTACTGCCAAACACGCATGCATCTTACTATATGTCCTATGGTTAGTTCTTAACCATTACAGTTGCAGTTTATACATATTGTGTGATGGTTTTTTGTTTGGAGGAGCGGAGGGGCGAGCCCCTCCCTATGTGAACATTGCCCATGTCCAAGGGCTAAGATCCGCGCATTGATAACTGACTTCTCAACCAACCGTTTTATTTTTATCTTGTCACATGAATCCGCAAACCCCACGGTTAGGCCAACAGTTATGAAACTTCAACCAAACTTCGGTTCTAACTCCACTCAACCACAATTTTTGGCCTGAGTTCCACCGATGTTTAATGTAACTGGGGTTTCGGGGGTTGGCATGTGGCCACCCCCTCCCCAACATTAAAAATTATTGTTAAAGCTGGCGATTAAACTGGAGCGCGCACCAAAAATGATAGAGTCCCTATTTTATCTGCAGTTATGTGAAGTCTCCACATTTGGTGGAGGATTTTTAGGTGACACTAGGGAAAATCAGTTTAGGCTCTATCTTGAGCTAGATTCGTCCATTATGAGAGTGTGAATAGTAAATTTTGACTATCTTAGACATTCCAGACTCATTGGTGAGGGGTCCAGAGCCATCAAAGGACTTTTGAGCAGGTTTTTTCTTTAGAGAAGTTCTAGGGGCTACTAGGGCCACCAGGAGCCAACAACAGTTTGAGGCCTAGCCAGTACAACTAGAGGCCTTACTCAGGAATCCAATAGTAAAATTTTTATGTTTCAGAAATTATGTAACTAATGGTGTGGTTTTTAGAGCTTTTAGAGAACTTTTGAAGGACTATATTCTTCAGAGAAGTTCCAGGGGCCACTAGGGTCACTAAGTGCCATCAGGAGAATGAGGCCTATCTAGAGCAACCAGTATCCATTCTTAGGAAACCAATAGTCATTTCTAACTTTTTTGATACCTATGAATCCATTGATGGATTTTTCATAATCTTTTTAGGACTTATGAAGGTCGAGATGCTTCAGGGAAGTTTTTAGTCAACCTAGAGCCAAGGGGTGCCACCAGGTGTTGGAGGCGAAATCGAAGTAGCCAAAGGCCAATTTATGCAAGTGAATAGTATATTATGACTATATTTGAAATTATGAATCCATTTAAGGGATTTTCAGATCCATTTGAGGACTGATGAAGGTCAAAGAGCCACAGGGAAGTTTTGGGCAGCCCAGGGACAACAATGGATGGAAGCCTAGATTGGGAAGCCAGTGCTCATTTTGAGAAAATGATCAGTCTATTTTGGAGGTATGATATGTGTTGTAGACATTAGGTGAGTTTTCAGGGACAAAAAAATAATTCTAAAGGAGTTAGTGCCACTTTTAAGCTCAGGGAAGCTTAAGGGCATTGATTGAAGGAGTCAAGTCTAAGGGAACCTAGTTCTATTTTCAGAGTGATGGCAGTCATGATAGAGGTATGATGGTATTATAAACCCCATGGTACAACCCAAAATAGCCATTGGAGTTAAGTATTTACTTGTAAGAGAATATTTTCATCATAATCCCAAAGAGCCAAGTCAATTTGACAAGAGCTCAAGGAGATGTAGCCCACGATATTCGAGTGAACTCCTATATTAAATTTTTTGTTATGTGTTGATTTTTTTTTGCTAAATTATATGATTTTTGAACATGTTTAATATCAGAAAAAAAAAACGGTCTTAAAGCACTTAAACAGTTAAAAAACATACACCAGTTTCAAGTATAAATTTCCGCACAAGTCAAGTATAAGCTAGATATTTTATTTGTTTAACTGAGTGGGAGGTTCTTGAAAATAATAACAATTTATCCAACCCATTTTCAGATCAGGTTGGTATCAGAGCACGTGTTTCTTCCTTGACAGAGCACAAGTTTGCTTGTTTGACTTGAAAGGTGTTTTAACAGTGCAAATAATTTGACTGTTTGCAAACTGATTGTTGCTTACAAGTTTGAGTTTGCTAGAGGTGAAGGGAAAGCTACTGTTAGCTAAGTCTAGAAGAGGGCAAGAAGGAAGAAGGGCTGAAGGCATCTTCCTTACCCAAAGGACCTCAAGGCAACCCTTGAAACACAAAAGGGTTTGTTTGCAAAAGGCTGCTTGAAGAAGAGCTTGACTCTACAACCATTTTGTTTTGAAGCTTTTTCAATAGTTTTTTAAAGCGCTGTGAATTATTGTTGAAGTTATTTAGTTAATTTTTAATTATGACAACTTCTTCAAGTGAGGTTTCAAAATCCTCCTCCTTCACAAGATTCTTTGATGAAGACATGAAGCGAGACTTCTACATCTTGAAGGATAGAGTGAAAATTATGTTTGAAGATAAAAAGGAAAGAACTAGACTTCGTGAGAAATTGGTTGCTATGAAGCAAGAAAAGGAAGAAATTCTTCAAAGAATGCATGAGATGGAGATGCAGCTCGATCAAACCCAAGAGGCCTTAACCAAGAACATGCATGAAGCAGAGGTAATTCACCCAAATCTATCTTCAATTTCCTCTTCAGATAGATCTGTTGGTTCATTTGAAAATAACACTAGAGGTATAGGGTCCAAGTTGATGTTTAAAATTGTTTATGAAGGCAAGGGTTTAGGCAAACATGCACAAGGCATGATTGATCCTATTTTGGTTTAGGAAAGACCTAAGAAGTTTTGTCTTGGTTATGTTCAATCTAATGTCGAAAACTCTACAGCCATGAAGGCATTTGAGGCAAATTCAAAGAGAAATTTTGTTCCAAGTTCTAAACCACAAACATGTCAAGTTTGTTTTCAAGTTGATTGCCATTGTTTGAAGCCTATGTTGCAGTAAAATGTGTGTAGACATGCATCTTATGGCGAGCATGAGAGTTCAGACAGCTATCAAGACATAAACATTGATGTTGGTATTTAAAGGAAAGTTGGAACCTCTACTAGTTCATCTCCTCAAGAAGGTAAAAAGGATGGATATGCAAAGCAACATTTGAGGTATAATTCTTCCCATAGTCAAGTTGATTATGTTTCTGATAAGCATGACAAATTTGCATGCTTTAATGGAAGAAAGAGTTGTTGTGAATATTGTGGTATGTTTAACCATGATGTTTCGAGATGATGAAAGAGGATGAAGGTATACAGGAAATAGTTGAGACAAAGTCAACTTGCAAAGAAGGTGCAAAAGACTTGCACACATTGCCAGAAGAAGGGACATGATATTTCCCAATGTTGGACATTACATCCAACTAATCATCCCAAGCACATGAGGCAGGAGGATAGAAAGACTAACGAAAGTGGAACCAAATATTCCATTAGTGATGTGAGAACAAATGTTTCATAGGAAGAAGATTTTCAGCAACAAAATTCGCAGTGGAAGTGGCTTGGTAAGAAGTGGTTTGACTTCTTAAAGTCAGTAAGACATACACTCATTTGTACATATGAAAATTTTAGTTATGTATGCATGTTTTCTGTTGGAAACTCATTTTTGTTTGAGGCACCTTGGATTGATGATCAAGGACATGACGTTCAACTACCTTCTATCAATTTCTTGCCAGAAATTTCTGATTGAGCTCAAGGAAGACAATTCTTGATAGGAGGACAAGAGCATTCAAGAAGGGAATTGTTGACTACCTTCGAGTTGTGGTTCAAAGGCACTAAGCCATGCAGGGCAAGTGTATGGAGGCCGAAATGTGAGGGTGATGTGCTCTCATCTATTGAAGAGATCAAGCAATCAGTCTTTGGGGTCCAAAAGATTCCCAATGGGGAGGTGTGATCAGATTTGTGTTGATTAGCGGTTGTCATTGATGTCAACCCAAGAAGCACTAGGGGATAAGCCAATATTGCATTGGAATTTTGACCTACCAAATTACTATATTCTGGGTCAAGAATGCTTTTTATGGTTTCTAATTGTCAAGATGTTTTCGTTGATATATGGCACACCACGTAATTCTTCACGGTTTGAGAGATATTCATGTTTGAAGTTTGTAACCCCAGTTAGTGGGCTAAAACCCCTTGGGGTTGTGGCATGGGTCATTGAAAAGTCAATAATTAATAATTTTTAAGCTCCTAAAATCCCTCCCACGTTCACTTGTTGAAGCCCCTCTCAACCTAAGCATTTATATAAATTATGATCCTCATATCCTCCTTATGTAGGGATTTTTTTACTTGAAACAGGCCATCGTGGAATTTGGCTCTAATTTTTTTTCTACAAAGGTTAAGAAGCTAACATTTTTATGAGGCGACGCTGAAATCCCGAGGAAGCTACTTTAAAAATTTCAAATCAGGGTGCACAATATTTTCGGAGATATGATCTGTGGAAGTCAGTGCTTTTGCAGGCTCCTGAAATTCATCTCAAAGAAGTGACCTTGGATAAATCGTCATAACTCTCTCTCTGAGTATCGGATTAGAATTTTGTAAAAAGTGGCAGATAGTGCACAGACTCTAGTTTTTTCTGTACCAATTTCAGAGCCGAATGAAAAAACAGTGACACGTGGCACACCGTACAAGTTTTCTCTACTGAAACAATCCATAATTAGGTCATTGTGAGAGATTGGGCATAACTCTCTCTTGTAGAATCCAAATTGGATCAGACTTGTGGCATTGGAAATAAGACTCAGAGTACTACTACAAACTGAAAATCACATATTGGGGAGTTGAAATAACATAGATACACTAGATTCAATATCGAGATCCTAGAAGGCAAGAAAAAGCTAGATCATGTGTTTTCAAGGGCTGCAAAGGACCAGAATTTCTAGGGAAGAAAAGAAATGTAAGGTGAAGCAGAGGGTAGCATGACAAGAGTAGCAATCAAAGTGAAAAATAGCAGCAATAAGTTCAACACATGAAGTCTTCAAGCAGGCAACATTGCATACAATCATTGTACTAAGTCATTGTAAATGCATCATTGTAAAAATTGTACAAGTGTCTATCTACCAAGAGTTGAAGAGGCAGTGTCGGGAGGTCTAAGATCATCATTAGGTGGTTGTGTCATAGTTGGGGTTATGGTCTAATGTGTCTTCTCCTTCTACATCATTCTATATCATTGTAAAGTGGACCATTTTCCCTGGTACAAGAGTCCATTCTTGTTTTATTCTTTTATAGGGTGGTAGGCTGGTGCTAGGCTAGTGCATGAAGTCACCAACAGGTTCAAGCCTGTGAAAAAATAAGGGTGGTAGGTGGTGCTAGGGTGAGTTGTAGATCATTGGGTTTTGGAGCATCCATTCAGTTGAATACTGAAGAATCTCGGGCATTGGAGCTTCCATCCAGTGGGAGCTGGAGAAGAATGGTTTTCTAGATTCTAGGAAGTTGGAGCTTTATTTTCAATTGGATTTGAATATTAAAGAATTATTAGAAAAGAATTCAAATACTTTTTGTCTTGGAGAGGGTTTCCACCTTAAAAACTATGTGCATTTGTGTTCCTTTTGTTTACTGATATCATTTTACAAACACTAATAATAATTGAATATTAACTAACGCTCTAATTGAAAGGAATACTGATCCCCCCCCGCTCTTAGTATTTCCAACAATTAGAATCGGAGCTTGGTTCCTTCAATAGTAGTTTAACAGCTAGAAGGAGGTCATGGAGCATACCAAGAATGGTGTACCTCTGTTCAATGAAAAAAATTATGCACTTTGGAAAGGAAGAATGGAGGTATATCCCTTGGCACAAGGTTACGAATTATGGGACATTGTTCAAAATGGCTTTACACCAACCACAGATGAACAAGGTAAGAAGAATTTGGTAAATGATGCAAAATAAAAGAATATTATTATCAGTGGACTTATTGAATCTGCTTATCATAAGGTGTTGGGTTGTAAAACCGCCAAAAATGTATGGGACAAGCTTGAGAATATATATGTAGGTGATTCAAATGTCAAAGAAGAAAAGCTTCAAATCTATAGAGCGAAATTTGAGCAACTCGGAATGAAATAAGATGGCAACATTGCAACATAATTCCAATACATTGATGAAATAACCAACACTCTGGAAGGATTGGGAGAGCCAGTTGACGAGAAGACTATTATACGAAAGATTCTTAGAACGTTACCAGGGAGATTCAACCCAAAGGTATCGGTCTTAGAATACAATGCAAATCTGGACAAACTCAACAAAGAGGAATTACATGGAGTTCTCATAGCATATGAAATGAGACTAGATGAAGAAGAGGGTACTTCGCATATAGAAACTGTGTTCGTTGCATCTAAGAAATCTGGACAAACTCAACAAAGAGGAATTACATGGAGTTCTCATAGCATATGAAATGAAACTAGATGAATAAGGGGGTACTTCACATCTAGAAACTATGTTTGTTGCATCTAAGAAAGCCAATAAGGACAAACAACCTTCAATTGAAAAGACATGCACCTGTAAGTGTGAAGAGAAGGGAGATGATGAAGAAGATATTTCAGATGAAGAATATCCTTACTTTACGAGAAAACTAAAAATTGGTAAGGGAAAATTAAAAAGTAAACTTCTATTGATATGTTTCGGTTGTGGTGAGGTTGGGCATTTCACAGCGAAATGTCTGAACATAAGTGATGGCAACTCAAAAGGAAAGAAAGGATTTTAGAAATTCAATAAGCAAGGATCCAAAAGGAACTTTCTCTCTAAAGAAGATAGCTCATCATCTGATGAAGACAATGACAACAAGGAAGAAGCCAATGAGAGAGTATTGTTTATGGCCAAGAAAAATGAACAAGAGGCATCAAACAATGAAGAAGAAGGGTTGACCATAGAAGAGTTTTCTAAGGAAGCAATCAAGCTTATAAAAGAGCTCAAGGTTGAGAAGATCTGTTCCAATACTCTTGAAGAACAAGTTCAAGGTCTCAAAATTGAAGTTGAAAAACACAAATGCATTGAAGAGTCACTTCAAAAGAATTTGGAAGAAAGCAACCAAGAAAGGGAAGAATTAGAAGTCGAAGTAGTCTCACTACGTAAGGAAGTGAAGAAGGGAAAAACTATCCAAAACTATGCCAACAAGTCAAGGGAATTGGAAGAACTCATCAACAATCAACGATCTTACAATGACAGAACTGGTCTCGGTTACAAAGAAGAAGAAGCATGACCTTCTACAAAAAAATACAATGAACCTATGAGATCTAACATGCATGTAGACTTCATTGGACAAGATTCGCAAGAACAGCCTTGGAAGACAATTCCTTGATGAAGATTTCCATCCAAGTACCAACATATTTTTTATGGCTATTGTTATTCATGTGGAAAATTTGGTCATAAAGCTGTAGAATGTCACACGTACTCTAGGAACCAATGCAATTCCAGGATATCTATCAAATATGAAACTCCCAAGGCTCAGTGAAACATCAATAGATTTAAACATTTAAGAAATAATATTGAATGTTCAAAATGTTGAAACTTTGGACACATAGCCAGAGACTGTAGACTTGACAATCCTCTAGAAGAATCTTCGAAGCCACAGAACGAACAAACATGGAAGAAGAAGAAGACTGATAATTGTGCTCTCACTCTCAAGGCTCAAAACAACAAAGATGTGTGGTATGTTGATAGTGGTTGCTCAATGCATATGACTGGAGATAGAAAGAAATTTGTATCTCTGAAAGAGAAGAAGGATGGAACCGTGTCCTTTGAAAATGATGGATCTTCAAATGTTATAGGATCAGGTACCGTCACTCTCAGAAGAAAAGATGCTCTAACCAAGAATGTTCTATTGATTGAAAACATCAACCATAATCTGCTCAGTGTTGGACAAATGTGTGATCAAGGACACACAATACTATTCAACTCCACAAATGTGAAATCAGGAAAGGCAAGTATGGTGAAATTGTGGCTACAGCAAGTCGAGCTCCAAATGATATATATCTTCTAGCTAAAGAGGATGATATAATATTGGGTAGCAATGATGATTGACTAAGTAAGAGATTTGATACAAATATGAAAAGTGAGTTTGAGATGTCTTTACTTGGTGAGCTAACATACTTCTTTGGGCTTCAAATATCTCAGCAAGAGAAAGGAATATTTATATGTCAAGCCAAGTACATCAAGGAAATTCTCAAGAAATTCAAAATGGAAGATAGCAAACCCATCCTTACTATGATGGTAACAGGTTCCAAATTGAGCATAGACGACTCATCTAAGGATGTGGATCAAAGGTTGTAAAAATCTATGATTGGTAGTCTTCTATATGTAATAGCCTCATGGCCAGATGTTATGCAAGCAATTAGACCAGTAGAGAGATTCCAAGTAGCACCAAAAAAATCACATATTATTTCCGTCAAAAGAATTCTTCGATATCTGAAGGGAACAACGGAATATGGCTTGTGGTATCCCAAGGGTAACAATCTCATTATTCAAGCCTTTACAGATGCAGATTGGGTAGGAAGCGTTGATGATCATAAGAGTACTCGTGAATCATTTGAATATCTTCACCAGAAGATCGGGATTCTCCCAAGTTCTCATTATATTTTCCTTATTCATAATATAAAGGGGGAGTGGAAGTGTGTATAGGTCCGCAGGATGGTTGTGTGTCAGGGGGAGTGGAAGTGTGTACAGGTCCACAAGATGGTTGTGTGTCAAGGGGAGTTACCCTTTGCCATTGATGTCAAAGGGGGAGAGAATGTTGTAGGAAGAGGTGTCATGATCGCAGGGGGAGTACTTGTGTTTCCATCAATGCCAAAGGGGGATATTGTTGATCAAAAATTGTCATTGATGTCAACCCAAGCAGCGCCAGGGGCAACCCCAATATTGCATGGGAATTTTTACCTACCAAATTACTATGTTCTGGGTCAAGAATGCTTTTTATGATTTCTACTTGTTGAGATGTTTCTGTTGATATATGGCACACCACGTAATTTTTCATGATTTGAGAGATATTCATGTTTGAAGTTTGTAACCCCAGTTAGTGGGCTAAAAACCCATGGGGTTGTGGCATGGGTCATTGAAAATTTAATAATTAATAATTTTTAAGCTCCTAAAATCCCTCCCATGATCACTTGTTGAAGCCCCTCTCAACCTAAGCATTTATATAAATTGTGATCCTCATATCCTCCTTATGTAGGGATTTTGCTACCTGAAACAGGTCATCGTGGAATTTGTGCTCTAACGTTTTTTCTACGAAGGTTCAGAAGCTGAAATTTTTATGAGGCGAAGCCGAAATCCCAAGGAAGCGTCTGTAATAATTTAAGATCATGGTACACAATATTTTTGGAGATAGGATCTATGGAAGTTAGTGTTTTTGTAGGCTCCTAAACTTCATCTCAAAGAAGTGACCTTGGGAAAATTGTCATAACTCTCTCTCTGTGTATCGGATTGGAATTCTATAAAAAGTGGCAGATAGTGCACATACTGTAGCTTGCGTTGTACCAATTTTAGAGCCAAATGAAGAAACAATGACATGTGGCATGCCATAAAATTTGTCTCTATTGAAACAGTCCATAATTAGGTCATTTTGAAAGATTAGGCATAAATCTCTCTTGTAGAATCCAAATTGGATCAGACCCATGGCATTGGAAAGAAGACTCAGAGTACTACTATAGAACTGAAAATCACATATTGGGGAGCTGAAATAATAGAGATACACCAGATTCAATATCGAGATCCTAGAAGGCAAGAAAAAGCTAGATCATGTGTTGTCAAGGGCTGCAAAGGACCAAACTTTCTAGGGCAGCAAGGCAAAGCAAGGTGCAGCAGAGGGTAGCATGAAAAGAGCAGAAATCAAGGTGTAGAACAACAACAAGAAGTTCAACACATGAAGTCTTCAAGTGGGAAACACTGCATAAAGTCATTGTAAAGGTATCATTGTACTAAGTCATTGTAAATGCATAATTGTAAAAATTGTACAAGTGTCTATCTGCCAAGAGTTGAAGAGGTGGTGTCAAGAGTTCTAGGATCATCATTAGGTGGTTGTGTCATAGTTGGGGTTATGGTCTAGTGTGTCTTCTTCTTCTACATCATTCTATATCATTGTAAAGTGGACCATTTTCCATGGCACGGGAGTCCATTCTTGTTTTATTCTTCTATAGGGTGGTAGGGTGGTACTAGGCTAGTACATGAAGTCACCAACAGGTTCAAGCCTATGAAAACTTTAGGGTGGTAGGGTGGCGCTAGGGTGAGTTGTAGCTCATTGGGTGTTGGGGCATCTGTTCAGTTGACTACTGAATAATCTCGGGCGTTGGAGCATCCATCCAGTGGGAGCTGGAGAAGAATGCTTTTCTAGATTCTAGGAAGTTGGAGATTTATTTTCAATTGGAGTTGAATATTAAAGAATTATTAGAAAAGAATTAAGGTGGTTTTTGTCCCAAAGAGGGTTTCCACCTTAAAAACTGTGTGCATTTGTGTTCCTTTCGTTTACTGCTATCATTGTACAAACACTGATAATAATTCAAGATTAACTAATGCTCTAATTGAAAGGAATACTAATTCACCCCCCCTCTCATTATTTCCAACAATTTGGATCATAGACCTAAGTGATAGCTCAAAATTAAAAGTGTTCAAAAGAGTGTCGAACCTAAGCAACCAGATAGATCTCTTCTTCATATTCCAGTGCCATGAACGGTTCGAAAAACCTACACCGTATGAAGAAGTTATCGTGATTTGAAAATTCCAGTAATATGCAATTTCTAGCCTTTGACCAAGTTTCACTAGGTTTTGAATATTTAAAAAAAGAGAGAATATTCCAGGAAATATTCTTGGAATATTCCTGGAATATTCCTCAAAATATTACCCAAAATATTCCTTACAGGCTAGTAATATTGTGACACGTGTCACAGTTTGATTGTTTGGGTTTGGACTTTGGCCAATTAGAGCTTGCCATGTGGCAGGCACGAAGGCCTCCACGTGGCACAATTTTTGTGGTGAAAAATTTTGTTGGGGTCCCAGGGGCTCGACCCTTAGACCTACTACCAAACATGCCCACACCTTACCATATGTCCTATGGTTAGCTCTTAACCATTATAGTTGCAATTTATACATATTGTGTGACGATTTTTTGTTTGGAGGAGAGGAGGGGCCAATCCCTCGGGCCATCCCCTCCCTATGTAACCATTACCCATGTCCAAGGGCTAAGACCGACGCATTGATAACCAAATTCTCTGCCAACCATTTTTTTTTTATCCTGTCACATAACTCCGCAGACCCCACGGTTAGGCTGACGGTTGTGAAACTTCGACCAAACTCCGATTCTAACTTCACTCAACCACAATTTTAGGCCCAAGTTCCATTGGTGTTTAATGTAACCGGGGTTTCGGGGGTTGGCATGTGGCCACCTCCTCCCAAAAATTAAAAATTATTGTTAAATCTGGCGATTAAGCTAGAGCACACACCAAAAATGGCGGAGTCCCTATTTTATCTATAGTTATGTGCAGTCTCTCCACATTTGGTGGTGGATTTTTAGGTGACATAGGGGAAAATCAGTTTAGGCTCTATCTTGAGTTAGATTAGTCCATTCTGAGACTGTGAATAGTCAATTTAAACTATATCAGACATTCCAGACTCATTGGTGAGGGTTGCAGAGCCATCAGAGGAATCTTGAGAAGGTTTTTTCTTCAGAGAATTTCTAGGGGCCACTAGGGTCACCAGGAGCCAACATCAGTTTGAGGTCTAGTCAGTGCAGCTAGAGGCTTTATTTAGGAATCCAGTAGTCAATTTTGGATGTTTCATACATTATGGAGCTAATGGTTTGGTTTTCAAAGCCTATAGAGAACTTTTGAAGGCCGAGATGCTTTAGAGAAGTTCCAAGGGCCACTAGGGCCAGCAAGTGTCAGCAGGAGAATGAGGCCTATCTAGAGCAGCCAGTGTCCGTTCTCAGCAAGCCAATAGTAATTTATGACTATTTTGATACTTATGAATCCATTGATGGATTTTTTAGAATATTTTGAGGACTTATGAAGGTTGATATGATTCAAGGAAGTTTTTAGTGAACCTAGAGCCAGGGGGGTGCCACCAGGTTTTGGAGGTGAAACTGAAGAAGCCAGAGGCCAATTTATGCAAGTGAATAATCTATTCTGACTATATTTGAAATTATAAATCCATTGATGGGATTTTCAGAGCCATTTGAAGACTTCTGAAGGTAGAAGAGCCATAGGGAAGTTTTGGGCAACCCAGGGCCAACAGTGGATGGAGGCCTAGATTGGGAAGCTAGTGCTCATTTTGAGAAAATGATCAGCCTATTTTGGAGGTATGATATGTGCTATAGATAGTAGGTGATGTTTTAGGGATAGAAAATAATTATGAAGGAGTTAGTGCGAATTCGAAGCTCAGGGAAGCTTAAGGGCATCGACTGAATGAGTTAAGTAGGGAACCTAGTTCTATTTTTAGAGTGATAACAACCATGACACGGGTATGATGGTATTCTAAACCCAATGGTATAGCCCAAAATAACCATTGGAGTTAAGTATTTACTTGTAAGAGAATATTTTCATCATAATCCCTGTTAAGACTGGAAAATCATATAAGAAGAAGACGACATTATTTAATGTCAAGCAGAAGGATTTACAGGGCTGGAAGACATTACAGAATCTGGAAAGTATTTTAAAATCTCTAAGATTTGAGGAAAAATAAAATTTGAGCAAGTCATAAATGTTTTTGCACACATTATCCTTCATGAAGAGCACCTTTGCGCGCAATCTTGGGAGTGGCGAAAGTAACTTTCCAGGACCACAGAAAAACACACTCTAGGACAATGATTCCTTACTTGAAGCTGCCTAAGGATAGCCACAAAAGCCTCCCTAAACATCAAGTGAGCACACAATGGAATATTTGTGGCACACAAAGGAATCATCCCCCTCTCTTGGGTCACCATCCACAATGTACCAAGAGAGTGAAGGAGGATTTGAATTCTCCTATATAAGGCCACCATGAGATGAAGAATGGGTGAACACATTGTTATGCTGGCCAGAATTGCCCAAGCAATAAAAAAAGTGTGTGATCCAGAGCTGAAGATAGAGGGAAATAAATTTTTGGCCATCCAACAAGTTCAGTCCACCATAGTAGAGAGAGGGAGATTTTTCGCTGAGGTAAGCTTGGGAGTAAAAAAATCCTTGCATCGGGTCTTAGAACCCATGTTCTAGGGGCCCTTTGGCAAGAGGGTTAAAGTTTCATCCTCATTTCCTATCGGCACTCAATAAGAGGGGCTGAAGAGCCACCATTTGGATTATTGTAGTTGTTTGACTCTATTCAGAGCTTTTGTTTATTCTTTTTAGTATTAGTTTAGTTTTAGTTTATATATGCATGATATTTCTCTATCTAGTATGTTTATGATTCTAGCTTGTTCGACTAACTTGCTTTATTGCACTTCTTTTTCTGCCTGTTACCAATAACTTAAGTGGGTAAACCACACCCCTTAAGTTGGTGTGTTTTCGTACATACCTGCACCAAACACACTAAAATAGGATTGGCGACTCCACTAACGTTTATTACCAAGTTTATGTGGTTGTGCCTCTTTTTTGCAGAGACCCCTATTTGTGCTGTGGAGTGGAGCTGAATTTTCCCTTTTTTCTCTTGTAGTCCCTAGTTCATCCCAAGTGAAAAACTGAAGCAGAAAAACTCCAAAAATTAATTTTTTAGGAATTTGCACTCTTTTCCCTCCAATAGACATGCACAGGGCGCATGTTCAGAGCTGATCTATGCACATACATCGTGCATGTTTCAGCCTTTTGCACGCAAAAGACAAAAAGATAAATTTCTCTCTCATTTCTATCTTTTCCTACTTTTAAAGTGCTTGGAAGCCCATAATACATCTGCCATCACTGGTTGTGGTACCCTGCAGCTTGATAAAACTCACTCTTAGCTTCTTTTTGTAGGCTTAGTGTCAGTTTTATTTCAAGTTTATTTTTGCAAAGTTCACACATAGTTTAAGTAGGGGGGAAAAATAACTTGCATTCCGAATTTTTTTTATGTTTTGAAAATTTAGGTACCAACACATCTAGATAACTAGCCAAAGTAAGTGGCCCAAGTCCACGCATGCTTAGTTAGTTTCTTTTTCTAGTGTAAAAGTTGTTATTTTAGTACAATTTTTGCACTAGGATTTTCGGGACTAGGACTGCATTGTCAATAGAAGAGCAAGTAATCTCTGCTACCTTTGCACCCTCCAGTGATCCTAGGTAAGCATATGAACACTCTCTATTCACAACTCTCCATATCCCTTTAGTTAATCACAAAGATTAACTAGGAAAAATATAAAGCGGCCCATATCTACACATGTTTTTATTTTGAGCAAGGAATAATACAACATAGTTTAAATAGGGGATTTTGAAAAAGATCACCGCATATCCACACATTCAAACTATGTGCTTGTCCAATTTTTTCTCACACACATTCACCCACTAAGCAAAGCAAAGACACCTAAAACTAACCTAACCAAACTCACTAAATTCTCCCCACAGGGGCCACAAAAGAATTTGTAGTTTAAGTTAGGATCAAGGGGGTAGGCATCCAATAAGTCACCTTGATAATTCTTCATCTTGAAAAATAGAAGTTGACTATTTAGGGAGCTTCAAATCCACTTATCAGCCCACGGAAAAGAAAACCTGAGCACAACAGAGAATCGTTTCAGAGGGGGTTAGGATTAGGTGTAGTGTGTGCGGTATCAGTTGGGGCTACCTGACTCAGCTGATACTCGGTACTATTAGTTGACTTACCAAGAAGCCCAAGACTCGAACGCTCACGTGGGACGGTGATACTTAGTGGAAAAATATAGGGCATCCTTTCCCTATAGGTGATGGTCTAGGCAAGCGTTAGACCCTCTACCCTTACCTTGGTGGATTTTCTTCGGCTGACTGGGGGCATCACCAGCTCTTACGGGACGTTATGCCAAGACTCGCAAGAAATATTATCAAGGCCCTTACATTTGAGTGTGTGAGGATGAATAGGTATTCTAGGATTTTGAGTATCATATGCAAACAAACAAAAACCACTTTTTTGATTGCTTGATCACATAGGATTAATTTAAAAGGAAAATTTATTTTATTTTCACTTTGTTTTATGTATGTGACCAGAATTTTTCTTTTATCATAGACTCTATCCTCTCAAATTTTTCCAAAACCAAACCTAGTCGACACCGGAACGGACCCAACGAGACCTCATCGATCTAGGAATATTTTGGACCTCCCCCCATTACTAGGATGGGTTCTAGGTCTTTCACCGTTTAGGCGTCAAAGATAGAATGTTGCCACCATTATTGGTTCATCCTTTACTGGGGCATCCTTAGTTGGGAACCCTGGTCAGTCTCCTAACACCACACCACACACCACTCTTCCCAAAACCCCTAGGGGGTAGAGGAGTGCGACCCATTTGGGAAGCCAGCCAAATACACAACAGGGTACATCGCAGACCAACCCTCTTCCTAACCACAACTTTGTGTTTTCGCACATTACAATGGTGTCAACCTCCCAATCACGTTTCTTAGCTTCGTTGAATCTACCCGATTTAGCCAAGCTGACGAATGACCCCATCGAACACAACCCTACATGGCCTCCCATGCCCACGAAGCACCTTTCGAATATTCCAAAGTTCGAAGGAAATAAAGCGAAAGACCCAGGAAATCATGTCATGACCTTCCACTTGTGGTTCTCATTGAAAAATATCATTGATGAAACTATTCGATTGAGACTATTTCAACGCACTTTTACAGGAGTAGTTGCGAAATGGTATGTGGAGAAACCCTCTGCTTCACATGGATCCTTTTGTGCCCTCACCACCACGTTCCTAACATATTTTTACTTACCCATTCACCATGATTCTAGAATGGAATTACTGACACATTTTAGACAAACCCCTGCCATCCATATCTCGGACCATCTCCATGAATGGAGGCGACGTCATAGTTTATGTAAAGCAAAGCTTGACAACTGGGTCCTTTTAAATTTGTTCCTGAAAACTATCACGGCAGAGATTTCAAAGGATGTGGCGCAACAAAGGCCCACATCCAAAGAGGATTCCATCAGCAAAGCCCAGCAGCTTGAGCTGATTTATACATAGTTAGGATACATTTACAATATCCTACCCAACGCCCCGCGCCTGCAAACTTATCAAGAATTTCCAGGCGTGTCGAACTCTACATACAGACTAATTGGGTCATTGAACCAAGGTTACCTAGGCAGTAGCAGTCAAAACCTCGGTTACACGTACAGTTCTACCCAGAACATACCTCAACCCAATTTTCAAAGTCATCATATGCCTCAACAAAATTTGACCAATAGGGTGCCAGCGTATCACCAGGGAGGACCCTATCCTCCGGCTTAGGGGACCCAATATGTAGAAAGAAATACTGACGGAAGAGCTCCCCTCCAACAACCAGGTGCAAACTAGGGACCATGTTATTCTTAGTCCCCAGCATAAGACCCGCCTATCCAAACCAATGCATAGGTGAACTTTGTGCAAGCTTCCCAAAACCAACCTCACCAATATAACTAGGAGAACTACCCTCCTAAAGTGGTGAAGAAAAAAGAAAAAATCAAGCCAAAATGGAATCTTGGATAGGGGGGCAAAAACCAGCAACGCCCACCGTGATCCCAAGCTTGAGGCAATTCCAATTGGAATTAGAGCCAGGAGCCAAGAAATGCTCAACGACAAAGAAAAATTCCACCTCTCCGAACAAACCATTATTGTTCGATATGTGGTGAGTACAACCATTATACTCATCATTGTCCTGATCTACCTGAGCTGAAAAAGCTACAGAGTAACTGAGGACAAGGAGGATCTTCCTAGCAACCAGCTATGATGTAGGAACCTTCCCCCCATCAATGGACGGTAAGCACTCATCATCAAAATCCAGAGGACTCCGGGAAAATTAGCCACAAAATCTACATGACTGGCGAAGAGATGTTTTTCCAAACACAGAATTGCAATTACGAACCCGCACCAGACACCAATATGTTAGTGGCAAGTACCAGTGCACCAACTACACCCTTGACCATTTCAAAGATTCCTATCAAATCATTGCAAAAAATGGCGAAGGGACCCAATAGGAGAGCTGGAAACTACTCCAAAGAGGCCCATAATTATAGTATCATGGATGATTTAGCACAATCTCTTATTGCTATGTTAGCCTTTGAAGTATTGCAATCATGCCCAAAACAATGGAAAACCCTACTTTCTACGTTAGGCGCTATCGACCCTGCCGATACACGCCTCATGGATTTTGACTTAGACAAATACACCCCTAGGCTTCCTTCCATGGTCGCCTTCCAGATACCAGTGTCGGACCAGAATATCACAATTCACTGATGTGTCATTGATGAGGGTGCATCCACGTGCATCATGTCAAAAAATGTTTGGCAAAAGTTATGGTCTCCCAAACTAAAACCCTCAGTCATCACGCTTAGAGAATACAACGGTCATCCTTTCACCCCCGTCGGCCTCTACCAAAACGTCCTTGTTTGCTTAGTTCGAAAGATGGTTCACATAGACATTGAAGTCTTGGACACTCACTTGGATTATAATACACTCCTTGGGTGGAGTTATATGTACGCCATGTCAGCCATAACCTCCTCCGTCTTGCGCATTATGAAGTTCCCCCACGAAGACCACATCATTACTGTAGACCAATTGACGCATAGCGAGAAGCGACCACTAAAAAAAACTGATGTGATTATACCCTACGTAGATACATCCTCAGATGTGCTTTCATGTTACCAAGAATATGGCCCCGACCAGTTCAAACCATCGTCTGTTCTAGGATCATTCCTAGGAGATCCTCCTATTATCCCTGAGTCATAACCTGATGTCATAGGAACTCTGGTGTGCATGATGTCCACATCAAGCGCCTAAGCTAGTCAGGACACATACACAAGCAGTAATGGCACTGAGTCATCAACCACGGCAACCTCTCTAGCCTACGCCGCTTCCCAAACCCCTTTCCTCTACCCCCTAGCTGATTTTGTCTCCCAGCAGGTTTTGGAAACATTGGTGTTACCAAACATAGCATTGGCAATACCAATTTTGGTATCTCATCCCCCCTACGGGAACAGGAGCCACTCACATCAATGCCACAGGGTTGAAGCCCCTCAGTCCCAAGGAGCCCCCACCCATCGAATAAAAGGTCGAAACCACCCCTGGAAAGGAAATTTCCATTGAAAAACCGGTGATCACGGCTTGGTGACTCCCGTAATACAATGGGAATCACCATTTTGCGCCATATGCAAAATAATAAGACACCCTACCCCATATCTGCCCAGATCTGGATGAATTAAAACCACTCCTTGGCTCTGATACAGACATCGCAATGTCGCGTTCTCAAAAAAAGGAACCTACCACCAAAGGTAAAGGCAAAGCATTGCGTACCAATCACGCATGTGCTCTTTGCAGCAACTATGGGCACTATACCCATCATTTCCTAAAGTTCCCACGATACAGGGACACCTTACACACCATCGAGCGATCCTATCAAGAGGATCTCTCCACCCAAGCATCCGAAAATGAACCTCGTACCATCCTATACCTACATGAAGAATGAAGGGCACCAGAAAGAACCCCAGTCATTCCCCCTCCTGTTATATGCTGCACACTGTGCAATGAACGTGGTCACTTCCTCGAAGAATGCACAGCCCTGGAACTCATCCATATATGGTATCCTATAGAACGGGTTTACTACATTGGATTAAGGTCAACGCAATTCACATGTCCTTTGTGCTCCGAAAATCACATTTTGGAGAATTGTCACTATATCCCCTGAGTCCGACTAGCCCTGGCTAGTTTGCGCTCAGCCATAGTCTGCCTCTCCCAAGAAGATGACATGGACGTGGAATCCACGAACAGCTCCACAACCCAAGAAGATGTGACGAGCAGATCCATCCTATTATTTTCAGCTGAAAAATGACCAATCAGGGAACCCCTAGCTACCCCCAACTGCTCTCTACAGAGAAGACCAACATGCACGTGGTGCAAGATGCCCAATCATGCGGTAGCCACTTGCCCCGATTTAGTAGCGTTACGACGTTTGTTCCCTGCCAAGCCACAAACTGAGCATGATGGGACCCCCATATCTAGGTTATTCTACCTAATATGTCAAGGCAATCATTATAAGTGACGCTGCACTTATGTCTCACAACTTCATCCTACCATCGACCTCCGTGAGTGGTATAAAAGGTACACCACCCCCGGGTCAGCGACCCCACACCCACATGGGCGTGACGGGTGAACTAGGAAAACACACCTACCCAACATGACCCAGGCCAAGCCTAGGATAACATGCGGACTATGCGACCTGAATGACCACCAGGTCAATCAGTGCAGAGAACTAAAGCCCCTTGCGAACAATTTTCGCATAGTCTCTTCTCTCCCTCAGAAACATCTCTCTAACCAAGAGAAGATCACACATACCAATTATCAGATTTGTTCACACTTTCACCATACGATTAAATGTGTGCACCTCCCCAAGCTAAGAGTGGCAAGAGTAGCATTAAGTCTACACTCCCCAAAATATTTAGACACACCTAAGCCAACAACATGGAAATGGAAGGAGAAGAAAACCTCTTCTACGACAGATCCTTTCCAAGTGTCCACATCAGGGACAACGAGTAGTGTTGATTCCCATAAAATCTACTCCGTTGGCACAGTGATACCATGCACTATTTGAACTGGCCAAAATCACACACTAGAGGTATGCCCGCTAATGGAAACATTTAGGTACCTCTGCAGCAAGCGTAATTTCCACCCACAGGAAATTGACCATCCTAGCGGGGAACCTAACCTTGTGCTCACGCAAAACCCCATCATAGAGATTCTCTCCCCACTGAACGTCGATGACACGATTCACCATATACGATTCGTATCATCGCATACTGGAAATAGGATTGTAGCTGCCCCCACATCCCAGGATTTTCACCTTATTCCTGTCACAAAATATCAAGGTACTTTGCGCTTTTGCATTGATTTCTACAAGATCCCAAATTTTCACACCTCTATCGAACTCCTTGAAGATACCCAACCTCTAGAACAACACCTAGTACAACTAGAGCTCGTCGACGAAAGTCGACGACATTCACTAAAACAAAAAGAGGCCCGCAAGAAACATGTAAAAGCTTCATTTGACCGTCACATCAAACCTCACTCATTCACTGAGGGAGAACTAGTCCTCCACTATGATGTCGCGAAAGAAGCCCTAGGGCCAGGAAAGTTTGAAACCTTGTGGAAAGTACCCTACATCATCAAACATTTCCTCTGACAGGGGGCATACATCTTGACAGAACTGGACAGGTCATGCCTCAGCAACCCCGTCAACAGCCTTGACCTCAAGAAATTCTACCCATAAGGGCCAAGACGACCCTTCCGTACAGTGAACGTACACAAAACCAAAACAATGAAATTTTTGACAAAAACACTTATTAGACACGCTCAAAGTGCTGCCATGGATCATCAACCTGAACCTTATTTTGGATTTGCTGATGGAACATCAAGATGGTCTCAAAGTTTAGCCGCAGTAGCCTGGGTCATATACCACCCTGACCGATCACCACTCTTCTCAAACAATGTGTGCAGCGGTTTAGCAAAAAAAAATTAGGCAGAATATGACATCTTCATTGGACTTATGTGCGACGCCCTCCATCAAGGCATACACCATATGCATGTCTACCTCGATTCCCATTTAGTAGTGTCGCAGTTAAACCAAAAATTTGAGACAAGAGAAACACATCTATTTAGAAAATATTTACGTGCAAAAAGATTAAGTAGACAATTTGACTATACTACATTCACATATGTACCAAGGAGTCAAAACCAAACAGCTGATCACATATCCAACAATATCCTAAACTGGAATGCATCTTGAATAAACCATCACACATAAAAAACCAAAAATATAGATATCCATTAGCATAACATCATCCATAAACCGAAATAGGTGACACAACATGTAGAGCCGCAAAAAATATCTCTCATAGTATGAGTACAAAAAATAGTGTCGCTGACCCAATGGCCAGCCCAAAGATACAAAAAAATCATCAAAAATAGGGGAAGCATCCTCATAATGGGTGATTTCCCTATATACAAGTATACTCTAGGGTAGTGCCCCCTCAAGAGGGGCACCTGGACCCACAACCGCTCCCGTTCCCACCATTGTACCTGTCATCACAACCAAGACTGCCACTCGACGTAAAACATGCCGATAGTCCCTCTCCTGGGGCATCATCATCTCTAGCCAGAACTCCCCGAGATCATCCATAAAACCCTGAGCAGGGATCCCCTGGTTCAAGTGGTCCACTCGACCTCAGGCATCCTCTAGTACTGACACCTAGGCAGTGAGTTTGACAATATGAGCCTCTGCTGTATCTCCACGTGCCACTGCTGCGTCGGCACGAGCTCGCTCAGCTACAACCTTGGCAGTGGCCAAGTTGATACCCTCTCTTGAAGGGCCAACACCACCACCAGGTCCCCCAACAACATCTCCTCCCTGCCCTCTGAGATCTCCCCTAGGCCTTCGAAGAGGATCGTGGCTGACCAACTGAGCCATGGGGCGACCCACCTCGCCAACATCTGCAAGAGTAACCAAAACTATGTCAATGTCACCAGAAAAACACATAAGCACATATATACTCAAATAAATGCATAAAACATAAAAAACATACCTTTTGGCCCCCAAGCATAACCAGGAGGGAGAACCATATCTGGATCCCCCCGAAAGTCCATCCCCACATATGGGAATGGCAAGAAAATTTGTGGGTTAACCTCAAACCAGGCCTCTATTGTGGCATTCGAGTAATGCCCCACCATGCCCCCACCACCTCGCGACATCACTGGAACCCACCTCCTCATACGAGGCTCCCGTGGCCCCCCAGGAGGCACCGCCACCACTGGTCTCAGCAGAACTACCCTCTCGTACATAATGCTGCACAAAATGCTGGCGTACACAAACAAATTCGATCCACAGAGGACCTTGTTGAGTTTCATCACCATCCCATCATAGTAAAAATGGGAAAAATCATAGAAGTGCCTGGACCTCAACTTGCACAATACTCCAACCTAAGGGCTTGATGCCCGATGTAGAGCTGATGACCCTGTAAGTCGCACAATCACCGCCAAAGCACATCGCTCTGCAAAATTTGTCACCGATGCAATGCTCATGCACCCCTCTGTAAGAGGCGCCCCACCATAATGATTTCTCTGGAACCTCTCCAGATCCACTCTCCTAGAAGGGACTGGATACCTCAGTGCCTCACCAAGGGGCAAAACCCGGTCACAAAATACACATCCATATCAGGATTGATGACCAGGTTTGTCCCATGCAGAATGAACATGTTGCGCCTCCTGTGCCAATGCCAAATCAAGTAACGTAGCAATTGGTCCTGTGACCGAAGAAGCTCGTTCTCCATGAACTTTAGGAGCCCCCATTGCGTCAGCGAATGGTGCGCCCCAAAATCAGCAACCAATGCAGTATGGAGCTTGGGCCAATCCTGCTCCCTCCATAACAACCTGCCATCCAAACAAGTACCCATCAGCAATAGAAAAAACATCAAAAATACACAAAATTAAAAAAAAAATTTGCCGTAGCCTTTTGCGCGCTTGTCCCTCAGACAGGAGCGCTTAGGGTGTGCATATATTTTCCATAGGCATGATTAAGGTGCGCCAAAGAAGGGGAACAGAGCACTTATCCCTGGAAAATGTGCACAGAGGGTGTGTTTTTTCCCTGATCGCCCTCGCAATCTAGGGAAAAAAACACTCAGAATTTGTACAAACCAAGTCTGTATAGACCCCGGCACCATCAAATTGAAAAAATTAAAGTGCAGGACGTCATGGGGGTTACCTAGGCATGATATCGCTAATCCCTAGTGCTCAGGCTGACCACAACGGCAAGAACTGCTGCGCAGAAGCCTCTGACCTCTAAAAAACTCAACAAGTACAAATGAATTGAATTAAGGCCATATTCAGCTATATATCGCCCTTTTCAAAAAATTTGGAGGACCATAACGAGAGGTTGGAAGGTCTATTCTCCGAACTGTAAGCTGCACCATGAACAACCCTCCATGACGAACAGAGGCGATGCCACACATTCACACTCCTAAAAAAATAAATTTTCAGTGCCGACAGGTATGCCCTCTCTCATGTTCTTTTTTAAAGCTCATGACTTTCAATAATATTTGATAAAGAAGATGATTTTACTTGAGGTAGTTGTTTTTGCAGGAAACCCTTGCAAAACATTCAGTAAAAGTTCCAGAGCAGGTATCATTCTACCCCCTAGCATGAAAGAGTCCCAGTAAACTCTGCATATCCTGACATCATTTCTCCATCAAAAATCAACCATAGGGTCCTCATATCTGACCGTGTTTATCATCACCCCACCCTGCACATGATAAACATCCTCATTGGTCGGTAGAGCCTCCCCTCCATGGCGTTTATCACCCACAGTAACCATATATCACATAAAAAGTGATGCCATGGCCATACCAATTTAGTCCAGGAAGCACCTCATGCCCATCCGTCTGCCATGCATAAAGGTCAATTTTTACCATACAAACTAAAACCCCCTTCCCAGACGACCAAGTTGTATAAGCAAATCAAAAGTGCACTATCGTGCCTCGCATTTTGCCCACCATACCTCCACCAGCATAATCCTATCTACGATTCTTTTTCATCTGCTTCATCAACCCCACACATGAGACCAACCAATGGGACCCCAACCCTCAAAAAAACACCTTCTCACAACATCAGTGAGGGAACACTTTCATGTTTTGGGGTACTCATCTCTGTGTTTTTTACAAACCGAACCCCATTATTTTATTCTTTTGGTAAGTGTACAAGACCGAAAATGGTACACTACGTCCCCCACCCTCTCATTCATCTTTTTATCCCATGGAAACAGTCCTCGAACACCCTTGGTTGGAGTATTAAATCCCCATGAAAAAGCCACCATCACATTCATAGCCAGTTTATACCCACCCTGGAAGTCCTACTGACTCCAGGGATTTACCCATTAGAAATAACTATGACTGCTACCAAGCTGCTTAGTATACTCCGACCTCGGGCCACTAAATCCCCATCATTAGTTTTTAGTCACCCCTTGCCAACATGCCTATGTTAAAACCATCACCTCCAGGCCCCTGACCCCTCATGTCAGTGACCCCTCATTTGGTTGAGGCTTCCTTTTTGTCGACTTCGACACCTATTTTCCAAAAAGGAAGCGGTACCTTGGATCACCCCTCTCCATAAAAGGGGCATCCTCGGGTGGCACTGTGGGAGACATCATTGTCCACAAATGTCATCGATCCTCCTAACATTTGACTACAAAAATTCTTTCATGTCAATATGGTATCGCACCTTACAACCATTACACTTTGATCAAATTCGTTGAAGATCCATGCCTTCATAAGCATCTCTTTCAACAATTCTTACATGGGAAGGTCCCAACCAACACCTATGTGTACAATGTGCAGCTATATGCCATACCAATTTTATGCATATGGGTACCACATTCCACTTATTGTCAAAGAAAAAACACCCTGGAGGGCGTCAACAGTCGTCATTAGTAACCACCAGATCACTACCATATTTTTGACACAGACATAACATGTATCTGTAAAACATATTTGTTTAACTAGCCACAACATCACGAGCATGGTACATGCCCACCTCGTAGAAAATTTGTATATGTATTATATTATATTTTCTTACAGGGGTCCCATAGGACATGATCATTCTTGGAACCGGTGCAGGGTGTTTCCAATTCCAAGCTTCATGTAGGTCTAAAGAAACTATAATTATTTCGGCTATATAGTACTTCCTAGACCTCACACATTAGGGGGCAACTGTTAATGCTGGAAAATTGTACAAGTAGAAGATGACATTATTTAATATCAAGAAGAAGGATTTACAGGGTTGGAAGACATTACAGAATCTGGAAAGTATTTAAAAATCTCTAAGGTCTGAGGAAAAATAAAATTTGAGCAAGTCATAAATTCTTTTGTGCGCATTATCCTTCGTGAAGAGTGCATTTCCGCGCTTTATTACCCAGAATGCACGTAATCCTGGGAGTGGAAAAAGTCACTTTCCTGGACCACAAAAAAGCACACTCCAGGACAGTGATTCCTCACTTGAAGCCACCTAAGGACAACCACCAAAGCCTCCTTAAACATCAAGTGAGCACACAATTGAATATTTGTGGCACACAAAGGAATCATCCCCCTCTCTTGGGTCACCATCCACAATGTACCAAGAGAGGGAAGGAGGATTTGAATTCTCCTATATAAGGCCACCATGAGATGAATAATGGGTGAACACATTGTTATGCTGGCCAGAATTTCCCAAGAAATACTAGTAGTGTGTGATCCATAACTAAAGATAGAGGGGACTCAATTGTTGGCCATCCAATATTTTTAGTCCACCATAGTAGAGAGAGGGAGACGTTGCACCGAGGAAAGCTTAGGAGTAAAAGAATTCTTGCCTCGGGACTTAGAACCCATGTTCTAGGGGCCCTTTGGTAAGAGGGTTAAAGTTTCATCCTCATTTCCTACCAGCACTCAATAAGAGCGGTCGAAGAGCCACCGTTTGGATTATTGCAATTGTTTGACTCTATTCAGAGCTTTTGTTTATTTGTTTTATTTTTAGCTTAGTTTTAGTTTATATATGCATGCTATTTCTCTATCTAGTATGTTTATGATTCTAGCTTGTTCCACAAACTTGCTTGACTCCACTTCATTTTTTTCCTGTTACCAATAACTTAAGTGGGTAAACCACACCCCTTAAGTTCATGTGATTTCGTACATACATGCACCAAACACACTAAAACAATCCCAAAGAGCCAAGTCAAGTTGACAAGAGCTCAAGGAGACATAGCCCATGATATTCAGGTGAAATCCTATATTAAATTTTCTGTTATGTGTTGATGATTATTTGCTGCATTATATGGCTGTTGCACATGTTTAATATCAACAAAAAAAAATGGTCTTAAAGCACTTACAATTAAAAAACATACACCTATTTCAAGTATAAATTCCTGCACAAGTCAAGTATAACCTAGATCTTTTATTTGTTTAACTGAATGGGAGGTTCTTGAAAAGCATAACAAGTTATCCAACCCATTTTCATATCAATGGAGGTAGGCATGCCACAAATAATTTCATCACTCTTTTTTTTCATATTATGATATAATCTTGAAGGATAGCCTTAAGTAAATTATAACTATATATTTCCTGAAAAATAAATTATGTTGATGTCAAGCGGCACTAAAAATAATCATGCCAAAAAAATAATTATGTTGATGTTGCATATATATATATATATGCAATAAATATTTTTGGCATGATTATTTTTAGTGCCGCTTGACATCAACATAATTTATTTTTCAGGAAATATATAGTTATATATATATATATATATATATATTTATTTATTTTATTTAAATTTTTTTTTTTTTGAACTTTACCAACAAGAATGTTGGGTTTCTAGCACAAGCCTGTCCAATTGTACCCACAAGGGTTTTCATAATTAGAAGTTCTTAATTCCTAGTGATGTAAACCATAATCTGATTTTCTAACATTACTAGTGTCGATGGCACTTGGAAGCCAATTTTTTTTTTTTTTTAATGGATTAGAAGATTAAAGAGTTGTAGAGGAGAGTGGGGTATCCACTCGCTCTATGACCTTAATGTGAGACTGCTTTTCCAACCCCTGAATAAATTCTTCCTTGGATTGGGGTTTCTTATACAACTTCAGTTGATGCCCTTTTTCCATTAAAAATGTCCAAACCTCATAAATATTATGAAGTTGTACATACTTTTTATAAAATATAGTTTCAATCTCATAAGGCCCTAAAAATTGGGCATACAATTTACCTTTAAAATCCTTGTATATGGAGTCAAACAAAAGGGCCCAATCCCCTTCATTAAATTTAATTTTATTTATGAACTTATTAGACCACTTTGTGTGTTTTTGTTGTACAACAGTTGTCTAATGAATGGCATCATGTCGAACCTCATCAAGCTCACTAAGCTTATAAATTCGGTGCCTTTATGGTTCAGAAAGCTTCATTCCAACTTGTAAATCAGTTCTTAATGTTTTTTCTCAAATTCAATGGGGAGAACAACTTGTTTCCCATACATAAGCTTGTAGAGAGTGAAACCCACAGTATCTTTCCAGGTGATCCTATAAGCCCACAAGGCTTCTGGAAGCTTCTCCACCCAATCCTTATGATGTTGCTACACTCTTTTCATCAGGATATTTTCCAGTACGTTGTTAGTAACTTCAACTTATCCATTTTCCTATGGATGGTATAGGGTGGAAATCTCATGCTCGATCCTAAATTTCTTGGTGATATTTTGAATAATATTTGAGGTGAATTGAGTTACTTGGTTTGTAACAATTTCTCACAATACATCGAATCAAACAAAAATATCTTCATATAGAAATTCATCCACTTCCTTCTCAGTTTCCCTTAGTAAATATTTTTCCTCCACCTACTCAGTCACATAGTCAATACATACAAGGATGTATGATTTCGGCTTCGATGGTGGGTTAATTTTCCCCACAAATACAAGGACCTAATTCATAAAAGGATATAACATTATCTATGGTTATAGTGGCATCTCATCATATTGTGTTGGTTTACCCATCCTTTGACACTTGTTGCAGCTTCTGACATATTTCTTGGCATATTTGAAAATAGCAGGCGAATAATTCCCTTGTCGCATAATTTTATTTGCAGTCCTTTTACTTGAAAAGTTCCCCCCACAAGGATCATCATGAAAATCCTTCAAAATGTTGTAAATATTATCCCCTCGAACACAACACGGGTCGTGTTTGAAACAAATACCATTAAATCGAAGAGTATTTAGCACTATCTCTTACGAATTTTGTCACTCTTTAAGAGAAAATTATTGTGGAAGTTTCTTTGCAATCAGGTAGTTAGCAATATCTGTGAATCAAGGTACTTTAGTAGATAAGAAAATAAGTGTTCATTAGGAAAAATATCTTCTATATAATAAAACTTGTCTTCATTATGGAGCCTTGATAAAAAATAATAGCAGCAACATTTTCTTTTCCAGGTTTTTTCAATATTGGTAATGTCAAATTATTATAGAAAAAGAAACCACCTAGTCACTCTACCATGAGTGATAGGTTTATTCATGAGATATTTAATGGTTAAATTATTAGTGTGCACAAGTGCAAGGTATCGAGTGACATAATGATGAAAGTTGTTGATTGCATGGATTACAACAAGGAATTATTTTTCTGTAACAGTATAGTTCAATTAAATTGGGGTTATTTTTTCACTAATATAGTAAATGGCATATCATTTTTGATCTTTTTTTTGTCCCAATACAACCCCAATGGCTATGCCAGAAGCATCAGTGTAGATGTGGAAAGGTAGAGACCAATTAGGACCTTGAATAATAGGAGCAATGGAAAAAATTTGTTTAAGTGCAACAAAATCTTGTTGACATTGCTCACTCCAGGAAAATTATGTTGGCTTTGTTAAAAGATGAAATAGGGTAGATGTTATCTTGGTAAAAATTCTCTATGAATCTACCTACATAACCCCAAAATTTGTGGACGTCATTTTGTGTAGTAGCAGTGGCTAGCTTTATAATGATTTCTATCTTGGTAGAGCGCACTCTAATTCCTTCACATGGAGCATGATATCCTAAGACAATCCCTTGATTAAGGAGAATCTAACACGTTGCATTACTGAGAATGAGGTTTTTTTCTTAACAATGGATCAACTCTTTTTCTAGATTCTGTAAGGCTTCTTAAAATTTGTCTCCATAGACAGTAAATTCATCCATATATATTTCGACACAATAATGGTTTAGGTGATAAATATACCAATAACATCCCATTGGAAGGTACCTATGGCATTACACAATCTAAACGAGAGCACCCAGTATGCGTATGTTCCCCATGGGAAATTAAATGTGGTATTTTATAAGTCTTCAAGGGCTAACTGAATTTGGTTATAGACACTAAACCCATCAAGAAAAGAGAAAAATTTCTTCCCACCAGGGTATCCAAGGCTTGGTCGATAAAAGGTAATGGAAAAGAATCTTTCAAAGTGGCATTTTTCAGTTCACAATAATCAACAAATATTAACCACTTTCCACTCTGTTTAGGAACAATACCAAAGGATAAAACCACTTACCCTCATAAATAGGATAAATTAAGTTGTCATTTAACAATTTTTGCAACTCTTCTTTCACAATTTCCTTCAAAGTGGGGTTCATCCTCCTTTACGGTTGCATGATTGGTCAAGCATCCTCCTTTAAATAGATATGATGATTACAAATATTAGGAGAAATACCCTTCATATCAATGTAATCCCAAAATCACTAATATTCCTTTGAAGTACTTATACTATTTCATTTTGTTGGGAAGGCTCTAGATGGCTATTGATATTAAGTGTCTTTCCAGGATAAATTTCGACAACATGAGTTTGATTATCAATGTTTGATGTGGCTATTGAACCCAATGGTTGTACTAACTTAATAGTGAGAATGATTCCTGAAAATATCTTCCTAAGATTTTATTATATGGAAAAAGATGATCATCAAGAGGATTGGTTAAAGTAGTGTAGATCAAGTCATCTTCAGTATCCTCCTTAAATATAGTGGCATGTTCAAGGGTCAAAGGATGTTGGGTAAGTTATTCATCACTTTCTAAAGGATTTTCAAAATTTAGTGGAGGTATGGTAGGTGGGTATAGTGTAATATTTTTGTTGGAGTTCCCGTGTGAGATAGTCATGTTCTCTGACATACAGTTAATATAGGAATCTGTTGTAGCCAAGCAAGGTCTCCCAAAAATAAATAGATAACCTGCGAGGTTAGTTTTAGGTTGGAGAATTATAAAATCAATCAGATATTCCCATGAATATATGGAAACAGTTATGCCCTATACCACTCCTTATGGTTTAATAATAGACCCATTAGCCAGATGGAGAATAGTGGGGGTTAATCTTAGGCTTGATAGGCCAAGATTTTCCATAATTTATTCGGTTATAACATTAATAGTTTCCCCTATATCAATCAAACTATTTTCTATAGGGAGATTATTAATATTAACTATCGCAATAGGGATTCTAAGGTCTGAATATTTTATTGTAAACACTTTTCCAGACTTCAAATTAGATAACTCCCCTATGACCTAGATTGTCTTAGGGTCCTTCATTTTTCTTCTTGGTTTCTTCAAAAATAGTTCCCGAACTTCTTTTGCATATATAAGAACATCCCTAATGGCTTGGAGGAGTGGTATTTTTACACATATGTTCCTCAACTCTTCTATAATATCAAATTCATGTTGTACAAGGGGTTTTTTTAAACTTAATCTCTCAGGATAAGGGATAGATTCTTTTTCAAGAGGATGACTATTTTTTTCATCCTGAATAGTAGAGGAAGGAAGTCTTGGTTCTAAGGAGGTATCCTCATCATATTGTTCTTGAATAATAGGAAAAGTTTAATTTTGGAGCACCTTCCTAGAACGAAAATGAATATTATCACAATCCACATTATAAATGGGAAATAATGGTAGCTCAAAATTGTATGTGGGTTGAGCGAATTTCTTATTTGGGTTAGCCATTGGTTGAGCTGACAATTGTGTTCTTTGTTGAGTTTGAGACCGACTGGGTTGATTTTATGGTTGTTGAATATATTTTGGATAATTTTGAGGTGGTTCTTGTGATGTTTTGTTTCCATAGGAAGAGATTCATTTCCATCCTGGGACCCACCCTTGATGTTGCATTTTCAATGGCCAATGGGGCCAAGGCATAGGAGGGTACCAAACAAATTTTGGAGGAGGATATAAAGATGAATCATGGGGTGTGTTTCCAAATAATTAAGGTGGAAGGGGTTTATTTTGGGCCAAAAAACAAGTTTTCTTTGTTCCTTCACTGGCCTCTTGAAATATAGCCTTAATATATGAAAGAGAAGGGCATTCTTGGGTGAAATGTTTATGCTCAAATATGTTGCATGTTTCAATATTGTTTAAAGGTCACTCTTAGAGTGGGTGCTTTCTGTGAAATTTAGAGCAAAATATAGAAAGGGCCACGTCAACCTCCTCCTTTTTCTTGGCTTGAAAATAATCTAATTGAGAGCTTAGGGGGCTAAGGATATCGGTTTTAAAAGTATTCTAATAAATTCCCTAGCTCAACTTTAGTTACTCTAGTTCCACAAGATTTTTTAATCCCAGAACTCACATCTTAAGAATTTCAATTGTACTTCAAACTTCCCCTGAAATGTCGTGTACACAACTCACAGATCGTAAGAAAACTGAGAGAAATCACCTTCGCCCATGATATTTAAGGTCTCAAGAAAATCCTAAAATATTCCCTTAAGGAAAAGGGTACACAAGGTGTTGAGATCTAGGGAATTATGCTTTGTCCTTTGTAGGGTATACTGAAACATTCCACATAATCCTCCAAACTCTCATCATCAACTTGGGACATTTTAAATATTTCTTCCTTCATGTCTTGGAATTTATAATAAGCATGATATTTATTCAAGAAGATATTCTTCATTTCATCGCATGTCTGAATGGAATTTCCTCCAAGGCTCATAAACCAACAAAGTGTTGTATCTTTCAAGGTTGCAAGAAACAATTTAATTTTTTTGCATCTGTGGAGTAGTCATAACCATGAAAAAGAACATCAAACTAAAAAAGAAACATATCAGGGTCCTCCTTGGAAAGGCCATGAAATTTTGGAAGGGAAGAGAGAGGTATTCTTCATTTGTACAATTTCATCCAAGTCTCGGATAAGAAACTCAAAAGTAATAGGGCCTTGTTGCCTTGGTCCATTTAATTCATCGACCCAATAATATTCCCACCTACAGTTTCAGGGTTTTGGACTTTGTTAGATGTCAAATATCTCTTTGTCTCCTCATTAAACATGAATCCTTCACCTATTGGTTCCCCACCTTTCAGTGGTTTCCCCACCACACCATTCTAAACAAAATGACCCATCACTGGTTTCCCTTCCTTGTTTTCTAGAATGTTAGTAGGTGTGGCTCCTACTACACCATGTTTTGGGGTTTTTACAGAGTTTTTATTTTTCATACCTATGTTTTTCTACCTATACTGACATGTAAGTAAATGTAGTACATTCATGATGTATGTTACTAAAAGGGTCAATTAATATCCCTCTTTGTCACTTCTACTCCTATTGTTGTTTCCTATTTGGAAGGATTTTTTAATACTTTTGAGTGCCTCCCTGGAAACGACACCAAAAATGACAATGTAAATGTATTTCATTTATTTATTAATGGTGCACCTACTTCATTTTATTGTCAACCAGGGTTTCTTAACTTGTGAGGACTTCGTGCTATATGCACAAGTACTAAATCCCCTACCAATTCTTATTCCTACACATGAAATATACTGGTGGTGGTAGTATATATATACAAAGGTTAAATTACTCAAATTGGTGTGGCTATAATTTTACCCAAGTACTAAATTTCAAAACTTAAGAGTGATACCTATTGAGACAAATTTTCCCATCAAGGTCTAATTTTGTACATTTTCTACAATTCTACAACAATCTATTGATCTTGCAACAAGAACTAGTAGTTTTGCAAAAATTATGAGACCACCTCTACAAACACATCGATGCAAAGAAATTGGCCCAAAAATATAGAGAAATAGATTCATTCATTAATCACATTAAAACATGTGACACAAATCACTTCATTGATCATAATCTACTAAAAAAACATCAAACCCAATGCTACAAGAAACAAACACATGAACATATAAAGAAATAACGAGAAATAAATATGTGCGTAGGACCTCAAATCGAGTGTGCCCAACCCCTAGATTTTCCTACACCCAATGCTCGAATTATAATGACAAGCTCAATAGAAGAAAACATGCATATACAAGAAATATATTATCAAGAAAAATTATAATAGAGTCTCAGAAACAACATGTTTATCATGGATTTTGACATACATATTTTTAGAGAATAAGGGAATATTTTTCCCAACAGCTAATTAAACCCAAAGGCTACATAATCCGAGTATTTTTCCTCAACTATCAAAATAAGACTAGACACACTTGACCTAGTTACATATTAAATCAAGTGAGAGCCTCGGTGATAGAACAACTATTGTGTGTCAAGGTATATCAATTGTTAAGTCATAAAACTACAATACACAAATTATCCATTTCATATTGGAAAGTGATAGAAGATCCAACTGGACTTTATGATTAAGTCTAAGCTACAACTTGGAAAAGATGCCAACACCCTCAAATTAACTCATGACTGATGCTAACTTCTGAGCAAATATGCTCATTGTTGTTCCTATCTTATAGTGCCATATTGATTTGAATATGCCTTATGTCCCTGAAAAATAGGTGTATGTTTGATCATCCATATGCTCTCTCTCTCTATCTCTCTCTCTCTCTTTCTATCCCTCTCTCTCTCTCTCTCTCTCTCTCTCTCTCTCTCTCTTATATATATATATATATATATATATATATATATATATATATATATATATATATATATATATATATATATATATATATATATATATATATATATATATATACATTACTAGGCTAATCCTTAACTAATTTCTAGTTCTATTTTATAACATAAGATAGAAAACCAATAAAACATGCATTATGCCTTTAGCAACCCGTGTTATTATAGGATTAGTAGTATTTGATAAGAAAAAGGAGAGGAATTAGTCAAAATGAGGGGAATGTTTCTGTAGCAAAAAGGTCCATTTCATAGCTTGTGACAAGTCTAAAATTCCATGCTAATTTTTTGAGTTAAAGTTTGATTTCCTATAGTATTATAAATTTTTACTGAGCTAATCAAACCTTGAACCACATGTTGCACATTTGGAGTAATCCTTTACTGGTACAACATGTTGGTCTACTTGCAACCCACTCGACACCCATGCCATGAGGTTGAGGGGAGGCACATCTTGCAAAATTGGATTTTCACCTTATTTTCTTGGGCACATTTTCATTTCTAGACTTAGGCCTATTCATAGTGGTCAAAATGACTATAAGGTAGGGACCAAAGAGTAAAAACCAGGTAACAACCCTCAATGAAAAAAACCAATGCAAAGAGCCTATAGGGAAAACACACACCAATGTACCATAGGAAAAAGAAAATATATCTTTGGAAAATTACCTATAGACCTCATGGCCTAAAACCATGAGAAGAGGAAATCCATGATATCCACAAGTTGCAACCTATCCCTCAACAAGATAAAATGGTGTGCTAAAAAAAATTAAACAAGCAAACAAAATTAAGCAAGACGGCTAGGTTTGGAGTAATTACCTTGAGTTAACAGGTGGTATATAGCTCTAATTAAGGATGGAATCCCCATAATGAATCATTGTAAACCATTTAGTTGCATTCATTGTTATGATTACCATAGAGATAATTCCATATTATTAATGTGAGTGGTTGTGGGATCCCTATATCAGATATGATCCCAACTCCACCCTATACTTGCATGAATATATCCTCAACATTTGAAGTGATAACAACTAAAGTACCTTTTCTATATTCCATTAGACACCTAACCAACACCATGCATACATGATTCTAGTACGCTGACCACGTGGTTGGCTTATATCTCAAATCTAAGGTTATCACCATTCATGGGAATAAAAACTAATTTATTTTATGTAGTTAATACTCTCTCTCTCTCTCTCTCTCTCTCTATATATATATATATATATATCATTGATGTCAAAGACAAAGGGAGACTAGAGATATTGAGATAAATATTACAGGACCGAGATTGTTGGTAATATTATTTTTGGGCTTTTTTATGCTCAATTTGGATAACCTATATTTGAAGAAAATTTTACTCTAAATCCCTAGCTCAAAAGGGAGCATAATATATGTGGTTGAATATCTTTATCTAAGAAATTTCCAATGGTATGTGGCACACCTTCTAACTAAAAAGGAACGAGGAGATATGAAATATTATATCAAGTCGACCCAACAAAAAGGTACAATATGAAAAAACCAATTTTACAAGTTGGCCCTGTAAGTAAACATAGAAACACTATAAATAAATCATAAATGAGTGAATTTGAATATCATCCAAGAAAGAATAGATATGAGGTGCACAAAATAAGTTGAGGAATATTCTTGAGGTTTTAAAGGTGGAGCAAGAATGTGATTTGTGGAGTGAATGAGTCATCTTGGTATTTTCACTTTAATTTTCTTCTATGACATTTTAAGACCATAAAAATTTAAATATATATAGGCAGATCTTTGTTACATGTTGTAAAATTTTCACAAGTTGGTTTCCTATATTTTTGGAGATATGCTTTGAGGAAGTAAGGGTTCCTAAATGCTCCTGAAATTTGCTTCAAATAGGTCATTTTTAATTTTTCTCTATAAGTTTTATTCTCGGATGTTTTATATGGTGAAAATTTGATAATATATAGGCTATATGCTTGTATTTATGTGGTAAAAATTCCAGGAATCAATATGCTATATATTCATAGAGATTCTTTAAGGAAGTTAGGGTTCCTAAATGCTCATAAAATTTGCTTCAAACAAATCAACTTGCCATTTTTGCTATAAATTTTCTTATGAAATGTTTTAGAATATGAAATATAGAGGAAACAAAAGAACGATCTCTAGGTATCCATAATAAAAATTAGAGAATTTGGTTCACTATAATTTCATAGATATTCCCTATGGAAGTTAGTGTTTATGACTGTTCTTGAAATCAACTTCAAACAAGTCGGTTTGGAATTTTTTCTATAATTTATTTTCTATGATATTTTAGATTGTGAAACTTTCAAAAGCCTATGCAGACATGTAACAATACCTTAGGTAATAATTTTATACTATGTTTCAATATAGCTTCAAAGATATACCTTGTGGAAGTTACGGTTTCCTAAAGATCTTGAAATCAGTTTTAAACATGTGAACTTGGAATTTTTGTTGTAACTAAGTTTTTGGGATTTTTCAGACTGTGAAATTTTCAGAGATCTAGGGAGAGATATAGAAGTTCCTTGGATACAAATTTTATAACCATATTTTCAAAATTTTATATGTGGCATGATGTACAATTTATTTCTTGAGAAGATGCCAAAAACAACAAGTTTTGGAATAATAAAACCCGGTAAAGATAGAAGCAATAAGAAGACCAAGTGAAGGCAAACATAGCTAGCAAACTTAGTGAAGGTAAAAATAGCAAGCAGACTCACTGAAGTAGCTTCGTGCCTATGAATATTTGTAGCAGGGAAGTGTTGGTGTCTCCAGTAGGTGGGTTCCTACAAACTTATGTAATAATTTTTCGGTGCCTACAAAGAACGATTGTAAATAATTTTTCAATTTTATATTTTGTTCCATGTTTTGCATATGAGATTGCTTTCTTATTAATTGTGAATGTCTAAATAAGTACATATTGTCTTATACTAATTTACCACCCCCTCCTTAATATAGGGGCCATATATATATATATATATATATAATTAAATGAATATTTATATGATTGCAATTAGTATTTACTCAATTAATTGACGTGAACTTACACACACACACACACACACATGCATACATATAGTTTCCCCGTGTCTTTGAAGGTTTGGATGGACAACTTATATATGAGGACTATAGTCATTCCATGTTATTGACCATGTGTTTCGAAGAGGGAACCCCAAGCCATGTGTTCCTAGTGGGAAATACTAATGAGTAGGATGGGCCTGCAACAACAAGTTAAGGTTTTTCAATGGAGCATTGGAAAAATGAAAAGACTCATATCAACACAAATAATAAATAATTCAAAGGAAATAAAAATTGATAACATGTGACCTATCCTACAGGTCCCACTATCCAAGTGTAGTGATGCATCCTAATTAATATATCTCTTACAATTGGTAAGTATCTCTTGGTTTCACAAGTATATTCTCCACCTTTATGTCATCCATGATCCCTCTTCTAGTGGCTCTAGTTTGAAGAATGGATCCTTACACCTCTAGCCACATAAAATAAATTGCTTATAGGATGAAGTTGGAGACTTTAACTACTGGGAAGATCTTAAAATTTGGTGAGATTATAAAGAAAATAAGGATGTGGATTTTCAAATAAAATATTTTGTCCCTAATTGACACACCATTCATTCTCGATATATTGAAATTATGGAGTTTTAGAATCAAACCAAATACTTCATGGTGCATGCCTTGTTATCAAAGGAGTTTCCTAGGCAGGAATACCTTAAGTAATTGGAGACTCTAAAACAAAAAAAAAATCTCCTTCTTTCAAATAAAATATTGTCATTTTTGGGATTGATTTCCCAAAAATCTCCTTCTTTCAAATAAAATATTGTTGAAAATAAGGATGTGGATTTTCAAATAAAATATTTTGTCCCTAATTGACACACCATTCATTATCGAGATATTGAAATTATGGAGTTTTAGAATCAAACCAAATACTTCATGGTGCATGCCTTGTTATCAAAGGAGTTTCCTAGGCAGGAATACCTTAAGTAAGTGGAGACTCTAAAACAAAAAAAAAATCTCCTTCTCTCCGAATGTCCTAGAAATACTCCCACCCATGCTACACTATATCCTTCTGAATAGACCCCAGTTTGGAGATCACTCATTTCCTCTGCATGAATTTCTTATTCTAGGTGAATAGGTATAGGGGTTTAGTAGGTTCCCCCTAACCCATAGGTCTAGGCCATGCTCTCTCTTCGGGAAGGTGCTGTAGGCTTTATCCCACCTAGTATGGTTCTTGGCGAAAGATAGGAAAGCCTGGAATTGAAATTCCCCTATAAAGGGGCTGGGATTACTGTCCCTGTCCTCCTCTAGAAAGAAATTGTGTAAGTATAATTCACACAAAAGATATTGGACCTGCTCATTCTGCTCATTGCAACATTGGATGAATTCCTCAATGGTTTTAAAATTCGTGGGCTTCTCTGCCCTGACAGCCTTGATTTTCAGTAGTAAATACCGTTCTACTAAGAATAGAGCATAGTTGGTGGCTGGTGCCCTGCAAGTTAGTACATCAGAGTAAAGAGAGAAAACCATAATGGTTTTATTCTTAGCTTGTTCCACCTGATCCTGTGCTTTCTTTACTTTCGCCTTTTCTTCTCTAAGTTGGGAAAATGTCTCATCCTCAGTTGCAGAAAGGTCTTTTAATTTCTTCAGTAGTGCCTGATGTTCCTGTGTGGGTACTACTTCCTTTCTGTACAGGGCCAATTCGTGCTAAGTTTGAATTAATTCATTATGCAATTTTTGATTGGCAGCATTTTCTACTAAGGGAGTGTAGGCAGGTGTCTCCTCCATTTGAGTTTCCTTTTCCTCTGTAAGTTCCATAGTGTTCTACACAGAAGCTTCAGTAGTGTCCACTAGGTCAATCTGTACCTCAATATCAGCAATTTCTATCAATTGGGTGACAAACTCTGTTTGGGTTTCTATGGTAGCCAATTCCTTCTTAGGATTCCAAGCCTTACTCACTTCCTTCAACTGTTTCTTGAGATGTTTTATCATCTTTCTTAACCTCTTGCAGGTCTTGCTCATTTTCCTTAGCTTCTTTTCAACTGATTTCTCTTCTAGCAAGGTTTTGGCAGGGGATGGAGGAGCAGTAGCTTCAGTTTTAGGAATGGTGGTGCAAATTCTAAGGTTATAAGTGATGATATTTCCTTCCTACACTATAGAATTTTTTTCTGCATTAATGTCCTGACTGGGTGAGATAATGTTCCCTTCAGATGCTAGGGGGACTGTCTTCATGCTTGAGTTTTATTCTAAAGGGATGGTGTCTCTCGGTTGATTTCCAGATTCAGATATCCCTTCTGCCCGGTCTTCCCTATTCACCCAATCACTCTTGGGGGGAGATAGGGCCCTTAAAGCATGTGATTCATCCTGGTGGGGTAATATTTCAGTGTGGCCAGAGCTGTTGGAAGTGGAAAATTGATCCAATGGGTCCTATTGCTCCTCAGCTTGTCCAGATGGGCCTCTAATTTCACGGGATGCCCTCATTTCCTCCTGGACTCAAGCCATTTCTTCTTCATAGTCTTGTAAGGGCATGTTTTGAGGGCTTGAAGGTGGTGTATGGGATGGCCCTGCCTCATCTGGAAATTCTGAGGTGTCTTGCCATAATTGCAGTCTTTTGGACCGTCTTCACTTCCCTGGTTCTGAGGTCGAAGCACGAGCCCTTTTCCCTCTTGCTCTCATGGGTATGTTTATTCTGGGAAGCTCAATTTCTGTTCTGACAGGGTTTTCCTTAGGGGCATTCAGGGAAGGATTAGCAAAGATGTCCCAAGATGTTTACTATTTTCCTAGCTCATGAATGATGATTAATTTGATTAAGCCATGGTGGTTGATGAATTCTTGGGGGTTTTTGGATTTCCTAATTCGAACAACAGTGTCATGCAATACATAATTCAAGAAAGAAGGCAGATTAACTAAAATTTTTCGTTTGAGAACAGCTAAGAGTTTAAGTTGGTGAGGTTTTACCATGTCCTGGCATCTGTCGCATGTGACGTATCTTTGGATGAACACTGCCAATTCATACCAAGGTTGTTGTAAGGACGCAGGGATAATCCCCTTTCCTTTCCGTTCCAATGGTTCTCCTAGGTCCTAGTATGCTGAGACTACTTCACATAGGAGGATATGTTTTTCAGTCCATCTTTCTCCCTCTGCTGATAATCTGGAGACCTCGGCGATGATATCCTCTATGACCGATATAATCCTTCCTCTTTGTCTGGTATGTCCCTCTCGTAGGTTCTGTAGGAATTCAACTGCTATTTTTGTGTCAAACCCTTGCAGTTTGTGTAGGTATGGCAACCAGCCAACTTGCTGGAGAATGGTGCGAGCTGCATCTGAGATTTGGAAGGTTGTGGGTTCAGTTCGGAGAGAATTTCCTCCTATGGATGATGTGTTATTTGAACTAATTTCTCCCTTTGTCTGCATTTCTTCTGACCCTATTGGTTAGAACAAACACTGCATGTGAGAGAAAAAATAAATTGCAACCTTATGTCGTAAATGTATGTAACTTCGTATCATAAATGAAATGATATTTTGGTCCCATCAGCATATCCAAAGGAAGTTGTGTAGGGAATTTACATGCTTATTCATCATGGATATTTACACCCTCTCTCTCGAGAGAAGGGCGTCCATGTCCTTAAGTACAAGAGAGATTGGAGCAATCATGAATGCATATGGGGGAAAAGGTCAGAAATCAGTAATCACAGTTTGTACAAGAGAAGGGCATTCGTGGCCTTGGATCTCAAGAAAAGAGAAGAAATTGCAACAATCATGAATTCATGTGATGCAAAGGTCAGAATTGGTAATTATTATAAGTGTATATTAGGTGGAAATGGCCGAAGAAGGGGAGAAAGCTATATAGAAATTATTATGATAGGATGTCCTTATTTAATGGTATAGCATGACAGAAGCATGACAGTGATAGATAATGATTGGTGCTGCCATCCCTTAATTCAAACATGAAAGGATAATTCATTCATAGTTAATTATGCGGGTAGATAGTATTAACACTTATTCGAGTAGTGCATTTATCTTGAAAATGGATGAAAATAGGAAATAAGGCATATATAAAAGAAATTTACTATTGTTAGAAGAATACTCCCATGCCACAAGTAGAGCCACTGCTGCCAGTAGGCATTCATAGCTTCGACAAGGTTGATATTTTAACCCAAATAATGAGCCATAATCCTTTATGTAAAAGTAGATATTTTTCCAATTTTATGGAGAGATCACCATGCTGGTGTGGTGGCCAGATAGTCAAGGTGCCACTCACTGGGGTTGTAACAAAGTGATCAGGCTGGCTCATTATGAGACATCATGTCCATCAAGCAGGTTGAGTTGTCGAGAAGGTCACTACCTTGGTGTGTTGGCCATTGTGGGCATGTCAATTGTTAAACCCTATGATCATGGTAGGATGGCTCGTGATGAGACCCCCTATTCTCTCTTAAAAATTTTCATATAAAAATAATATTTCTTTTTGAAAAGTATGCATTTTTCTTTGTTTTATGAAGAGACCACTATGCTAGTGTTGTGTCCATATGGTCACAGTGCCACTCACTGGAATTGTAACAGAGTAGGATGGCTCGTGATGAGACCCCCTATTCTCTCTTAAAAATTTTCATATAAAAATAATATTTCTTTTTGAAAAGTATGCATTTTTCTTTGTTTTATGAAGAGACCACTATGCTAGTGTTGTGTCCATATGGTCACAGTGCCACTCACTGGAATTGTAACAGAGTGATCAGGCTGGCTCGTGATGAGACCTCCTATCCTTCAATCAGTTTAAGCTGTCAAGAAGGTCACTACCCTAGTGTGTTGGCCATTGTGGGCATGTCACCTGTTAAATCTGTATGATCATGGTAGGCTTGCTCATGATGAGACCCCATATTCTGCCTTAAAAATTTTCGTATAAACATAATATTTCTTATTATTTATACATGAAGGGAGGCTCATTAACTCCTTAAGTGTTAGGGATGGTGTGAGAAGTAAAATGAATGCCAATACAATTAATACTCCTTATTCCTATATGTCAAAGGGAAATACTACTTGAGAGTGTAGAAAGATATATTGTTATAAGACTATGAATTGTATGATAACATGTTTGAGCAGGAGATGTCTTATCCCTTCATTACATAGATAAACCGCGTCAACTTCCAGATTAGATATTTCCATCAAAGTTTCAAAGGATCATTATATTAGTAACATTACTGATTTTCTCCTTTTCAGGTGCCAATTCCTGTTCAGAAATGTCTTTTACGGCCGGGGTGTGAGATGAGGAGTGGATATTCAAGAAGAGATCATCAAAAAAAGAAGAAAGAACATGCTGAGAAAGGAGAAAGAAAAGAGAAAAAGAAAATCAGTTGTTCAATCCGACTGAACAAAAAAAATAAACAACACATGGTTGTTCAATCCGATTGAACAAAAACTGTTCAATTGGATTTAACAACAACCATTCAAAGATTTGAATAGCGCAAATAAAAACACAAGCCGCGATTGTTCAATCCGATTGAACAATAGCTGTTCAATTGGATTTAACATCAACCGTTCAAAGATTTGAATAGCAAAAATAAACACGCAAAAGGACACGGCTGTTCAATGATTTGAACAACAACAGTGAACAACACATGACTGTTCAATCCAATTGAACAACAACTGTTCGATTGGATTGAACAACAATCGTTCAAAGATTTGAACAAAAAAAATAAACACGAAAAGGAAGGATGAAGGAAAAGAATACAACTGAGTATGAAGAATGTACAAAAAATGAGAAAACTATACATACATACAATATTTACCAGAGGAAGTAACAATATTTCATGCACTTAAAGTTGTGGGGCTAGCACCCCCTACAACTAAAATTTGGATGGTGGGATCGTCGCGTACCTGCTGGCAGAAAGAATCCCTTGTGAGTGGCTTGTGATAGAGGCACACTCTATGTACGTTGACTTGGAATGTAGAACTGGACCCATCTATGGTAGTCAAGGTGAGGTTACCATTGTTGTGTACTTCCTGAATTTTGTATGGACCGAGCCACCTTATTTGTAACTTGGCCGGAAAGTCTTGAAATCTGGGGTCGTAGAGAAGTGCCCAATCTCCTTTCTGGAATGTCTTCTTTTTGATGAGGTTGTCATGCCACTTAGCTTGTTTTTGTTGGATGATTGCGGTGCACTATAAAGCCAATAGTTGTATTTCATATAATTCATTTATTTGCTGGAGTCTTCTAATTTGGGCCTCCGTCAAGTCTAGCCACACCTCCTTGGTTTTCATTAGAGTCTTTATTTCGAATTCGATAGGAAAAAATAGTTCTCTTACAAATACCAGATGGTACGAAGAATATCCAATGGTGTTTCACCATGTTGTTCAATAAGCCCACAAGGCCTCTGGTAGTCTAGTAGCCCAATCCCGACGATGTGTTGATACTGTTTTAGTGAGAATTTCCTCAAGGACTTTGTTGGTACTTTCAACCTGCCCGTTTGCCTATGGGTGGTAGGGAGATGTGACTCTATGGATGATATGGTGGTTTTTCAAGGTGGCCGTAATTTTATTTCCCACAAACAGTGCCCCCCATCAGTTATCACTTCCCATGGTAAGTCGTATCGCACAAATAGCTCAAAAAAAAAAAAAAATCACAGATTCTTCGATGGATCTTGATAAAGCCACTATTTCTACCCACTTTGTTACATAATCTGTGGCAACCAATATGTAAATATTCTAGTTTGATGGTGGGTTGAATGGCCCAACGAAGTCTAGTGCCCACCGTTCAAAAGGTTCCACTACCAATTGTGGTTGTAATGGTATTTCATTAGCTTGGCCCGGGCGGCCCATCCTTTGGCAACTATCGCAGGTTTGGACATATTTCTTGGCATATTTAAAAATTGTAGGCCAATAATAACCCATTTGCAATACTTTGTACCCCGTTCTGCGATCTGTGAAATGGCCACAACATGGTTCATCATGACAGGCCCGTAAAACTTCATAAATATTTTCTTCTCAGATGCATCTGCATATATGCATATCAGCTCCTATATGAAAAATATATCCACCAATCCAGGAGAATCTAGTACTACGCTGAACAATCAACTTCCATTCCTTTGATGTCAAATGTCTGGGCAGATTTCCTACTGCCAAGTAGTTTGCTACATTTGCGTACCATGGTGTTTTTACTGCTACAACGAACAAATGTTCATCGGGAAACTGATCGTCCACCGCTAGTGTGTCATCTGATTTGGGAATTCTGGACAAGAAATATGCAACCACATTCTCCTTCCTTGGATGGTCTTTGATATTTATGTCAAATTCTTGTAAAAGCAACAACCAATGAGTTAATATTCCATTTTTAATCGATTTATTGGCTAGATATCTAATGGTAGAGTGATTAGTATACATGAGTACTTGATATCCAATTATATAATGTCTAAATTTATTGATAGCATAAATGACAACCAAGAACTCTTTTTTAGTCACTGTATAGTTTAATTCGGTAGGAGTGAGACTCTTGTTGATATAATAAATAACATAGGGCGTTTTATCTTCTCCTTGACCGAGAACTGCCCATATCACTGCGTCAGATGTATCCGAAGAAATGTGAAAGGGCAGCTTCCAGTTAGGACTGCGTAAGATCAGTGCTGTCGAGACTAGTTTCTTTAAATCTATAAAAGCAGTGACACATTTATTAGAACAATGGAATTCAACATTTCCAGTTAATGCATACAAGGGCACAAAAATTTGTGAGAAATTCTTTATAAAACTGCGATAGTATCATGCATATCCAAGGAAACGGTGTACCTCTGTCTGTGTACAAGGTGTGGCTAATAAAAGGATTACTTCTATTTTTTCTGGATCTACTTGTATTCCAGCTGCAAAGATGTAGTGTCCTAAGATTACTCCTTTGGTCATCATCATGTGACATTTTTCATTGCTTAAACACAATCTGGTAGCAATACATCATTCTAATACTTTTTATAGTTTCTCTAGTGCTTGATCAAAATCATCTCCATATGGGGTAAAGTCATCCATGTAAATTTCAAGTCCTTTATTTATTAAATCAGAAAAAATGTTGAGTATGGCTCTTTAGAAGGTTGTTGGGGCATTGCATAATCCAAATGGTAATACCCTGTAGGAAAATGTACCCCATGGGTAGGTAAAGGTTGTTTTATCCTTGTCTTCGAGGGCTATCTGGATTTGATTGTAACCACTGAACCCATCAAGGAAGGAAAAGAAACACTTTCCTGCCAATGTATCAAGAACTTCGTTAATAAAAGGAAGGGGGAAGTGATCCTTCTATGTTTCTTTATTCAGTTCTCTGTAACCCACACATATTCTCCACTTCCCATTCTTCTTAGGAACAACTACTAAAGGAGAGACCCATTTGTTGTCTGAGATAGGATAAATGAATTTTACATCCAACAGCTTTTGCAATTAATCTTTCACAATGTCTTTCAGATGCAGGTTTAGCCTCCGTTAAGGTTGCCGAATAGGTCGAGCTTCCTTGTTAGTATAAATGTGATGTGTACATAGCTAAGGATCTATACCCTTCATGTTTGGGTAGTCCCAAGAAAATGCTCCCTGATATTTTTGTAAAACCTTTATGAGATTTTGCTTTTGGTTACTGTCTAGACTGCCATTGATATTTATAATCTTCCCTGGCACAATTTTAATTGGTATGTTGTTGCAAACAACAGTCGTGGGTATATGTTGATTATCAATGTCTGCCAAGGGATCTTCTTGTGTTTCATCATCAAGAATTGTTTTAAACATTTGGAATTTTAAGTTTCCAGGTGCATATGCATGATTCATGAAGTTATTGATTACATTGTATTCAGCTTGATCTTTGAATTAAAGAGCTTCAACTATTGTCAGTGGTGAAGGGATGTTTTGTTCCTAGTATGTATGTGGATGCCTATGGATATTGACTGTGGGTAGACTTGGTTTGGCAGGTGGGTAAATGATAATGTTTTTTATGGCATCACCTCTAGAAATGGTCATGCTGTCTGTCCAGCAGCCTATGTAAGCATCGACTGTTTCTAACCAAGGTTGACCCAGTATTAGTGGGTATCCATCCATCATACTTTTTGGGTTAATAACTAAAACGTTAGTTGGATACTCCCATGAGTCCACCGAAACCAATATTTCTTTTAATATCCCTTTTAGTTTGATAACAGGTCTATCAGCAAGTTCCAACAAGGTAGATGTGGGCTCTAACGTTGTTATGCCTAACTTCTCATAGGTTTTTGTAGTTAAGATGTTGATGGATGCCCCTAAGTCAACCAATGTGTTTGGAGATGAGTGGCCAGAGATTTGTACAGTTAATATGGGGTTCCCTGGATCCTCATATTTTACGGGTGTTTCCTCACCCAACAGTAAGTCTGATAGTGCCCCTACCACATGAATAGTGGGTACAGTTTTTGCTTTCCTTACCTGTTTCTTTCCGCACAACTATTTAATAGTATTGGCATAGATAGGAATGTCTTGTATAGCCCGCAATAGAGCAATTTTAATGCAAAGGTTTTTTAATTCCCCTAGGATATCAAAATCTAGAGAGGATATCAATCTAGGCAATGTTAATCTTTCAGGAAACGGAGGGGGGGAAATCATAAGGTTATTAGGGTTCCTTTGACCAACCGTTTCCCTCCCCTGCTCTACCTCTGTTTGAGTCATAGTTGTTTTTCTAGGCTCTGTCAGAATTTCAGACTCAAGTTGTAGTAGGGTCGTATCTTCTTTTGGTGAAATGACAGGACCTGATCTCAGCCTCAGTTCATTGCATTGCTTATGTTTTGTTTCAGAGTTTAGGTTTTCAACAATCTGAATTAGATGAACTGACCTGTTGTTAGGGTTAGGATTGGGTTGAGCCGACAGTTGAGCTGTATGATAGGCTGATGATTGTGTTGTACTGGGTATGGTACTTATAATGTAGGTTGATTCTAAACCCTTGCCCCCATCAGTATATTGGTCATTCCTAGAGGTTGCTGCCAATTTTGAGGCCAAGTTGTGGTTTGTGAAGGGAAGGCAGGACACTTGGATTGATAGGGATTGTTTTGCCAATAAGGGGGAGAACAAGGAAAACTTAGCCAATTATTACCCGAAGAGGGTTTTTTTGGCCAAGGAGGCATAGGAAATGATTGAGATGGCGAAGTATAGAAAGTTGATTGGTTTTGCCAAGTTGTTGTAGGGTTTTGTTAATTAAACTGTGGAGAAGAAAAGAACCGAGGCGGGTCTTGTGGCATACTTGGTCGTGCTTTCCACTATCGACACTGGTTCATTAGATAGGATGGTTCTATCTCTTCTTATTATTCTTTAAAGACCACTTTCATCCCTGGAAGTGAAGGGAAATGGTCAGTTACATGATCCATGGTACAAATAGCACATGTCTGGACCATGCCTAATGGACATTCCTGTTAGCTGTGCTTCTTCCGGCAGCGTGGGAAAAAGACAACCAAGTTTTTTTTGCTATAACTTGCTTCTGCTTGGCTTGTAGGACATCTAGCTGCATTATCAGGGTGCCCAAGATATTAGTTTATAAATATTCTAAAATATTACCAAATTCTGCTCTGGTCACGTTGCCATTGGACTGCTTAGGACTCCTTGCAGTTGAGTCTCACCCGGTTGGCCTACTTCACGTACTACCCCGAGAACACCTGATACACAGTGAAATAATATCATCATATTCTTCTTGATAGATGTCCCCTTTTCCCATTATGTTAAATGTTTCAACCCATTCTTCTTTCATTCTCTTAATCATCGTTGATTTTAAGATATCTTTAGACAATGTAGTATATGGAGACCTTTGCAAGTTATATTGAAATCTTTCGACATATTCTTCTAATGTCTCATTGTATTTTGTAGACATATTGAAGATTTCATATTTTATTTCTCAAGTTCGACAGTAGTCTTGATATTTATTAAGAAAACAATTTTTCATCTGGTCCCAGCTATTAATGGTTCCTCCACTGAGCCCCATGAACCAACGTAATGTTGTTCCCTTCAAGGTAGAGGGGAAATTTCAGTTTCTGAGGGTCAGTGGTGTAGTCATATCCCCTACATAAGACATCGAATTCAAATAAGAATTCATTGGGATCTTCCGAGGTCAACACATGGAAGGTGGGGATGTTTTGTAATGGAATGGATTTCATAGGGAATTTGTAGTCGGATCAACAATGGGATACTCCAATGTTGATGTCTGCCTCTGGTTCTGGTTGTTTGCCATTTGATCAAATATATGCCAATAATCTTCAGGGATTTCTTGTTCTGGAGGAATAATCTCAGTGGAATTAGGGAGTGGATGCGGAGGAAGCCTTACAACACTTCCCAGATCTGGGATGTTGGGTGTCTCTGTTTCAACCACTCTCTCAGGGGATCCAGGCTTTGGAGTTTTTACTCGTACTGCACTGCTGGTTTCTCCCTCTCCTTGCTGTAAATTGCAAGAACCTTCCTCTCTCGAAGGGTAAGGACTTAAGTGATCAGTAGTCTAAAGGATTTGTTCAGACCCTTCTATTTCACTGTGAATCTGGGTGTGGGTTGCAGATGGTGAGGCTGATACCTAAGGGAGTGTAGTAGGACTCTGAGTAGGAATGGTTCTGGGTCCTACGGATCCCTGGGATTCAACCTTCTTAATGATTTCATCTATATATGTTGTTCTTCCAAGGATCACCATTCCTTTGGGTTTTGTGGATTTAATTGGGGGATTTTGATTTGTTTCTATCTTTTTCTTCCTATTCATAAAACAAGATCACCTATCCTACTAACCTCTTCACAATTACTGAAAAGAAGGCTAGAGAGCAAGCATTTTTCTTGCTGGTATGCAAGTTCTTACCTCTCATTTTCAATACCCAATTCTTCTCAGCAAAAGGGAAAAGAAATAAAGGACATCACTCTCAAACACTCTCCCCAGAAACGACGCCAAAAATGTTGGGTCATAAAGGTGACTATTACAGGAAACTTCAATGCTTCTCATTTAATTATCAACCCAGGGAAAGTCTTGTTATTTCAAGAGTGTAAGCACAGTATATGCAAGTGATATCGAAGTACAACTACTCTAAATTATCATAAGGAAGACTATATAATTCTCGAAGTTCATTCAAATCAAATTGGAAGGGAATTATAGAATTATTTTGACTATTCTATCCTAGGCATTTGTAGAAATAACTACTCCGGCTGAAAGGAGAAAACTACAATTGAACAATGTCCTGTGATGAATTGAACAAAAATCATAATGATTTGAACAACAACTCTAATAAATTGAACAACAATTGTTTATCCTAAATTTTGAAATGGAATTCTCTTTTAAATCAATAAATGACATCCTTCTGAATTAAACAACAACCAAACGCTTCACAATGATAATGAAAAGATACAACATTAACTACATGTAGAATTGAAAATCAGTCGTATTAAAACTAATCAAACGATTATGAAAGCATTGGGAAATGATGAAAGCATATAAACAATTACGAAAACATTGATTTTAACCAGGAAGGCATGAATGTTGAAATAATCTAATGAAAGAGGAAGCCGTAGCATCTTATGTTCACAATTAACCAATTAAACAATATCTTATGAAATGCATTAGATGACTAGAAACTCAAGTTCTGTAATTAAACGTATAGCACAGAAGTAGCATCGGAAACTCCCAGGGCTGGGCCCAAAGCCACTAGAAGTCTACTATTAAGGAAAAATCAGAGATTGACTATTCTAAAAATGCCAAAATATTTATGAAGCTGGAGATTAGTACATTAATACAACTTGACAATTCTGTCTTGAAACGTCTATTACAGAGGAAAATATCTATGCAAATCTATCTATCTTATCTGTCTTTGGCCTTTTAAAGGCGAATTCAAAAGTAGTAACGGGTCCTTTCCATACAGGACCTTGTTGCTTCGTGGCTTTCGTTTGAGTACTCCAAGCGTGGATGTGTATTTCCATCTCCTGCTAGTCCATAGGAGCCATCATGATCCCGTTTTCCTCCTTTGTCAGCTGTCTTTTGGTTATCAGCAGTTCAACTGCTTTTCTTCCCTATCAATAAAGATACAATAAGTCAGTTTTTCGTTGTTAAACATTCCTTTTATCATCAGTTCATTCTGCCTTGGCTTTACGTTATTTCCATTTAATTTATTGCTAGGATGAGGGGAGATTTCACAAAAGTGCCTAATAAATCGTGTTAAAGATGGGAAGAAACATACCTTCTTCTTGGCCCAACAAGCACTACTCATAGGGCCTTGGGAAATAGAATGCCCGAGAGTATCTTCACAAGGAAGAATCCAAAAGTGAGTCATTTCAGGATATTTGGAAGTGTGGCATATTTTCAAATTCTAGATGAAAAACAGGGCGAATTAGATCAAACTACAGAGAAGGGGTATCTCGTAGGATACAATGAGACCTCGAAGGCAGACAAAATCTACATTCAAGGAAGCAGGAATATTGTAGTAAGAAGGGATGTAAAGTTCATGGAAGACAAATATTTTAGGAAATTATGAGAGATGCCTCTTGGAGAGAAGTGTGAGGATTTTCCTCTTGTCCAGCAGTAGTAGGGGGAAGAACCAGCGAGTGGACATACATCTAGATCAAGCACAATAACTAGCACCAATATTTCCTCAAGTGAGGAAAGTACAAATATTTCACATAATATGGGACAGAAGGAAGATGAACTAGTTGAGCCACCCACCACCAGTGGAAAAATTAGCAAAGAAGTACGAAAGATGCTAAGGGGCATAGAGGAGTTTATTGGAGCTCCTAGAACCGAGAAAATGCAGCATAGACAACCTGAAAGATACCAAGCCTTGGTAGCACAGGTTGAAGAACTCTCTAGCTTTTAGGAGGTTGTACAACATCGGGTCTGGGTGGATGCCATGGTGGAGGAGTATAGCTCTATCATGACTAATGATGTCCAGGAAGTTGTGTCTAGACCAGAGAAAAAATCAGTTGTAGGTTCGGGATGGATCTACAAGATCAAGTATGCTGTAGATGGCAACATAGATAAATACAAGGCTAGGTTCATGGCCAAGGGGTATGCTTAGAAGGAAGGAATCTATTATGAGGAGAGCTTTGCCCTTGTTTCCAGATACGCCTCCATCAAATTTGTTGTGTCCTTAGTAGTGCAGATGGGATGAGAAATTCACCAAATGGATGTCAATACATCATTCTTGAATTGGGTCATAGAAGAGGAGGTGTAAATTGAACAAACTGAAGGCTTTGAGACCCATGAGAATAAATATCATGTATGGAGAATGAATAAAGGCCTATATGGGCTCAAGCTGGAACTAGAGCATGATACAGTCGAATTGACGGGTACTTATAGAAGTTGGGATTTTTCAGGAGTGAAGCAGATTCTAATCTCTACTATTTGATGGTAGAGAATGAGCCACTTATTCTGGTATTGTCTGTAGCTGATTTGGTCCTTACAGGATCATATAGGATCATAAAGGACTACAAGAAGAACTTGGAAGCTAAATTCGACATGAAGGATTTTGGGTTGATGCATTACTTTCTAGGGTTGGAAGTATGGCAAAAGAATGGTGAAATCTTCTTAGGACAAGGAAGATATGCCTCAGAAATTATGAAGAGATTCAGGCTGTAGGATTATCATCCCATGGAAACACCCATGATAACCAGCGGGAAGAAGATAGATGCATCAATAGACAAGGAAGTGGACCCCATCTTGTACATGCAACTCCTTGGGTCACTTATGTATTTGGTCAGCAACAGGCCAGACATTTGCTTTGCTGTCAACACCCTCAGTCAGTTCATGGTAGAAATAGAGAGGTTATATTGGGAAACAAAAAGTTACATTCTTAGATATGTGTGGGGAGCAGTCTGATACAGGTGGAAATACACCCATGAAGATGATGTCTGATTGAGCGGTTTCACAGACACAGATTAGGCAAACAGTTCAGTAGATCGGAAGAGTACCACAAGGTATTACTTCAACATCAGATCAGGGATGATCTCCTGGTGCAGTATGAAGTATAAATTTGTAGCACTAAGCTCAGTAGAGGTGGAATATATGGCAGAAATCCCAACTATGCAGGAAGCCATATGGCTTAGAAAACTGCTAGTGAATTTTTTCAGAAGAAAGATGGAAGTGACCAGTATCTACTGTGATAATCAGATTTGTATCAAAATATCTGAGAATCTGGTATTTCATGATTGGTCAAAGCACATTGACATCATGTGTCATTTTATTAGATACTGTGTTCATCAAGGGGCAGTGCAGTTGCAGTATGTCCCCACAGGGAATCAGGTGGCAAACATACTCATCAAAGCTCTCAAAAGAGACAAGTTTGTTCACTTCAGGGAGCAGATGAGTATGTTAGAAAATCCATTTCGGTAGTTGAAATAGGTGATATTTTAGCCTCAGATGCAATTTTGAGAGGGATATGCTTCAGAGTCAGAGCAGTGTGCACCACGACATATTTTCTAGAGCACATTCCTCGCTAAGAGGGAGTGTTGATTTGTGGTATCATCGGGTGTGATCTAAGTCTCAAATTTTGTGGAGAGGCTTAGACACATGTATTCCAGATAACCCATAAATATTTTTTGGAAATTCCACCCAGAGACGGTTTTATTTAATAAATTAATTATTTTTAATGAGACCCTAAGTCTAATATTAGGAAATTTAAATAATTAATGGGTATTAATCTAATTGTGGGTATAACTTCTAGAAGAAGATAAGGATCAAGTCAAAATTATCTTAGACATTGATTAGCTTCTAATATGGGTTGTTGAATGTAAACTAGAATATTATTTAAGGAAGCTTGAGATTCATTTAGAAAAGACACCAGAGCAGATATTTAGTTTACCAAGCAAATTGATTTTCTTAGTGGCTGAAGTTCGACAAGAAAATCAATTCAAAGGGATATTTGTAGGTGGAGAGGAAAGTGAGGGCATCAACATCAGTTAGGAATGCAAGGGAAGGTGACGTAGTGTAGAGAAGGGACAACGCAGAAGAAACAGGAGGACAACGCAAAGCAGTGACACATAACTGTTAATTCCTCACGCAAAGCTGACATAGTGGTGACACAGGGGGGTCAGAAAGGCCTCTCAGAGATCATATTTCTATCAGAAATTTGTGAGAAATTTTCTCTAGTGTTATCATAGAGATTTTCCTTCATTACTGTTGATTGTTATTTTTATAAGAAACTTTTGTTGAAGAAGAATAATAAAACCCTTATTTGCTGCACCGTTTTTCCCACACTGGGTTTTTCCGCGGATAATTGTCCAAAAATAACTATGTCATTCTTGTGCTTGCATTTATTTATATTTTTCTTAGTATTTTATTTCTAAAGGTTGCAGTAGAATTTATTTTGATATTTACTAAAGTGATTTTTGTAAACAACTTATTGCTGAATAATAAGTAGGAGAAATAATATCAAATACTACAATAGGATTTCATTTTAGAAATTTTTACATGGTCTAGCCTAGCATTTTTCCGCATATTCTATCTGTATACTAGAGTTTCCACTAGTCTTCCCAGCTCAAGAAGACCCCTTTTTAACAACATCATGTCCCCTCTATTTTCCTTTCTTATTTTTTTTCCTCTTTTTTTTTTTCTTTTCAGAAATAAAAAGTAGGGGTAGCTGCCATAACTGTTAACTGTATGGTAAAAGTGAATTACTAGGGTCTCTTTCATAAATTCAAGGACTGAATTAAAATTTCTAAAACAACTAATTTATCATTTCTAACTAATTCAATTCCAAACATTTTTACTCTACTTGACAAATTACCAAGTTCATAATAGTAAAGCTAAATAGTAAACATCCATAATCACCTGGGGGTGTCACATATTCCCCCACTCGAGCGAAACACCATCCCTGGTGTTTATTTTTTTTCTTCCCCCTTGGAATAATGCGAGATATTCCTCCTGCATAAATTCTTTATCTTCCCAGGTAGCTTCGTCCAGGTTAAATTTCCTCCACTGCACCTTAAACTGGATGATGGATCACTTCCATAATGTTGTTTCTCTCTGGTTGAGTATACGTAGAGGCTCTACCAGGAACTCTCTGTCTAGTTCGACCTGTCACCAATCATGAATTAATCATTAGTATGATTTATTCATAGCTTTAAATTATATTAATAAATTTACAGTACATACATCACCTGTGCATCTTGCCAATTTATGATGTGTTTGGAGTCATGTATATAATTCTTTAAAATTAAAACATGAAACACATTGTGCAATCATATGTGGTTGGGAAGTGCAAGTTGATATACTACCGATCCTAAAAATTCCAAAATCTGGAAGGGTCACAATATCGGGGTGCTAATTTTGCACAACCTCCCCATCTAAGGGTGATTCTTTGGGGTTTAACTCGCACATAAACATGGTCAACTATTTGAAATTCTCGGTAAGTTCTCTTTTTATCAGCATAAGTCTTCTACCTATCTTGAGTGTATTTTAGATTTTGTTAAACTCTTTTCACTGTACTTTCCATTCCTCTAATATGTTGGGTCCTAGAATCATTTTGTTCTCAAGACTATTCTAGTTCAAAGTTTTTCTGCACCTTTTTCCATACAGTATTTCAAAGGGGATCATTTTTAATGATTCATGATAGTTGTTGTTATAGGTGAATTCCACTAAATGAAGGTATTCTTCCCACTTATTCAATTGTTGCATCACGTGCATGCACAACATATCCTCCAGTACTTGATTCATGAGCTAGATTCGCCCATCTATTTGGGGGTGATAGGCAGTACTGAAATGGATTTGGGTACCCAACCAAGGAAAACGAGCCTTCCAAAATTCAGAGGTGAACTTTACATCCTGATATGACATTATCACTATTGGCATGCCATGTAATCTGAATATTTCCCTCAAAAATATATCTGCAATTTGGGTTGTCTGGTAGGTGGATTTGACAGGGATGAAATGATATACTTTGCTCAATTTATCCACCACTGCCATGATGGAGTCATTTTTCTTTTTAGACATGGGTAATCCAGTCTTAAAGTCTAAGGTTATCATATCCCATTTTCATTTAGGAATGGGTAGTTGATGCAATATACCATCAGGGTGTTGATGTTTAACTTTAACTTGCTGACATTCTAAGCATTTCTCTAAGTATTCTGCAATATATTTCCTCATTCCGGGCCAAAAATAATTATTTTTAATTGTAGAAATTAGTTTTTGGTATCCGGGATGAGCTGTGTTTGGGCTTCGGTGAAACTCATCTAACAGAATTTGCTTGATTGATATATTATTAGCAACATACCTTCCCCTTAAAAATAAGCAAACTATCTTTGTTAATATCATATTCGATTTGTTTTCCAGAGTCTTTTGCAAGTTTTGCTTGCTGCCATAAATATTCATACTCTGGATCTTTCAAGGAAACTTCTTTAATCTGCTTAGAAAAATGAAAGTCCATTTGACTATAGGAAATTTCATATAGATAATGCAGTCTTCTACTTAACGCATCGGCTACACAATTCTCTTTCCCTTTAAGATGTTTAATTTCAAAGTCAAATTCACTTAGAAACACAGTCCACCTAGCATGGCGTGCATTTATATTAGGGTGTTTAAAGAAACTGGTCAAACTACTATGATATGCCATTAGTAAAAACCGTTTCCCTCGAAAATAATGTCACCATGCCTTCAAGGCACCGACTACCACAGTAAGCTGCAAATCATAGGAAAAATACCTTTAATTGTGGTCCTTTAGCTTACGTGATTCATAAGAAATCACCTTGTCATCTTGCATCAAAAATCCCCCTACACCCTCTTGGTAGGCATCCGTGCAAACTATGAATTTTTTCTAGGATATGCAACTTTCAATACAAGTGTCGTAGTAAGTAAGTGTTTCAAATGCTCAAAAATTCGTTGGCACTCAGTTGTCCATTTAAACATTTTTCCTTTCCTTTTCAGAGAGGTTATGGGGTAAGTGACTCTTGAGAATCCCTCTATGAAGCGACAATAATATCCGACTAGTGCCATAAATGAGCGAGTATTTGCCACACTTTTTGGGATAGGGTATTCAATGATGGTTTTAATTTTCTTTGGATCCACCACTATCCCTTTATAGGAAATGATATGCCCTAAATACTAAATTGGGTCCTTATAAAATTCACATTTACTATATTTATCATAGAGTTTTTTTTCCATTAACATTTTTAGTACTATCTAGAGATGTTCCTTATGCTCTTCTAAATTCCTACAATAAACCATAGTGTCATCAATAAAAATTAAAACAAACTTTTCCAAGTAGGGGTGAAAAATACCATTCATCAGGCTCACGAATTTTGCAAGTGCATTAGTGAGTCCAAATGGTAGGATTGCAAACGCATAATGCCCATAACGTGTTTTGAACATTTTTGTATAGATGTATTCATATTTTATCCTTATTTGATGATAACCTGATCGGAGATCAATTTTTGAAAATATAGTTGCACCTATGACTTGATCGAATAGATCATCAATTCCTGGTAGTGGGTACTTGTTTTTAATCGTTAATTATTCAATTTTTGATAGTCAATACACAAGCGAAGAGTGCCATCCTTTTTCCTCACAAATAGGACTGGAGCTCCCCAAGGAGATACACTAGGGTGAATGTATCCTTTTTCTAACATATCTTGGAGCTACATCTTGACCTTTGTCAACTCAGGGATACTTATTCTATAAGGGGATTTTGATACAGGGGTGGCTCTAGGAACCATTTCTATAGTGAAGTCAATGTTCCTTTTAGGAAGTAACCCCATAATCTCTTTTGGAAAAACATCAACAAATTCTTGTATGATTGGAATATTTTCAAGGGCGGCTACCTTATCTTTAGAGTTGGTATAACCCATCTGAGCAACATAGATTTGACAGCCCTTGCGGAGGCACTTACTTAGTTGATTTTTTGCGATCAATAGTAGATTGGTGTTTCTTTTAATACCCTAAATTTCGTTCCTAATACCCTCATCCATAAGGAAGTTACTAGTTTTATCCTTACCATTTACTAGCATCCAATTATTTTCTAACCAATCCATCCCTTTCAGCAAATCATAGGAGTCTGATGCTAATATATTAAAATTGGCCTTAAACTATTGTCCAACTATCTCAAAGGAACAATCTTCTATTTTTGTTGTTACCATTCTTTTAGCTCCTTTGGCTAATTTCACTAACCACAAATTTTTAAATTTCACACTTTGCATATGACATAAATCAACTGTTTTTGGACTAATGTAACTCAGGCTTGCACCTGGGTCTATTAAAATTGAAACATGATGGTTAACTATCTTACCTTCAAATTCCACCATCACGGCTTGGTATTCAGCCTGATGATCCTCCAGGGCCGCATTAATCTTTGGGATACTTCTGGCCACATCGTCGACCATAGAGGCCTCTTGAATGTTAGCAGTGGGTTCCACTCTAGCTTGATGAAGTCAATGTTTATAATAGTGGGGTTCCCCAAAACCCCAACACTGCAAAGGAGGCTTCTGAGTTTGACTAGGCTCTGGTTTACTTAATGCTTCTATTTTTTTGGCTTCATTTCGAGGTATGAAATTTTGTTGACTCTTGTTTGGGGGTTCACTCAAATGTTTTCTGTGTGCATTTCTAGCTCCAAATTTTTTTACATTTTTGACGTTTGAAAAAAAAATTGCCCCTTCTTACTTAACCATCCCTTGTTACCTTCCCCTCTCTGCTTCAATTGCTGGTAACAAATTCGAGCTTTCTAAATAGCTTCATCTATTGTCTTAGGGTTATCAAATTCCATTTTTTCCTTCATAAAAGTTCGTAAGTTGCTGATAAATCATTCTACCTTAGCCTTTTCTTCATGGATCTAAGGAACGTACCTTAACAGGGAGGTAAACTTAGTTATAAATTCATCCATGGATTGTTGTCCTAATTTTAAATCATGAAATTCTCTTGATTTTTCATCGTAAAATTGCTCAGTCAAGTTTTTTTTGTTTAAAGTTCTTTTGAAATTGTTCCCAAGTGATTTCCTGCTCATCGATTCCTCAAAGCATTTTAATATCCTCCAAACATAGGGTGCCTTTACCTTGCAGTTGATAAATCTCTAGACTTGATTTCAAATTATCATCATACTCATAAATTTGGAATTATTTGTTCATTTTTATCAACTATGCCTCAGTCGCTTCTTCCACCTCTCCGTCATAATTCGGGCGTTTAATTTTATTAAATTATCATTGCAATTAAGTTTTTTGTATTTTTTTCCCCTTCCCACCCTAAACACTATTAGACTCTTCTTCATTACCAACTTGACCTCCTTCATCTTTGAGATTTTCCCCTCGATACTGATGCATCTCCTCTCTACTCCCTTTATCTTGGCCGGGATTGGGATTCATTTGGTTTTTCTTGTTTGAAATAAATTTCATCATGTTTTCCTATTCCAAACAGAACCTTTTGTTATCGGCTCTTAAATTCACCATTTTTGTACACATTTTTTGCACTGTTTCTAACAACATCACATTGGTGTATGGGTTTCTCCTCCCATATGAACCCACATTTCTAGGTTGGTTACTGTAAGGGGCACATGGCTTGTTCCTCCTGTTCCTCTTCCCCACTTGCTCCTTGTCTCATTTTGTATCAGCTTCCCTTTTGTGGATCATAACCACATTTGTTATTTCACATAGCCCATACATCCTACAATGTAGTAACTTCACTCTGATACCACTTGTAACATCCATTTAGACATACAACATAATAAATGTATGAGTAAAAATAAAAAAAAAATACATTATTGTAGAATTACATGAATTGATTTTTAATGACATGGGTACAAATTTCACGAAACTTCCCTATGCGTTACAAATCACCACTCTCCATCAATCTCCAGTAACATATGGACATGAGGACAAAATCTCACTTCAACAAGTTTGAGAATATGATAAATATTCAACATATACCTTCCTTAATTGAGTAAGAAGTTGACAAAAACACTAGTAATTTCCCCCATCAAATATAGGTTTTACTGGTCACTCTAGCATCAATGTAGAAAAATCTCCTATCTCAAATGCTAATTAAACTAAAAATATCAACAATTATTGTTTTTCCACTTCTCCCCACTTCTCCACATCATCATTTTACACACTGTGCGTATGAATGAACATGTACAATGTCTTTGACCCAAAGACAAGAAAAAGGATTCAAACGACGAGGCGGGCCTCTGTGGCCGTGGCGTACCCTTGATCTGTTCCAAAAATTCGACATTACAATGGGGGCACTCGATCTCATTTCCATAGAAGAGGGGAGCTATCGTTAGTAGTCAGAATCCATTACGACATGGGAATAATTGTCACTTTAGAGCGATAGCACAAGTAGTCCATTACAAAAACAAAAAAATAAAAAAATCGAGACCCTTTGCAACCGAATTAAGCCAAATTTCGAAGAAAAAAATGGTAAACATTAAAAATAAAATAAAAATGAAAACATCCCCGTAAACCTGAGGCTATTGCTTAACCGAGACATTATCTTTGAGCCAAAGAAAAAGTAAAAAGGATTGAAGGATCCAGACACACCCCAAGCCATCGCTGACAGAGGAAAAAGGATTGAATGATCCAAGTACACCCCAATCCTTCACTAAACTTGAGTTTGGGGTGTTACGCATCTCTTCGAGTGATCGTTTTTGTCGAAGAGCTCCAAAGAGCTAACTAATACTCTTGCTCCATTTCAAACCCTGAATGATAATACAGGGCAATTAATATCCAAACCAACTTCGTCTAATTTACGAGGGATCAAGCATATTGAGCAACTACTGGCCTTCTCCTTCTCTGGGAAGATTTTCCAACAACAGAAACACTTACAATAGCAGTCGCCAAGCAATATTGGATAGCTATGGTAGTTTCCAGTCAAGCGACGAATTTAGCTTTCAGGCTTAAGATTATGGAGAAGGCCCCAAGAGAAGATTAACTTTGGACTTTGATGGAAACCTTAGACTATACAACTTGGTGGAAGAAATAGGTACATGGACCATTAAGTGGATGGCTATTCTTGATCATTGTTATGTTCATGGCTTCTGTGGAATCAATGGTCTCTGCACATACACTCCCTGGCCCAGATGTACCTGCCTCCCATGTTTTCACAGGAAAGATTCCACTGATTGTTTCAAGGTTATGAGCGCAATAAACAACTAAATGCGTCCAGTACAAATCTTATTTATCTTCCACATACATATTATTATGCCTATGATATAAACTATCAAACTGGGATCACGTTTGAATGTTGTAAAGCTTAGTGCATGAATTCCATCCAATGTGAAGGTTTTTCCTATAGAGTGGATGGTACCGGAACTTGTTTTGCTAAGGTTTTACTTGTCAGTGGATATCGATCTCCCAGTCAGAAGAACCATATGTATATCAAAGTTTCCAGTGGTGTTTCTTCTGTTTATAATTTTAATATTTCATCTCAACCTTTTCCATTAAATTTTTCCGCTTTTAGTCTCCGTGTTTCTGCACAGACGGTAAAATACAAGAAGCGTAAGAGGAGAAGCACCAATGTGTGTTTGGTGTTGTAGAGTTTTTTTGCGTGATATTTGGATGGTAGTACATGTCTATGGCATATAGAGAACCTGAATTACTCAGCTATCGATGACCTGAGTTATGAATGGCCTGAGCGGGTGACAATGACTATTTCAATGCGTTAGTGGCTAACACATGTCACAATTTTAGTGGATAGAACAACAATAATAAGTTGTTGTGATTGGCTGGGGTGAAGAGTGTCTACTCACCCCAAGCCCGCAAAAAGAAATGCCCTGCAACATAAATATTATATTTATATTTTTTAAATAAATATTACGCTACTATATCATATAATTTCATAAAACATAGATCCTCACTCTCACCTAAATAAATACTCTCACATAAAAAAAATAGATAATTAATGTTTATAATTATTTCCTAAAGATTCGATGATTATGGAAACCTAATCTCATTTCTTTTATCATAAATAAAGTTTACTTCCGACACTTATACTGACAAAAAGATTTATGAACATATAATAGTCTACACTACAAGTAATATCTTATTAATTTTATTTAAATAATTATTTAAAATTAAATATATTTAAATATTAATTAAATTTTAAAATTAAATATATATTAGATTTAAATTAATGTAATAATTAAATGTTTTATAAAATTTGTTTTAATGTCCTATAGATTAATTTTTAGTATGTGGACGTTAAAATCAAATTTCATTTTATAACAACATTTTTTTATAGGGAAAAGAATTTCATACTTATTTTATGTCATAATCTAATATAATAATTTTTCATGTGGTAGTTTAAAAAAACTCAGAATAATCCAGAAATTATGGTAAGATTATGAAAATTTTCTTAATTTTTTTTTGAAAATCTGGGTTATAGTGGTTAAATTTCAGTTCTTTGGGTGTCTTAAGAGTTTTTGATGGTGTTGAATCCATTTCCACTATTAAAAAAATGCAATTCAATCACTCCACCTACCTGATTATTAGAATTTTTTTTTAAACATTCCAGAAAAAACTGTCATCCTAAACTATTCTATTGCTTCTATAGACAAATTCCCTTTTCACTCATAATCTAATTTTTATGATTTTGAATATTTTTATTTTTAAAATTAAGGAAAATTTATAAAAATGAGCCCTACCATTTAAATTTGTTGTCCTTTCGGTCTGTCAGTGTTGTGTTAGTGTAAAAGCTGGGAGTGGGAGCGGCAGCTTGGGTATTGTGCAGAGGAGAATATAAATAGTTATTCTGGTTCTTGAATTTATATAAATGGGATTCCAGGTCTCGTTCTTGAACTCCTATTTATATATAACAGAAAAGCTTGCGATTTCCTTTCATGCATATTATGGTGCTCTTGGAGGGGAGGGACTGGGGAACGTTGATGGCTCTACTTGTGCTGATACATGTAATGGTACTTACGAAGGGAGGGACGCAGGATGGAGTTGATGCCTTTACTTGTGCTGCTCAGCCTTTTCACGTGCGCGCCGACAGATAAAATCCACTATGTTATTTGATCGTACCACGATAGTTTTGCGGCGTGGGTGAAACCCAGGAAAAAATGGGTTTTAATTTGGGGATGGGATTCGAACTCTGGCTTTTGATTTCCAACTTAAATCTAAAATGTAAACACAATGAGCCTGCGCGTATGATTTTCTCCAGTAGATATCGTGAGAGCCACGACAGACAATCTTGACAGACTAGAAATTATTTAGCATTGGATGTCTCTACTTGTGCTGCTTGCGGCTTTGGACGTACCGACTAACAGGTAAAATAAATGGATAATCCAAATGAAGTTCGAACTTCTTAGAATTTCTTTCTTGATTTTCTTTAAATTAATCATTTGCCTGACTATTTCTTTCTCGATTGTCTTTCAATTAATTATTTTCCTGACCATTGTCTTTTTCAATTCTCTGGTAACAAAGCGAGTAGTTTTTAGTGTGATTTTTGAATGTTTTTTAGGGTGGTTTTTTTCATTTTATTTTTTCTAAAATCTGGCACGATTTCATTGAAAACTTATGTTTGATGAGTAACTTTGCACAATCCAAGTGGAAGATTTTTAGAGTGTTGAATCCATATATACAATAAAAAAAACTAGTTTAAATAACAGAAATTAAGATTTTACCTCAAATTTAATTCATATATACAATTAAAAAAACCAATTTAAATAACAGAAAATAAGATTTTACCTCAAATTTTTTCACCAAATTTCGACACCTGAAACTCCAAAAAATCACACTAAACATACCAGACGATAGACTTAGAATACTGGACATTCAAATCGCCTTTTGGCCTGAGCCAGGTTACAATTCTTTAAATTCTTTGCAAAAACAAGCGCCCTATGATCTACGTGCCAGTGATGGCAAATTTTCGTATGTAAGTGCAATCCTGTTGGGATTCGAACTCTAGTTATTGTTTTCCCACGTAAATCTAACGCGCAAATACGACAACATGGTTTTATGATTACTCGACAGATGGAGAGAGTTACGAAGGGAGGGAGGGAGAGCATTTGATCGACGTTCTGTACTGTGTACTTGTACTGATACGTAAAATTAACGTGACAATCAAGCACACGAGGGATTAAGCCAAATTTCAAAGAAAAAAATGGTAAAAATTAGAAATAAAATAAAAATGAAAACATTCCCGTAAACCTGAGGCTATTGCTAAACCCGAATATTATCTTTGATCCAAAAACAAAGGAAAAATGATTGAAAGATCCAGTCACACCCCAAGCCTTCGCTGATAGAGGAAAAAGGATTGAAGAATCCAGGTACACCCGAAGACTTCATTAAACTTGAGCTTAGGGTGTTACGCAACTCTTCGGGTGATCATTTTTGTGGGAGAGCTCCAAGCAACCAGGTAATACTCTTCTTCCATTTCAAACCCTGAATGATAATACATGGTAGTTAATATCCAGACCAGCTCTCTCTAATTTACGAGGGATCAAGCATATTGAGCAACTACTGGCCTTCTCCTTCCCTGAGAAGCTTTTCAAACGATAGAAACACTTACAATAGCAGCCGCAAAGCGGTATTGGACATTTATGGTAGTTTGCAGTCAAGCGACGAATTTAGCTTTCAGGCTTAAGATTATGGAGAAGGCCCCAAGAGAATATTAACTTTGGACTTTGATGGAAACCTTAGACTATACAACTTGGTGGAAGAAACAGGTACATGGACCATTAAGTGGATGGCTATTCTTGATCATTGTTATGTTCATGGCTTCTGTGGAATCAATGGTCTCTGCATATACACTCCCAGGCCTAGTTGTACTTGCCTCCCGAGTTTTTCTGAGTTTTCACAGGAAATATTCCACCGATTGTTTCAAGGTTGTGAGCCCAATAAACAACTGAATGCATCCAGTACAAAGCTTATTTATCTTCCACATACAGATTATTATGGCTACGATATAAACTATCAAACTGGGATCACGTTTGAAAGCTCTTAAAATTGGTGCATGAATTCCATCCAATGTGAAGGTGTTTCCTACAAAAATGGATAGTACCAGAATTTGTTTTTGCTAAGGTTTTACTAGTCAGTGGATATCGATCTCCCAGAGAGCAGAACCATTGTATATCAAAGTTTCCAGTGATGATTCTTCTATTTATAATTCCACTATTGCATCTCAGCCTTTTCCATTAAACTATTCGGCTTTGAGTCCTAGTGTTTCTGTCGAGATAGTAAAATATGAGAAGCATAAGAGGAGAAGCACCAATGTGTGTTTGGTGTTGCAGAGTTGTTTTGCGTGATATTTGGATGGTAGTACATGTCTATGGCATATAGAGAACCTGGATTACTCAACTATGGATGACCTGAGTTATCATTGGGCTGAGCGGGTGACAATGACCGTTTCAATGTGTTATTGGCTAACATGTGTCACATTTTTAGTTATTAGCTAACACATGTCATATTTTTAGTAGATAGAACAACGACAATAATTTGCTGTGATTGGCTGGAGTGAACAGTGTCTACTTACCTACCCAAAAACCCAAACAAAAGGCCTTGCGATGTAATTATTATACATGTCCATTAATCATTAATCTTAATAAAGTGGTGTGATTATTCCTATGCTTTGTTGGAATTATTGAAAATTCCAAGCAAACAGTGGAGAGAATGATGCTCTCCTCTGAACACAGAGAAGTTTTAAAACAAAAAAAATTAATTGCAGACAAAGATAGCATGAAAATATTCTTTCTATTTCATTAACAGAACTTAAAAACAAAAGACTGTTACAAATTTCTTCCTCATTACAGAGGGATTCACACAAAATATGACTGGGACTGTTACAGACGCAGTGCACCAAACAAATCTTCTCTCTATCTCTCTTCAAGAATGCACACGCAGTGCTCTTTCTTCTTACTGTGCTATTTTTCGCCTGTGGGCTCACACACAGAGGTTACAATTACCTCACAATGCAATACATTCATTACAAATGCACGCGGGCCTTTTTCCTTTATATATGGTGCGGCGGCACAAATTACATTTAAAACATAAAAAACAAAATACAAAGGAAAACCTTGCAAAGACATAAAACATTTCAATACGGCGCGACGTACGAGTGGGACCACATCGCAGTCGGCCACTTTGCGATCTGCGATGGTGCATATCGCAATTTTCAACGGTGCGATCAACATATGGAGGAATACTCGTAACATGCGATGGTGCGACGGGCGCACATCAAAACTTCAACATTTGCGATGATACAAAGAAATGGGCAGAGGGTGATTCTGCAAAATTGCGATATTGCGATGTTGCGATGATCGCGCGTCGCACATCGCAGATTTCACATCTACAAGACATTTTAAAACTTCTGAACTTGGGATCTTGCGATCTTGCGCTTAAGCGGTAGGGACCACTTGTCATTCCGCTTCATAAGTGACTTCCGCCTATTTCATTCAATATTTCATTCCTTTGGTTGTTGAGGCTTTAAACGCCCGACTTGACTGTTTTAATTAAACTGCTCCTCCGTAGACAAAATCTTCATTTTTTTGCTGAAGTAACTTCTTCCATAACACAAAATTAATTCTTCTCTGTTGTTTGTGGCTGCGGCGCATACAAGATTTAATTTCATCCTTACGGATCCTCCATTCTTCTTAAATATAGAGTGCTGCTCACTCAATCTTCTGATGCCTTGTACTTTGTTCCTCCTGTCACTGCCCAAGGCACGGCAGGTGACTTTAATATTTCTAACACTCCCCCTTAAAGTCAGCTGCTGGGTTATCCATCAAACTCAAACATTTTCTTAAAAATTCAAATGTTTTCTGCGCCAATGGCTTTGTCAAAATATCTACATATTGCTCCTCTGTTTTACAATGTTGTAAAACAATTTCTCCATTGTTTACCAATTCTCTAATGTAATGAAACTTTGTGTCTATGTGTTTCGTTCTCTTATGAAACACTGAATTCTTTGACAATGAAATAGCTGAGCTATTGTCACAATAAATCACAGTGCCCTTTACCTGTTCTTGGCACAAACTTCTCAACATTCTTCTCATCCACTGTTTGACACGTCGTCGCCTAGAGTCGCCATATATTCCCCCGCGCTCTCTCGCCACAATGCTAACCTACTGCTTTAAGCCATGAAATGACTCCTGAACCCATATGAAAAACATAACTGGAAGTGCTCTTCCGATCATCTACACTTCCAGCCCAATCACTGTCAGTGTATCCAACTAATTCTGAATTTTTTGAAGCTGTATATAAAATACCAAATCTCTTAGTTCCTTTCACATACCTCAGAATTCTCTTTGCTGCTTGCCAATGTGCTTCTTTTGGCTTCTCCATAAATCTGGAAATTAAACTAACAACATGCATAATATCCGGCCTAGTTGCAGTCAAATACATGAGGCTGCCAACTATGCTTTTATACAAACTTGGATCAAAATCCTTGCTGCTGTCATCCTTTCTCAACTTCAATCCCATTACTGTGGGAGTAATTGCAGCTTTGCACTCCTGCATATTAAATCTTTCTAAAACTTTATTCACATACTTTGCTTGAGATACAAAAATCCCTCTCTCACCTTGCTCTACTTTTATTCCCAAGAAGTATCTCAACAAACCCATGTCAGTCATTTCAAGTTCATCTTTCATGACTGTTTTAAAATTTTCAACAAGGTAATCATCATTACCTGTAAATATCAAATCATCAACATATAAAACAACAATGAGCATCTTACCATCCTTTTCTTTAATGTAGAGGGTGGGTTCTCCCTCACACTTTTCAAACCCATTTTCCAGTAGATAGGAGTCTATCCTACTGTACCATGCTCTTGGCGCTTGCTTCAGCCCATAAAGAGCTTTCTTCAATTTGCAAACCTTATGCTCTTGGCCTTTCTTTTCATATCCGAGAGGTTGTTCCACATATACCTCTTCCATTAAAATTCCATTTAAAAATGCGGATTTTACATCCATCTGGTATACTTTCCATTTGTTTTGTGCTGCTATTGACAGCACTGCTCTTACTATCTCCATTCTTGCAACTGGTGCAAAATTTTCTTCATAATCAATTCCATGCTTCTGCTTATATCCTTTGACAACAAGTCTGGCCTTGTGTCTTTCTATTTTTCCTTCAGCATTACTTTTGGTCTTATAGACCCATTTAACTCCAATGACTTCTTTACCTTCTGGTAGATCAACTAACTCCCATGTTTTATTCTTCTCTATGGCATTAATTTCTTCATCCATAGCTTCTATCCATTTTCTATCTTTAATAGCATCTTCAAAATGAATAGGATCATCAACTTGACAATACAAAGCAAATAAGGAATTCATACCTTCGTTTGCTTCTCTTTGCTCATAAATTTCTCTAAGGCTTCTGAACCTTGTTCCGCTTTCACTTGGTGTAGTTGTGCTTGACGAAGCACTCATTTCTGCTCCATGTGGTGTGCTTGGTGAACCACTGCCGCTTCTTCTCAAGGGTGTTATTGCTACCGCTTGAGGTGTCCCTTGCTGTCCTTGTGCTGGTGGAGGTTGTGCTACGGATGGGTTATTAATTTCAACCACATCCTCTTCTTCATCATGAGATAAACAATTTTTGACATTAACTGTTTTCTCAATGCTTCCATCCCACACTTCCTCTTCGATAAATTGCACATCTCTGCTAATTACAAACTTCTTTGTGGATGGGTTATACAGTCTGTATCCTTTGGAATCTTCACAATATCCAAGGAAAATGCACTTCTCCCCCTTACTCTCCAACTTCTTTCTCAATTTATCTGGAATGTGTACATATGCCACACATCCAAAAACTCTCATGTGGGTTACACCCTGTTTTCTGCCACTCCACGCTTCTTCTGGAACTTTGTTCATCACGGCTTTTGTAGGGCATATATTTAAAATATACGCAGCACAGTTTGCTGCTTCTGCCCAATATTCATTCGGCAAATGTTTTGCCTTTAGCATACTTCTCACCATTTCCATTATGGTTCGATTCTTTCTTTCAGCAACTCCATTCTGTTGTGGTGTGTACCTGGTGGTAAACTGCTTGTGTATGCCATTCTCTCTGCAAAAACGCAGAAACTCCTTTGATATGTATTCCCCTCCTCTGTCGGTTCTGAGGACTTTAATGTGCAGTCTGCTCTGTTTTTCTACAAGAGCTTTAAAATGGCGAAATTTCTGAAAACTTCACTCTTATATTTCAAAAAATAAACCCACACTTTTCTTGTGAAATCATCTATGAAGGTCAGCATGTAATTGCTGCCTGAAACTGATGCTGTTTGCATCGGCCCACATAAATCTGAATGAATTATTTCTAAGGGTGCTTTCGCCCTTATGCTTTTCCCTGAAGGAAAATTTTCTCTGTGTTGCTTTCCCAAGATGCAGCCTTCACATAGGCTGACAGGCTTTTCAATCAATGGTAAACCTCTTACCATTCCTTTTCTGTGCAACAGATTTAATCCTCCGAAATTGAGATGTCCAAATCTCAGGTGCCATAACCAATTTTCATCCTTTGCTTCCTTCTGAAAGGCTTCTTGTGTTACGGCTGCTATGCTCTTTCCTTTTTGCTTCAAGTCAATGTTGAGCTTGAGCGGAAACATTCTATTGCTAGTCATTTGGATTTCAGCAATGATTTTCTTACTTGGAGGAATATCTTTTATTGTGCACACATCATCTTTATAAATTATATTGTAACCTTTATTTATGAGCTGTCCAACGCTCAAAAGATTACATTTCAGACCTGGAACATAATATACATCAGGGACAAATTTCTGCTCACCATTTCTGGCTCGAATACTAACTCTGCCTTTTCCTTTGACAGAGATCTTAGTATCAGTTCCTGTGGTCACTTCAGATTTAACTTCTTCATCTAGATTGGCAAACACTGCTTTGTTGCCAGTCATATGATTGCTACATCCAGAATCTAAGAACCAAACATCATCTGCTCTATCTTGTGCTACATTACATGTTAACAACACATTACTTGGGTTCTTTTCTTCTTTTGCTACATTAGCATTTTGCTTATTTTTCATGTCATTTTGCTTCTTTCTACATTCATTAGCATAGTGCCCATATTTTTTGCAATAATGACATTGGACATTGGATTTGTCATACCTCTGTCCATGAGCATGTTGGTGTTGATGTCCACCTTGCTGGCTGTTGCTTTGGCCGTGGCTCTCACTTTGACTGTTTCTCCTTCCATGTGAATGTGAAGGGCTGTTCCTTCCACCTCTGTTCTGGCTTCTGCCTCTTCCTCTTCCTTTACCTTGACCTCTTCCTCTTCCTGAAGGCATCTGGGTCTTGAAGGCATGCGCAAGAGATGAGTGTTCATCTCTGCTCAATCTCTATTCATGAGTTATCAGCGAGGCATGAAGTTCATCTACTGTGAACTATGAGAGATCTTTGGTCCCTTCTATGGTGGTTACAATAACATCAAACTTTGAGGGTAAGCTTCTCAAAAGTTTCTCCACAATCCTTCTATCTTCAAGAGTTTCTCCATGGGATCTTATCTGATTTACAATCCCAATCACATGTGTAAAAAATGTGTCAACACTGTCTGACTCTTTCATGCAAAGAGTTTCAAAGTCCCTTCTCAGCAACTGAAGTTTTGCTGTCTTCACTTTCTCCATACCTTGGTAGGCTACTTTCAGAGTTTCCCATGCATCCTTGGATTTCTGGGCTGCTGCTATCCTTGGAAACACACTTTCATTTACAGCTTGATACAATAAGAAGAGAGCTTTAGAGTCTTTCTTCCTATTATTTTTCAACACATCTTTCTCTGCTTGAGTCAAGGCATTAAAAGCCTGCTCATCAGCTGGTTCAACAAAACCATCTTCTACTAATTCCCATAAGTCTTGTGATACAAACATGGCTCTCATGGTAATGGCCCAATAATCATAGTTCTTTCCATTAAACTGTGGAAGTTGAACATTTCCAAGACTCATACCAGTGCTTGGTCCAGCCATTGCTTCAAAACTGAACTTCTAACTTTAAACAAATTGTCTTTCCTTCTTTGAAAGAACAAACTCAAAACAACAACACTATTATCTTTGAGAAATACCTGACTTTTGACTTCTGTTGAGCTTTTCACACTGCTGGAGAAAACGCTGCAACAAGTCTTCTTCTTCTTCAGCTTCTTTGAAAGTTTCAAAGAGCCTGAACTAGCTCTGATACCATGTTGGAATTACTGAAAATTCCAAGAAAACAGTGGACTGAATGACGCTCTCATCTGAACACAGAGAAGTTTTAAAACAAAAAAAATTAATTGCAGACAGAGATAGCATGAAAATATTCTTTCTATTTCATTAATAGAACTTAAAAACAAAAGACTGTTACAAATTTATTCCTCATTACAGAGGGATTCACACAAAATATGACTGGGACTGCTACAGACGTAGTGCACCAAACAAATCTTCTCTCTATCTCTCTTCAAGAACGCACACACAGTGCTCTTTCTTCTTACTGTGCTTTTTTTCGCCTTCGGGCTCACACACAGTGGTTACAATTACCTCACAATGCAATACATTCATTACAAATGCACGCGGGCCTTTTTCCTTTATATATGGTGCGACGGCACAAATTACATTTAAAACATAAAAAACAAAATACAAAGGAAAACCTTGCAAAGACATAAAACATTTCAATACGGCGCGACGTACGAGTGGGACCACATCGCAGTCGGCCACTTTGCGATCTGCGATGGCGCATATCGCAATTTTCAACGGTGCGATCAACATATGGAGGAATACTCGTAACATGCGATGGTGCGACGGACGCACATCACAACTTCAACATTTGCGATGATACAAAGAAATGGGCGGAAGGTGATTCTGCAAAATTGTGATATTGCGATGTTGCGATGATCCCGCGTCGCACATCGCAAATTTCACATCTACAAGACATTTTAAAACTTCTGAACTTGCGATCTTGCGATCTTGCGCTTAAGTGGTAGGGACCATTTGTCCTTCCGCTTCATAAGTGACTTCCGCCTGTTTCATTCAATATTTCATTCAATATTTCATTCATGAAGTAACTTCTTCCATAACACAAAATTAATTCTTCTCTGCTGTTTGTGGCTGCGACCCATACAAGATTTAATTTCATCCTTACGGATCCTCCATTCTTCTTAAATACAGAGTGCTGCTCACTCAATCTTCTGCTGCCTTGTACTTTGTTCCTCCTGTCACTGCCCAAGGCACGGCAGGTGACTTTAATATTTCTAACATGCTTCTGTTCTTGACACAATAACTTCATTTGTATAGGTTTTTGGCAGCTTTTATTTTAAATAAAGTTCGGATATAGGACCGATCATCATCCATTTAACTACGTGTTTCGGTCTGTGAACTGGAAATACATCTTTGGATCTAGTTCATTTATTCAACAGTATGCATGGGTTTACAACTGCCACTTGTTATTCTTTCTATAATCGAGGCGATATATGACACATCCTCTTAGTCACGATGTCCGTCGTTGATTCTCCCAAATCTGATGCTTGGGTGCAAGGGAGGGGAGTTAGGGTAACCGAATACTCCATCCCCTGATGTGGTCAATCATTCTCCCTCTTTCGTCTCGTAGGAGGAGGTTTCACCGACCATGGTTTGCAAGTTCATGGCGTTTAAAGAAGGATTTTTATAGTTAGCAACTTAGGTAAATGAATCATCCCCCTTGCTATTTTCCCTTCTCATCCAGTTGCTTGGCAGAGGGTCTCATTTGTCTTGCACACATTTCATTTTGGTTAGATTCTCATTTGGTTACTAGCTCAACTCCACCCATCTCACATTTTTCTTTTCAGGTTCGGATTCGAGATAAAAGATTGGGTCGCAGAAGGAATTTGCTTGGTGATGACAACATACTCAACACTCCATAGATAAAACCAATACCCTGCTATATGTTTTTTCTTTTTCTCATCAACACATAATTTTTCCACAATCTCATTCTTTTATCGGTTTACTAATGCGGCAACCTATCTGTGTGCTCTAATTCGCAGGTTCATGTTGGACCAAGTCTGGCTGGACTTTGTGGAATCTGGGTCTTGCTCTTCTTCTATGGCCTCGGGTACTCTTATTTCCTCTCTCAGTTGCGGTCATGCCCAGGTCTTAACAATATAGTATTTTAGTTGGGTCTTTTCAAAAACTATATATTGGAGTCTCATCTTACTATTAGGGTTTGTAATTATTTGGTTGCTCTTGAACTATATTCCCACCTGAGTTGCAAGGTGTCTGCTAGTAACTGCAGCTGGGATTCCTATTATGTTTTTGTCAGTCTTAATATATTTTATATTGTTAAGTTTTTTCAAGAGCAGTTGGGCTCTTCGCAGGTATTGCATGGCACCTTCGGCGGCTCACTATTAGTGTACAAATTTTCCTTTAAATGTATAGATGCATATACCCAACAAATAATGAGCGTTTTAAGGTTTTTTTTTTTGGGAAGAATGAAGGCCCAGGTATGTTTCAATTTCGCGTAAAGCACTTATTAGGTCGAATATATATATATATATATACTTCCAGTTTTGTCTATATTCTATACAGACAGTAATACATGTTTTCTTTATCAATAAAATCCTGGGCATGTAGAGTTATTTCCACGACTTGTTTTTCATTTATGGTTTTCCAAGGAAGGAAATATTGTTTGTGTTATGTAGCACCAACTTCATTTCATTTACTTGTTTTTTTTTTTAAATTAAAGAAAACATAGGGTCTCTATAGTTCTCAAGTGATAGCCATTTAATTCTACACCACAAAGAAAATCTCTGGTATTTTGCTTCAGAGTAATTTCCATCCCTTTTGAAACTAATTATCTCTATCACCGGTGTCGAGAGTGAGTTATTCTTATTTTATTTTATTTTTTGTTTGTTTTTTTTTTTTTCCGAAACGATTACTCTGGCTGTAAGTAAACTTACCCGGCTCAACGACCAATCCGATAGAAACCGCCTAGGGTAGTTTTATTGTTATTCCTTTTTGTTTTATTTTGAGATTTATCTTACTGCACTTTGTGCGTTTAAGGAAATATGTGTTATGGACTATTAACTATGTTACATCAATGGAAATTCTGGACCTTCCTCTCCGGCTATTAAATGTTTCTCATAAATTCCTTTCTCTTGATTTCTCTTTTCGCTAAGTTCCTTCCCGGTAACCAGCATACGTATATCCCAGTTTCTTTAAAATAAACTTTAGATTACTTATTAGCTTATTCTCGGGAACTTTGGTGTCCCTAAAACTCATTACAGAGTCTAGTACTCACTAACTTAGTATGTATGCATTTCCATCTATAACATAAAAACATTTATTTTTCCAAAGTTTTTCTAAAAATCTACAAAGAACATCTCCGAATGAGATATTCAATCTTACAGGACAAATTTTCTGTACAAAATTATTTCATGCATATATACATGAAGTTTACTGAAGAAATATTTACTCCACATTCTTCTAAAGAAAATAATCACATGCATACTTATATGTTGCAACGTTGACCTAACGTTGACCACAAATTTACAAAAGGGACACTCCACCCTTTCAATCAGAAACTAGCTATTACGTCAATTCCAAAGAAGTCACTCAGTTAGCAGTTTCCAAAAATAATTCACTATCATCAAGACCCCTGGTCCAGCATAGAATTTTTCTGCAGATTCTATCTGCATCCTAGAGTTTCCACTTAGAAATTTAATTCAATTGGTTAAGAGTGTAAAGATATTTTTCAAAAAAAAATTATTGTTGCTCTACAATGTAACATAGGAGTTTCATAGGAGTTTCTATTGGAGAAATTTAATTCACTTTGTTATTTTGTAGATTCTTTTTCAGGAAAAAAATATTGTTGCTCTACCATTTAACATAGGGGAGATGTGAATGTTTAGTGGATAGATGTTAGATATAAATATTTTTTTAATTCAAATTTTATATATTGTAATTTTTTTTTATTAATAAAATTATGAACAATTTAGAGAAAATAAAATATTTAAACTTGACTGGGTTTTGATAATCCATGGTTTTTCCCATAATATCATTATTACATAAAAATAAAACTAAAAAAATAATGTGAAAACATTTTTACTCGGTCATAATAATAACTCTGGATCTACCCATATTAATTTCTTATCACTCTAAATAAGGTTTGCATTTTGCATTTGATCTGTCTCGGTGCTTGGTAGATTGAGAGTTAAGATGGATTGCGTGCTTGGTAGATCCATCTTAACTTTGGATCTACCCATCTTAATCTCTTTTCACTCTAAATGAGGTTTGTATTTCAAGATATTTGATCTCTCTGAGTGCTTGGTATATTGGGAGTTAAGATGGATCTAGGTTGGTTGCCTAGAGCAACCCGATATGTAATGTTCTCTAAACATTTTGACTCGGTCAAATTACATAACACTAAAAATAAAATAAAATATAGTATAAAATTAATAATTAATAATTATAATTATAATCATAATAAAACCAACATATATCTTTTTTAATTTTGGATCTACCAAACATGAAGAGAGATTAAATCTCTTGACATGCAAATTTCTTTTAGAATGAAGGGATATTTGATCCCTCTTGGCAATTGGTAGATCTCCACACATCTACACATAACTTTGCATCACATCTCTAAAGATGTAAACTTGTTTCCGAACTCAAAATTAGAAAAAAAATTTGCACCTAGATTCCTTTAGACCTAGAGAAATACGAAGTTAAGAGAGATATATACTAGGTATTAATAATTTTCACCTTAGATAAATCAAAAGTAAACTAGTTATTAATAAAACTAGCTTAGATCTATCTTAATTCTTAATCTACCACCTTAATCTACCAAGGGTAAGGGTTGAGAGGGATCAAATCGCACATTTAGAAATTTCATACCTTTGGTAGTTTGTTACGTCCAAAGATAAGATGAGTCTAGATTTCATACTTTTGGTAGTTTGTTAAGTCCAAAAATAACATGAATCTAGACTGGTTTTATTTTTAAAATAAAAAATTTATTAATATAAATTTATTTATTATTTTATTAATTTTAATCAAATTATTTTGAATTTAAATATATTTATAAATTAAAAAAAAAATAAAAAAATTTGTAAAAATAAAATTTTTAAATTTCATTAAAAAAACACATATTACAGATAAATTTAAACAATGGAAAAGGTTACAAATTCAGTTCTAAAAAATGAAGATGTTGTTAGAGATTATTTTGTAATAGAGATTCATCATTATTCTGATTTTTATTGGTTGAAGTTAGAACCTTGGACCTTTGGATTCATGTAACATTTCAAATTAATGGTGGTGTCAATGGAGAGCACATTTTGGATGCAAAAGACAATTTTTGAATATTGCAATCACATTCAATTTGTGTAACTTCAATATGTGTAAAACTTTCATATATCAATTTTGAATTTAAACGGTTTATGGGAATATTTCATACTTACTTCAATTCCATTGATTATTTCTAAATCTTTATAGATATAAATTTAAAATATTTATGTCAATTGTGAAATTTCTAATATCAATTTTATGAATCTTCTTAATTCCAACAACAAATGTTTCAAAGTTTTTATAAAATTATAAAATTTTCGTTCATAATAATTTTCAATAACTTCAAAATTATAATAAACAAAATGAAAATATATAAAAAAATATACAATTAACTCTCACATGTTCTAAATTTTATGTTTTCTATATAATCCTTATGGGAAAATGCTCTTTGTAAAAAATGTTAGGTTCACGATAAAATTTGCATATCATGAACTAGCTCTCTTAAACATAAAATTTTTATTTAAAAAAACCCTAAATGTGAATAGAGTTAAAAATAAAAAAGTAATATTTTTTATGATACTATCATTAAACTTATTTAAAATTAACTACTTGAATGACAACTTTTCCTAAAGGAGGCTATGGATTTTAGCTATGGATTGCAATTTTAAACCACCAACTATCTCTTGGTAGGTATGACTTGCTTTTAAGAGTTGAAATTCCTCGATCATGAGTACCTTAGTTTGGATATCACAAGCTTCAATTAATGACCACCAACTATCTCTTGGCAGGTATGACTTGCTTTTAGGAGTTGAAATTCCTCGACCATGAATACTTTAGTTTAGATATCACAAGCTTCAATTAATGAGAATGAATGTTAGTGCAACACACTGCCCCTGGATTTTTTTCCTTCATTGGTAACTCCATTGAGATTTGTTGAAAATCTATCAATTCTACTTAATTAAAGGCATGCGTTGCCAAAACATGTAGTGATAAAATTGTTAAGATTTTTGTCTTTGATTGGTAACTTAATTGAGATTTATTGAATCTATCAGTTTTATTTGATTAATGGCATGGGTTGTCAAAACATGGAGTGATAAAATCGTTAATGTTTACATGACATGAAAGCATGGCTATGGTAAATCTTATGGAATTTTATGTCTTTAAATAAGTTATGTTAGAGAAGAATATCATGGGAAAAACTTTGGGTTGTCATAACATAGAGCTAAAAAACTATTAAAAGTAAATTGACTAATTTACGTCAAATTTATTTTAATTTTAAATTAATTGATTATTTTTATTTTTATTTTATGTATGGTGGGCCTCCAAAATGTCATCCACTTTTACCCACATTTCCCGATCATTTTACCCTCATTCCGTAATTTGATGGCTACATAACCCTACATTAAGTAACCATTTTCATGATCATATGGGTTTAACATTATATTTTCCAAATTAACATTATATTTTTCAAACTAATTTATTTTACTTATTTTAAGTGAATTTGTAATTAAATATTTAAAATTAACATGTTTTCATATATAAATAAAAGTGGTATAAGTTTTGTGATATTGTAGGCCTACTTGGAGATTCTAGAAGGGTCTTACTTGGCCTCCTAACTACAAATTCTAATTTCAAATTCCAACTTATGAGGATTTGTAGAGTATTTGAAGAATATATGGATCATTAAGCTAAGCACATTCAAAGGTGAAGAATCATGGATAAGAGAACTTTGAGAACTACAAGAGATAAATGTGGATTTATGAGAGATTTGAGGATTTGTATTTATTGTATAGTTATCCTTAATTTTTGTATAAAAAGGAGTGCATCCTTCATATAAAGGGTTGTAAAATGCAGGTTGTGTAATTAGTTGTTAATTGTTAGTTGTTATAGGTTAGAGGTAGCTAGTGGCTAGTTGATAGTTGGAGGTTTCAAGTTCCATTCAAGATGTGATTTGTAAAGTGAGGAGAGAGAATTCTTTGTAACTTCATTTTATGAAATATACACTTCCACTTTGATATCCAAGATGCGATAGTTGTTCAGTGTGCTTGCTGAGGCATGAAGGGCCCCCATCAACCACAATTTGCACATATTTGTACATATTTGGTAACATGGTATTGTTTTTTTATTCCATTTCTTTTCAGCCAGCCTATATTTTTATTTTATGCCAGTGTGATTTTCCTTTCAACAATGTGATTTCAATTATGCAAGCATGGTGTGCTTTCAATTATGCAATTGTGCCTTTCCTTTAAGCTTAGTGTGATTTTAATATGCAAGTGTGGTGTGATTTGAATTCTGCAAGTGTGATTTCCTATATGAAAGTGTGATTTCAATTTCTTTATATTTGGTTTGAATTAGATTGATTTAATTTGTTTTGTAATTAGTTGTAATTGCATTAGATTAATCTAATCTAAAAGATAACCACCTAGTACATATAGTACAAGTATACCTTGTCAATTTACGAAACCCTAAGTTGACAATTAAATGACATGGATTTAACTCGCAATTAAATCAACCAACATTTTGGCATCGTTGTCAGGGAAGTATACATAGGTGTTTATTTTGAAGTTTAGAAAATTCATTATAGTTTCATCGCATAGTTAAAATCATATTAAAATCATTTTTCATATTAAATTTAAAAAATAAATAAATAATTGTACTAATCTGTGTGTGCAATAGGAATTATCAACCAGTTAGAGTAAATCACAAGCAATTAAGTGTTTGAAGAATGCTCTTCCTTCCATACTTATTAATTGAATTATCAAACAATTGGTCTTTCATGCTTTGATGATTTTTAATGCATATTTTTCTAACCTTAGCATGAATATATTTTTAATCCTGTGACACACATGGTTACACTAGAAATATGCATACACTTGATCAATTCTTCTATTTCTAGTAGAGTAGAGTAGGTAATGAATAAAATCAAGTTTTGTGATGTTTTCATTTTAATTGCAATTTTATTTATTCGTGGTGCAGTAAGAGCCACCCAAATCACTAATCATTTGCAGGAAGATGTAGAAAGAGAAGGAATATTTGAGAAGAAGGAGAATAAATAAGAGTTTTGAGAGCTACAATATGAATTTAGAGATCAAATCATTGTGTTTTGTCTTTTAAATTTCGCATTCCAATTGAATAAATAGGTTCAATATTTTTGAGTATGCTCTCTTCTTGCGCTCTTTGCGACCTGGAAGATCAGAAAAGACAATTGAACAAAATTAGTTTTAAAACTTTGCAATAAAAATTGGATAAAAGATCTAAATTCATAATCAAAAGTACAATCACAGGCTTTTAAAAATCCCAAACAAAAAGAACACATGTCTCCAATGGATCCAACACTGTCGAAAACCCCTATTTTGACTCTTTTTGCACCTCACTTGGCCAAAAATTGAGAAAAATATGACTGTTTCAAGTTTCTAACCAATTCTGTTGTTAATAATCCTATAATTCGATCCAAACCCGCCTTGTGCGTCCAGAAAATGTGAACGACGCACAAATCTAGCCTTCCCGATTGATGATCGAATTTGTACGAAGGTTAAAACCTCCCCTAGGTCCTCCACTCCCATTTTCATATGGATGGTCATACGACTTGGGGTCGACCCCTTTCCCCAAATGTGTGGCATTTAAACCTTAAATACAATTTGGGTTGTTATATTTAACAAGTAATAATATAGCTCAGTTGGTAAAGTGCTTTGGTTGTTGGTAATAGGTCTTGGGTTCAATTCCTTTAGAGGCTCTTTCAATCTCATATAAATTTTGGCCACCATGAGGAGGCCACATAATAACCATTGGTTGGTCCACGTGGCACTCCCTCATGGGGCCACCACAACAGCCCGCAAACCAATGAAAAGGCACGACAACTAATGAAACAGTGCCAAGTTTCAATCACGCATTATACGATGAGAACCAATAAAATATTGCCATGTGTCATGACCTAGTCAGCGTACGGATTGCTGACTGGGCATTCCTGCAACTCAAAATTTTTTTTAGTTTTTTTCTAAAACTATTAAAACACGATTTCGGGAGCATCCAAAGTCGGATTTCATTGAAACGAATTGTGTTGGATTTAGAACAACGATATCTACGCTTTGGCACTAGTTTCCAGCTAATCCAAGGATTTTAAATTTTGAGCATTTTCTTGATCCATGGGATCATGGACAAGGGTGGAGCGCTAAATAAAAAAGAAAAACACAGTTACATGCTTAGACCTTTATAAAAACTCTGCAAATATTAAAAACTCAACCATGATATGTAAAAAACCACCATTCGAGTCTAATTGCAGATTGTAAAGTGGCAAGGCAGTGCAACGATCGATGTTTTTGGTAGCTGCAAAATCGACATAGCGCAGAATCAACACAATTCAATAGCTTAAACAAATTTGGTTTATGGTCTATTGATGAAGCATTAAGTGTATGGAGAAGAGGTCTCAAGCTCAAAATTGGTTAGAAAAAGATAAAAATGCATTTAATGTTTCTTGAATATTTTCTTGAATTTGTTTTATTAGTACTATTTTTGAGTTTTTTGTTTATATATCAGATGAAGATAGACTAATCACCTCTCTCTCTTGATAGTCTTACATTTTATCGCAGAAAAGTGTTAAGTTTTTGCAGGTTACAAGACTATGAAGGAAGATCACTATGTGCATAAGTGTCTTTCAAAGACCAAGTTTCTTTTAGAAGAGCATGATCATTTCATGTTAAATCAAATCCATTACACCATTGTTATTAAACATAAACCAATTTTACTATTGCTACTCATTCTAATCCCGCAGTCGATCCATAACTTTCCATCTCTCTACTACTAAGAAAACTCATTTCCCTTCGCAATTTTCATACTTTCTTGTGTCATTTTCACTCACCCTTCCCAAAAATAAAGTCCTTAAGATCCCTTACAAAGCTGAGTCACCCCATTATCCTTTTCCTTAATGTCGAATACACCTTGCTTCAATCCAAAATTTTCATCGATAGTCCTTCAAATTATTATTATATTCTCGTGTTAGATGATGGAGAATTCATTAAGGCCTCCCTTCTAACAAGTATTGACTCCTTGACTCCGAAACACCATCTGGGATCAAGATTATAGATATTTAAAGTACCTTGAGGCTTGCATGCCTTAATGAAAATCTCTCTCACTAATAAACAGTGGGAATACATCAATGTCCCTTGTTTGTCAGATCTTCTAGGTGACTCAGCTTCGACACATCTATTCGTACCTAGTAAGATATACTTAGGCATATTGACTCTCATTGACATCAATGGTGAGTAGTCTCGTGTTTGTTAATGTAATTTATTAATGGCCAATAATCCAACAATTTATTTCTATGTTCGATATCGACACATCCATTCACATAGATAAGAATTATGCCACTGAGCAGGAATGAATGAAGGCTACATGATTTTAGCAGCTTGCCACAAGACTCAATTCAGAATTTAGTAGACATAGCAATAAAGATTCCAATCTCATCCTCAATTCATACAACCAAGAGAAAAAATAAGTAGTTTATATCCTTTTACTTTATATGCCATGATCCAGCAGCAGCATCGAGACTCTTCTCGATATACATAAATTTTCCATTTTCAGGTAAGTGAAGTATGTTGTTTTCTAATCTTTAATCCTGTAATTCCTTAAATGCTAAAATTGTGATTTTAGAAAATCCCTCACCACATTCATATTCCCTTTCTCATTATCTAGAAAACGGAAAACACCTTAATTTCGGGGGAAGGGATATTCACATTTCATGCCACATGTCACATTTGATTTCATCCTAACGAACATATTTTTCCCAATCAATGATTATTGCATTTTGATTCCAAAGAGTTTATGTGTTTTGTAATGATCAATTGATGAGTACATTAATTGGCTGACATCGACTATGGGAAATTAAAAAATAATTCTCAATGTTTTCAAGTATTTTGGTGCAACAAAAAATAACAAAAGTATTGTTACACAAGAACCAATACTCATAAAATTTTGGTTGTCACAAAAGAATCAACCATAAAAAAATATGTTGCAATCAATTGAGTTCAAAGTACACTTTGCAAAAAGAATAAAGTTATAAAATGATATGATAATGAAAAGTTAAAAGAGAATCAATACAAACCCAAAGCTCATATAAATTTTTTTTTTTTCAAGAATATTAACTTATGACTAAGGGAATTAATGCAATATTTGCATGAGGACATGCAACACCTTCACTTGGGGGGTATGTTGGGTTTTCAAAATGTCATCCACTTTTACCCACATTTTCATCTTTTTACCCTCATTCCGTAATTTCGTAGCTACATAACCTTACATTAGTAACCATTTTCATGATTATATGAGTTTAGCATTATACTTTCCAAAGTAATTTATTTTAAGTTTTTTAGTGAATTTGTGTTTAAATATTATAATTAACATGTTTTCGCATATACATAAAAGTGGTATAAGTTTTGTGATATTGTAGGCCTATTTGGAGATTCTAGAAGGGTCCTACTTGGCCTCCTAACTACAAATTCGAATTTCAAGTTCCGACTCATGAGGATTTCTAGAATATTTGAAGAAGATATGGATGATTAAGCTAAGTACATTCAAAGGAGAAAAATCATGGATAATAGAACTTTGAGAGAATATGTATCTTAATTTTTTAGGAGATTCGTTGTACCACAAGAGATAAATGTGGATTTAGGAGATATTTAAGGATTTGTAGAAAAATCATGGATAAGATAACTTTGAGAGGATATGTATCTTACATTTTTAGGAGATTGGTTGTACCACAAGAGATAAATGTGGATTTAGGAGATATTTAAGGATTTGTATTTATTGTATATTTATCCTTATTTTTTGTATAAATATGAGTGCACTCTTCATACAAAGGGTTGTAAAATGTAGGTTGTGTACTTAGTTGTTAATTGTTAGTTGTTATAGGTTAGAGGTATCTAGTGGCTAGTTGATAGTTGGAGGCTCCATGTTCCATTCAGGATGTGATTTGTAAAGTGAGGAGAGAGAATTCTTGTAATATATTGTAATTTCATTTTATGAAATATATACTGCCACTTTGATCCCCAAGATGTGATATTTGTTCAATGTGTTTGCTGAGGCATGGAGGGCCCCCATCAACCACGTTTTTCACATCTTAGTACATATTGGTAACATAGTATAATTTTGTTCTTTCATTTCATTTCAGCGAGTGTGTTTTTATTTTATGCAAGTGTATTTTTCCCTTCAACAGTGTGATTTCATTTATGTAAGCATGGTGTGTTTTCAATTATGCAAGTGCGCTTTTCCTTGAAGCATGGTGTGATTTAAATCATGCAAGTGTGGTGTTATTTCAATTATGAAAGTGTGGTGTGATTTCAATTTTCAATTTCATGCAAGTGTGATTTCCTTTATGAAATTGTGATTTCAATTTATTTATATTTGGTTTAATTTGGTTTGAATCACATTGATTTAATTTTTTTTGTAATTAGTTTTAATTGCATTATATTAATCTAATCTAAAAGATAACCACCTAGTACATATAGTATAGGTATACCTCATCACAATTAAATGACAAGAATTTAACTTGCGATTAAATCACCCAATCGATTGCCAAAACATGGAGTGCTAAAATTGTTAATGTTGTCATGTGTTTACATGCCACGTCAAAACATGGAGTGATAAAATCGTTAATGTTTACATGATATGTGTAAATCCTATCGAATTTTGTGTCTTTAAATAAACTATATTAGAGAAGAATATCGTGGGAAATACCATGGGTTATCATAACATAGAGCTAAAAAATAACAACTCTAAATTGAATAGTCAAATTTATTTTAATTTTTGATTAACTAATTAATTTTATTTTATATTTATTTTTATTGATGAGCCAATTTTTCTAACAAAACAAAACAAGACATTTCAACATTAATTTTGTGCCTTTAAATAGACTATATTAGATAAAACTACAAATGGGTAAATTGACTAAATTACTTTAATTTTATTTTAATTATTAATTTCATTTTTTCATTTAATTTATTTTTTATTTTTATTTTTATATAATTTGATCTAATCAAAATGTTTAACATGATAGGATATTTCAACATATATTCCATACTGGGCCTAAAAGCTCCTCTCAACCCAATTATTTATATTTATACTAGATCTATCTTAACTCTGAATTTACCAAGCTCTAAGGGATCAAATATTTTTTCACTCTAAGAGAGATTCGCATCTCAAAATATTTGATCCCTATTAGTGCTTGGTAGATATATCTAGGCTGGTAAATATTAATTCTTAATTTGTAAAATACACATAACTACATTTATTTATATTTTTAAATTAATTTATTATAGCTTTAATTTATTCTTTTTTCAAAAAGGTGGTAAAAGTTATGATAACTCAAATTTTACTGGGTGAAAATAATTGTTATTTGTTATTACTCTTGGTGATTTAAACTAACTCATCACTATTATTCAAGAAAACCACATCAATTAAAATAATTTACTAATAATTTACAAAAATAGAATTTAACTCTTAAAAGGTTAATTTATCTACTTATTTCCAAAAAACGTAAACTCTTAACAAATTAAAGATAATTTGCAATTTTTCTATAAAATTAAAATATGTTTTTTAATTAACAATTATTATAACAAAACCAATCTCTCCTTTTATCATTAAAACCACCTCCTCAATCTAGAAAATACAAACAACTATTTGTATTTATATTTTAAAAGTAATTTAGTACTTTGACTTTGACTTTTTTAAATGTGATAAACTCTATATATATTTTTAAAATTAATAATAATTATAACAAAACTAATATCTCTTTTCATTGTTAAAATTTCCTCCTTAACCCTCTCATTTCATCAGCTAAAATAAATCTCGAAATGGTTGTTGAAATTTTAATTTTTCTCAACCTAATAAAATATTAAGGGGGGGAGGGGCGGGGTAGGGGGTTTATGTGTGGAAATTTTATGACGTGGATTGATTTGACACTATTAATGTTCCCACAAGATCCACATCAGGCTTAATAATTCGCCAATTTGCATATGGGTGTACACCCTAGCCAGAATTGAATATTGTGCTAGTTTTTATGCTATGATGGTTCTGTATATTAAATTCACTGGCCCGCCCAGACACCTGGGTTCATCCCCTCTGTCCATCTTCCCATATTTTGATCTAACTTGATTCATCAAGGGTTTAGTTTTGGTAACCGAATCACCCCCTAACTCCGAGATAGGTCATCACTCTGCCAACCATTGTTAGGGTTTCTAGGTTTGCATGTTGCATTCAAGACACCTGGGTTTTCAATTCCATGCTTCTTTCATTTACAGGTAACCCTCGCCTAAAATATCTACAGCCGAACACCTCACTGGTTTTTTATTCTAGATTTCTTTATCTTGGGCACAATTACATCGAACCTTCCTCTAGTCTCCGTAGGTCTCTCAAAATTTTCAATATTTTCGAATCCAATGAGAAATGGAGGTCACAAGCATTGTTGCAGGTATCAGGGTTAAGTTTATTATATTTTTATCACTTTTTAATCTGCTTCATTGTCCACTCATCTGCTAGACTAAGGTTTAGCTCTTAATTGCAGGGTTGCGAGGACAACATGCCAGAACCTGTCTAGCTGCACAGGTAAGGCGTACTAGCATCTACGCCTTCATGTTTTGTTGTGTTTCTTCCTTCTAATTTTAAAAACCCTCATCTACTTATGGTTTTAATTTGATTATGAGTTATATTCAAGAGGTTTTCACAGGTTTTCTTCACAGAAGGATTCATGATTGGAAGGATTATCAAAACCTTACTGTCCCTCACCTATTCTTCCACGTTCTTTTCTATTCCCGACTTATGCATGGATCTTTCTGGAAGAAATCATTTCTCGAGAGGTTGGGGTTTATTTGCATTTAAAATTAAGTTGTGTTTCTCCTTCAGAGGCACCCTACCAACTATTGCTTCCTTGATAATGTCGTAGTATTTTATTTTCCATCCCTCACACAACTAGGGTTGCTCAAATGAATTTATTTTAATATTATGCATTAACCCGAACTCGAGTTAGGGTTTTCCTTTGAATGTATGTAATTTTTTACTTGGATATTAACAGTGGCTCAGGCTCAGTGGTCAAGTCGTACTTTTAAATATGATTATTTATTCTTGCTTTTATCTAGGATGGTGTTGTGAAAAATGGAGCCAATATTGATGTTTTTTTTTGCTACTTTGCTATAATGAGACAGTTTCAGTAACTCAAGATAAATATTTCTCATGCAATATATTTTTTTGTTTCCTTTATATAATGGATAGTTTATGAGATTTTATAGATAATTTACTTAATTATTGCGCCAAATATTGCTTCTGTTCTCTTTCTGTTTTTGACTTCAATGCAATTATTATGATTTAAATTCCCTTGAGGTATTTGAAGTATACGAGCAGTTTAGAACTCTAATACATAGAGATTTGAAATAATTTGGCTTACTTGGCTGCAATTTTTGGTAATGAATCTCAAGCCCAGACTCATTTCCCGGTGTTGACACGATTAGGCCAAGTTTACCCATTTTATGTGTACAGGTATTTGTTCTTTTTCTTTTCCCTGGGGTCTGTTATTCTCTCTCATGTAGATTATACTACTAGCTTTCACTTAGTTAAAAATCCCTTCTCTATTAACTAAACATGATCAACAAAAAAGAAAGGAAATACTCCAAATAATTATCGATTCATTGCCATTTTCTCAATTCATATTATATACAAGATTTGAAATTGTGTTGAAGAATAATCATCCACTAAATCAATTTGTAACACCATATCTCTCTCTCTCTCTCTCTCTCTCTATATATATATATATATATATATATGTAATTTTTTATGTAATTTTTTTTTTTTTTCTAATTAACATAGAAAGTTAAAAATAAATCTTGCAGGGGTACTTATATGTACTTTGTCTTAGATGTAATGAAAATCATCTAGGGAGACCAATCCACCCAACCACGAGACTAGAAATGACGTCCAGTATCCCCCCCCTGAGATTTATCCCTTCTAGATAGTTTAGGAAACAAGATATTTGAGTTAGACTTTCTTTTGAACCTCAAGACCACACAGTCCAGTCTAGAACTCTATACTCAAGGATATTTCACAAGCGTTCGACTGGATCTATGTACATCTCAAGAAAACCTTATTATGAAAACATCCTATCAACCTTCACAACGTCATGTGCAAGGAAACTTTCCCCAATCCTCTTGTCTCTCTCCATCCTCTTGCGTTCATTTGTTATCCTTGGATTTTTCTACTGAGATGGAGTTTTTCCATCCCAGTGAGACGGAAAGATGGGTAACTATTTTCCAACTGTCTAGAGGTTTGAAAATTCATTTTTTTTGTCTCTACAATGATTTTCAAAACATGACATTATTTATTTCTAAATCAAGTCTATCTCTTAATCATATACTTCCTCTAGACACCTTTCACTAGACCGTAAGTCATTAAGTCTTATAAAAATAAAAGTAAAAGTAAAAGTATACTTCAGTGAATATTCGCATCAATAGGGTGTTACATATTCCCCCCTTCACGAGAAATGCCATCCCCAGTATTTTGTTCAGCCCTTTGGAATAGGTCAGTGTATTCCTTCTGCATAAAGTCCTCATCTTCCCAAGTGGCCTCTTCTGAGCTAAATTGCTTCCATTTCACTTTAACCTGGTTGATAACTCACCTTCGTAGCATTATTTCTCTATGTTCAAGAATACAGAAAAGTATCTACCAGGAACTCTCTGTCTAGTTCAACTTGCACCATAATCGCAACTTGTCATTAGATCATATTATTCATAATTCTCATCTATATATTTCAATTAAAAATTTAAATATTTACCTACATATATTTCTAGTTAATCACATGTCTAGGATAATACACATATTTCTTCAATAATGAAAAATGAAACACATTGTGGACTCAGATATGACTAGGTAATGAAACTCGGTATGCTACAGGCCCAACCTTTGCAAAATTTGAAAAGGTTCTGAGTATCGAGGTGGTAATTTTGTACAACCTCCCCATCACAAGGTACTTATTTTTGGCCTACCCGTATATACACATGATATACTACAAGGAATTCTCTATGATTATCTTCCTTTCCGCATAAATTTTTTCCCTATCTTGGGAAGCTTTCAAATTATGTTGAACTTTATTTACTGTTTTCTCCATCTTAGCTAACATGCCAGGCCCTAGTACCAATTTATCTTAAGGGTTGTTCCAATTGGAGGGTATCCTACATATTTTCCCATAAAACACCTCAAAAGGGATCATTCCCAATGACTCATGATAGTTATTATTATATGAAAATTCGACTAAGTGGAGGTACTCCTCCCACTTGGTTGGTTTTTACATTACATACATTCTTAACATATCCTCTGGTATCTGATTAACTCGTTTAGTCTATCCATCAGTCTGAGGATGGTATGAAGTGCTGAATTGAATTTGCATACCTAGGCTCGTAAAATGGGCTTTCCAAAATCCATAAGTAAATTTTACATCCCTATATGAAATCACCACCCTTGGTATACCATGTAACTCGAATATTTTCTTTATAAATATATCTGTGATTTCAACAATTTTATAGGTAGATTTGACCAGTACAAAATGAGTTGTCTTTCTTAATACTACTACCATGATAGAATTGTTTTGTTTCTTAGACCTCGGAAAACCTGTAACAAAGTCCAACGTAATCATGTCCCACTTTCATTCCGGTATAGGTAGTGAATGGAGTAAACCAGTAGGATGTTGATGCTCTGCCTTAACTTATTGGCACTCCAGGCACATAACCAAGTGCTCACTAATATCCTTCCTCATGCCCAACCAAAATTAATCCTTTTTATTTGCAAAAAATTAGTTTTGATATCTAGGGTGGGAAGTATATGGGATTCTATGAAATTCATCTAGAATAAATTGTTTAATAGAGGTTTGATTAGGAACAAATATTCTGCCTCTAAAGGTTAACATATTTTCACCATTTAAGCCATAGTCATACCTTCTTCCTAAATTTTTCACCTAATGAGTTTGATAGGAATTTATATTTGATATATTTATGTACAACTTCTTTAATTTCTTTGGAAAAATTTGGTTATGATTGACTGTAAGAAATATAATACACATAGTGCAATTTTATGCTTAACACATTAGCCACACGATTTTCTTTCCCCTTAATATGTCTTATGTCAAAATCAAATTTGCTTAGGAAAGAAGTCCACCTAGCCTGGCATGCGTTTGAGTTAGGTTGTTTAAAAAAAATCGTTAAGCTATTGTGATCAATCATGAAGAGAAATTTCTTCTCCAATAAATAATGTTTCCATACCTTTAAGGCATGAACTACAATTGTGAGTTCCAAGTCATAAGCATAGTATCATTGTTCATGATATTTTAACTGGTGTGATTGATAAGCTATGACTCTACCTTCTTGCCTCAAAACTCCTCCAACACCTTCTATATAGGAAACTATTCAAATGGTAAATTCATTATCTGGAACTGCTACTCTTAATAAAGGGGTTGTGGCCAAAAAATGTTTCATATGTTCAAATATCTGTTGACATTTTGTTGTCCACGTAAAAGCCTTTTCCTTCTTCTATGAGAAAGTTATAGGGTAGGAAGCTATAAAGAACACCTCTATAAAACGACGATAGTAACTAGCCAACCCCATAAAATATCGTACGTCAACAAATTTTTTAGGGGCAAGCCACTCCATGATAGTCTTGATTTTCTCTGAATCCAAAATTATGCCTTTGAAGGAAACGATTCCATGCTTCTTTCATTTACAGGTAACCCTCACCTAAAATATCTAGAAACAAACACCTCACTAGTTTTTTATTCTAGATTACTTTATCTCGTACACAATTACATCAAGCCTTCCTCTGGTCTCCTTAAGTCTCTCAAAATTTTCAATATTCTCGGATCCAGTGAGAAATGGAGGTCACAAGAATTGTTGCAGGTAGCTGGGTTAAGTTTATATATATATTTTTATCAGTTTTTAATTTGCTTCATTGTCCACTCATTTGCTAGACTAAGGTTTAGCTCTTAATTGCAGGGTTGCGAGGACAACATGACAGAACCTGTCTAGCTGCATAGGTAAGGCATACTAGCATCTACCCCTTCATGTTTTTTTGTGTTTCTTCATTCTAATTTTAAAAACCCTCATCTACTTATGGTTTTTATTTGATTTCGGGTTAGATTCATGATATTTTCACAGGTTTTCTTCACGCAAGGATTCACAACTGGATGGATTATCAAAACCTTACTATCCCTCACCTATTCTTCGAGGTTCTTTTCTGTTCCTGATTTATGCATTGATCTTTCTTGAAAAAACCATTTCTCAAGAGGTTGGGGTTTATTCGCATTTCAAATTAAGTTGTGTTGCTTCTTCAAAGGTACCCTACCAACTATTTCTTCCTTGATAATGTCGTAGTATTTTATTTTCCATCCATCGCACAACTAGGGTTGCTCAGATGAATTTATTTTAATATTATGCATTAACTTGAACTCGAGTTAGGGTTTTCCTTTGACTGTATGTAATTTATGACTTGGATATTAAAAATGGCTCATGCTCAGTGGTCAAGTCATACTTTTAAATATGATGATTTATTCTTGATTTTATCGAGGATGGGGTTGTGAAAAACAGAGCCAATATTGATGTTTTTTTTGTTACTTTTCTCTAATTAGACAGCTTCAGTAACTCAAGATAAATATATCTCATGCAATATATATTTTTTTGTTTCCTCTATATAATGGATAGTTTCTGAGATTTTACAGATAATTTACTTACTTATTGCGCCAAAGAGTGCTTCTGTTCTCTTTCTATTTTTGACTTGAATGCAATTATTACGATGGAAATTCCCTTGAGGTCTATGAAGTATACTAGCGGGTTAGAATTTGAATACATAGAGATTTGAAATAATTTGGCTTACTTGGTTGCAAATTTTGGTAATGAATCTCAAGCCTGGAATAATTTCCCAATGTTTACATGATTAGGCCAAGTTTACCCATTTTGTGCATGTACAGGTATTTGTTCTTTTCTTTTCCATTGGGGTTTTTTATTCTCTCTCATGTAGATTATACTACTAGGTTTCACTTAGTTAAAAATCACTTCTCTATTGACTAAACATGATCAACAAACAAGAAAGGAAATACTCCAAATAATTATCAATTCATTACCATATTCTCAATTCATACTATATACAAGATTTGAAATTGTGCTGAAGAATAATCTTCCTCTAAATCAAGTTGTAACACCACGCACACACACACACACACACACACACACACACACATATTTATAATCAACATAGAGAGTTAAAAATAAATCTTGCAGGGGTACTTATATGTACTTTGTCTCAGCTGTAATGAAAATAAACTAGGGAGACCAATTCGCCCAACCACGAGACTGGCAATGACGTCCAGTATCCCCTCGAGATTTCTCCCTTCCTGATAGTTTAGGAGATAAGATTTTTGAGTTAGCTTTTATTTTGAACCTCAAGACCACACAGTCCAATCTAGAACTCTATACTTAGGGATATTTCACAAGGGTTCCACTGGATCCATGTACAACTCAAGAAAACCTTATTCTGAAAATGTCCTGTCAACCTTCACAACATCCCGTGCAAGGAAAATTTCCCCAATCCTCTTGTCTCTCTCCATCCTCTTGCATTCATTTTTTGTCCTTGTATTTTTCTACTAAGATGGGGTTTTTCCATCCCAATGAGAGAAAAAGATGGGTAAATATTTTCCAACTGTCTAGAGGTTTGAAAATTCAATTTTTTTTTTTGTTCTCTCCAATAATTTTCAAAACATGTCATTATTTATTTCTAAATCAAGTCTGTCTCTTAATCATATACTTCTAGACCCCTTTCAATAGACCGTAAGTCATTAAGTCTTATAAAAATAAAAGTAAAAGTAAAAGTATACTTCAGTGAATATTCACATAAACGGGGTGTTACATCTTCCCCCCTTCATGAGAAACACCATCCCTGGTGTTTAGTTCAACCCTTTGGAATAGGTCAAAGTATTCCTTCTTCATAATGTCCTCATCTTCCAAAGTGGCCTCTTCTGAGCTAAATTTCTTCCATTTCACTTTAACTGTTGCTAAAGAATACACAAAGGATCTACCAGGAACTCTCTGTCTAGTTCGACCTGCACCATAATCCCAACTTGTCATTAGATCATATTATTCATAATTCTAATCTATACATTTCAATTAAAAATTTAAATATTTACCTACAGATATTTCTAGTTAATCACATGTCTAGGATCATAGACATATTTCTTCAATAATGAAACATGAAACACATTGTGGACTCAGATATGACTAGGTAATGCAACTCAGTATGTGATAGGAACAATGATGGGGCCCAGCCCTCAAGCCCGACCTGCACTCCAAATAAATTGACGAAAATGCAAAAGGTGACAGTAACACACCTTTGTTTTTATCACAACGCAAACACAATTCACATCAAAACAATATCACATATCATATTAATGCAACTTAATTTTGTAACACAACTGTCATGTGGCTTATTTACTCTGTGGGTTCAATGCAATGGATGCTCCGTATGATTTATTGATTTTATCAATCGTTGGTTTTCGGGTGGTATTTATTAGCCAATTGATTGGCCGGTACATGCTTGCAGTTCGATCGACACCTGTCTCCCTTCCTTGGGCTTTGCCCTTCCCGCGTTATGGAAACCCTATACCGATTATTCCACTCTCATTTTCACTGTTTCACTCCGCTGTGAGGGTCCCTGTTTCTCTTGGCGCCGCGAGGGTTTCAAGCTGGTTAACCTCCCTTTGAGCTTGTTTTCTCGTCTTGTTCCACTTGCATGTATCAATGTTGGCATGTGGTGACGCTCATGGTGATCTCCAGTTTGCCTTCTGGTTTGTTGAACTTTTTTTATAACGATTACAGTCGGATTTGTTGTCTGTCGTTGTTTAACTTCTCAACCGCTTGTAGGTTCGTGACTTACCTCTATCTGCGCTATAGTTCAGCTATTCTGTGGTGGTTTATAACTTCGACACGGCTCTTCTCGGCCAGAAAGGTAACTTATCCTTCTCTGATTCAACGTCTTCAGCGTATTTTTCCTGTTCTCACGTAGTGGCTCCTTACGAGTAGGGTCTAATGTTCTCATTTGATAGCCTCGTTTCTGTCTCCTCCCTTGTTCAAGTGAACACCTGTCACTCCATTTCCACTTTGAGTTTTCGAATACAGTCTCTATCTGGTTCGTGGCTAACACATACTGTGTTTTCTCTTTGCAGGTTCTGAGTCTCCACACCCTGGTTCGATGCCGAAAAAACCCTCGACTTACCAATGGGTAGGGTCGATTCCGTTATTTGGCTTTTACTATAGTTTCTACTGTAAACCAGGTCGTTTTGTTGATTTGGTTTCCTGTTTTGAGTCTGTAAAGAAATTAAGTAAAACCGGAGGTCTCTTGGTCTGTAATCACTGTTTCATAGTCGCTATGTTTCAGCTGTTTCGTCGTGGCAATTTCCTTCACTGTAGATTGTGTCTCCGTAGGTTTCTGTGTCGATTTTCTAGGCTGAAGGTTACGGTTACCCAAACCCTAACCTGTAGTTAGATTGCTCTAAATGTATATATGTCGACTGCTTTTATGAATAGTTACCGAACTTGTTTGACGGCATTTTCATGTTCCCTTATGTTAATATATATGAGAATGTTCTAGTACGAAATTTTGATCTGTTAAAAGAAACTATTAAGCATGCGATTTTGGTTTACCTGTGGATGGACAATTTTTTGACAGTTTCTCCTTGCTTGTTTCTGAAACTTTATCACCTGAAATGAATGGATTCAGATTGTTCAAATTCCGATGCTCTGTTCTTTTTTTTTGTATGATGTTTCTCCAACGTGTTGTTGGTTCGCGCCTGTGTGCGCAATGGAATTCCTTCTCCTTACACTCATTCGATATTGTGGAAATATTATCCAGGTTATAGTTAGTAGTTACAGATAATACAGTAAAGAAAATAATAGAATAGAAATTGGTTACAGAAATTATCTTCTACAATAGATGGATTTTCTTTCAGATACCAGTTCAGTTTGTTTTTGCCTGTAAAAAAAATGTTCTCTCTTTTTTCCTCTAGGAAGAAATCTAGCAAATTACAACATGCTTTTCGTTTTGTACACTTTGCTCTTTTTCGGTTGAACTACCGACTGTTCTGTGTAACTACATTTTCTAAATTAAGTAAACACTGTTAATTAACCCACTGTTTGACTTAATATTCCTAACCCTAATGTCTCTTTCCTCAACATTAAATAAGAGAATGAAAATAAACATAATAGTGATAACAAAAAAACAATTTTCAGGCAGTATGACCTGTCTGGAAACAAACGTAACCAATGAGACAAAAACCTGCCCAACTTTGTCTACTCCGAGTTATATGCTCCTGCATCAGGCTCTCAGGGTAACAAAAAATCATGGCTCTGTTCCATGAGTTCGTCCAACGAATAGCCAGCCTTCTGAATTTGAGCCGTGTCAAGCCAGGAACTGTCCCCAATGGGACGATTCTTCCACTTGACCAGATATTTCAGATACTCCTTCCTGCGTGTACACTTGGCTACCTGTGTATCGAGGATTCCCTCGATCTCAAGGGGTTGTGCCGTAGGCATTTGTCTCATCCACAATCCCTGATCAACTTGGGTGTCCCGCTCTGGCCCTGTTGTCCTATCATCCTCAGGATTGGCGATATACGGAAACAGATCTGCTACATTAAAAATAGGTGAAATACCTATCCCCAGCGGTAATTTTATTTCGTAAGAATTTGCAAAAAACTTGCACAAAATTTTACAGGGGCCAATATTTTTAAATTTCAGTTTATTATATTCCCCTTTTAGAAAACGTTTCTTGCGCAAATGTGAAAGAAATTCATCCCCAACATTAAATTGAACTGCTCGCCTTTTTAAATTTTCCTGCTATTTGTACTTTTGGCTACTGTCCTGCAGTTTTAACTTCACCTGCTCATGCAAATCGCTCATTGCTTGGGCGAAATCTTCTCCATCAGTGCTTCGTTTTTCAAGTTTCCCCAAATCCCGTAGCTCATGTACTCCGCGAGGATGTATACCATACAGAACCTGAAAAGGACTGTATCCTGTGCTGCGATTTGGTGAATCATTGTAAGCAAATTCCACTTGAGCAAGAACACGATCCACATTCGTGAATTTTCACCGATTAGACTTCATAGCAAGTTTCCTAAGCTCCTTTTCACCACTTCCGTCTGCCCATCAGTCTGTGGGTGGTAAGCGGAGCTGAAATTTAACTGAGTGTCCAACTTTTTCCATAGAGTTCACCAAAATTTTCTTGTGAAACACACATCTCGATCAGAAATAATGGACCTTGGTAAGCCATGCAGTCTGACGATTTCTATGAAAAACAAGTGTGCTACGTGAGTGGCATCACTGGTTTTCCGACAGGGTATAAAATGTGCCATCTTTGAAAATCTATCCACTACCACCATTACTGAATCAAACCCCTGCTGTGTCCTAGGCAGACCCAAGACAAAGTCCAAACTGACTGAGTCCCATGGTCTACTCGAAATGGGCAGTGGCGTATAAAGTCCTGCATTCTAACTGCAACCTTTTTCTAATTGACACATTTTACATCTGCTTACATACCTCTGCACGTCCCATCGTAACTTTGGCTAGTAGTAAAAATTCTCTATCTGCGATAATGTTTTGTCTATGCCGAAATGTCTAGCTAGACCTCCACTGTGCTTTTCCCGAACAATGTTCTCCCTCATTGAATAGTTGGGAATGCATAACTTCCCTCCCCTAAATAACAATCCTTCTTGCACATTATATTCCAACCATGGACTATTTTCCCGCAGCAAAGGGTTTTGACAAGCCTCATAGGCCTCCTTAAAATTTGTATCTGTCATGTATAGATCCTTCAAGTGCTCAAAACCCAATACTTGCACCGTGCTCTCCTGTAGGAGCAACGTTCTTCTGCTCAATGCATCTACCACCTCGTTGGACTGCCCGCTAATATGTTTCAATACAAATGTAAAGCTCTGCAAATACTCCACCCACTTTGCATGCTTATGATTCAACTTATGCTGCTGCATAACACACTGTAATGCAGAATTATCAGAAAATAAAATGAACTCATTACCTAACAAATAGTGCCTCCAGTGCTTCAAGGCTTGAACGACTGCATAAAACTCCTTATCATAAGATGAATACTTCTGCCTACTTTCGTTCAGTTTCTCACTGAAATAAGCGACCGGTTTGTCCTCTTGGCTCAGTACTGCCCCAATGGCTGTACCGTTGGCATCACAACAAACTTGAAAAAGTTTGTTGAAGTCGGGCAATATCAAGATCGGTCTCTTAGTGATTTTCTTCTTCAAAGTCTGAAAACTTTTTTCTGCTGCGTCTGTCCAATTAAAAGGCTGATTCGCCTTTTTGATTTTGTCCAACATGGGTGCGCAGATTCCACTCAAATATTTGATAAATTTCCTGTAAAAGCTTGCTAATCCGTGGAAGCTTCGAACCTCAAGCAAATTTTTCGGGGATGGCCAGCTAACTATAGATGCAATCTTTTCTGGGTCCATCTTCAACTCATTTTCTGCAATCACAAAACCCAGATACACTAATTCCTATTGAAAAAAAGTACACTTTTTCAAATTTATCAGTAGCTTGTTTTGCTGCAATCTTCTCAATACACTTTGAACATGGCAGAAGTGTTCCTCCTTCGTTTTGCTGAAAATCAAAATGTCATCCAAGTAAACAATCACAAATTTCCCAATGAACTCTTTCAACACTTCGTTCATTAGGCGCATAAATGTACTAGGGGTGTTACTCAAGCCAAATGGCATCACCAACCATTCGTACAACCCTTCATTCGTCTTGAAAGTTGTCTTCCATTCATCCCCTTCCTGGATCCAGATTTGATGGTACCCACTCTTCAGATCGATCTTTGAAAAGTATGCTACCCCACTCAAACAGTCCATCATGTCATCCATTCATGGCAATGGAAACCTGTACCTGATCATAATCTTCTTAATAGCTCTCGAATCTATGCACAGTCGTCACTCTCCTCCTTTCTTTGGAGCTAGAACTGTCAGAACAACACAAGGACTCATACTCTCCTTGATCAGTCCTTTATCAAGTAACTCTTGCACCTGCTTCCGAATTTCTTCATTATTTTTCAGGCTCATACGGTAGGCTGCCTTATTTGGCAAGCTAGCTCCTGGTATAAAATCAATACAATGGCTGATGCTTCTCTTAGGTGGCAATTCGTCAGGTAAGTCATCTACTATGATATCGCCAAAGTCCTGCAACATGTCCTGGATCTCCTTTGGCAGATCTGTGATCTTTGTGTGCAGTACCATTGTCTTTGGTCTCCTCACAACAAAAAAATTAACATCATTGTCTTCAATCTATTTCAAGAATTCCTTTCCACCCACTAGTAATGCTTTTACTCCACTAGCTTCAGCTGTATCTTCCTCCTTGATGGGTACACGTGTGTGCTTAATCCCATCTTTGACAAACTTGTAACAGTTTGTCTTCCCATCATGAACTACTTTTCTGTCATACTGCCAAGGTCTCCCTAACAATATATGGCACACATCCATTGGCATAATGTCACAGATAATCTTGTCCTTGTATCTGCCAATATGAAATTCTACCTCACACTGTTCATCAACTAACAGTTGATGCCCCTTTTGCAGCCATGACACTTTGTAGGGAGTGGGGTGCTTCAACCTCTTCAGCGCCAATTTCTCCACCAATTCTGTGGCCACCAAATTATCAGTACTCCCACTGTCAATTATCAGTTTGCAGCACTTGCCCCGTGACTTGCAAACTGTCCGGAACAAGGCTTTTCTTTGATCCGGCTCCACAACTTCTTTCGCTGGTTTCAACAGCACCTTGTTCAACACTAAAGCTTCCCCTGTCTCAAGTGCATTTTCCACTTCCTGGGGAGGTGCTTCCACTTCCTCTGTTTGGGCAACATAAGCTCCTCTACCACCTGCTGGTTCTCCTTCAGGGAATTCATATGACTTGTGCCCCCACTTGTGGCACCTATAGCACTAGACAGCTCCTCTGCCCCGACCATTTCCTCTCCCTCCCTAGTATGGTCGTCCCCCTCTAGTGCTATTTTCCTTTTCTGTTGTTCTCGAAGGTTTGGAACTGTTGCCTTCCTCATTGGAATTTGTACCTCTGCCTCTACCAAAAGCCTTCCCTCTTCCTCTGCCAGATCCTCCTCCTCTTCTGGCATTCTGCTTCCTATTTATCTTTTCTTCAGCCTTTAAGGCACACTAGTATGCCTCGTCTATACTCCTGGGTGAGAGGATACTGATTTCATCCAGTATTCCCCCCCTCAACCCATTTACAAATCTCACTGTTTTTTCGGGGGTGTCTTCTATATATCCAGCCCTTAAATTCAGTCTGTATAATTCTTCCGTATACTCCTTAACTTTCAACCCCCTTTGCCTCAGATTCTGTACCTGCGTGTATAGCATAATCTGGTAATCATTGGGCAAAAATTTTTCTTTCATCTTGGCCTCCATCCTGGCCCACTTCTTTATAGGCTGTTTATTTAGCCTTTTCCTTTCTGCTTGAACGTTGTCCCACCACAAGGACGCATGTCCTTTCAGCTTGGTGGCAGCGAATTTTACTCGCTTGTCTTCGCTGATTTCTTCAAAATCAAAATATTTGTTTAATTCACTAAGCCAATCCAGCAACACATCTGCTGATAAACTCCGGTCATAAGTAGAAAGCTCATGTTTTGGCTTACTGCTGGATAACAAAATTGTCCTCAATAATCTGAGTTCAAGTCCTTCCCCTTCAAAACCTTCTGTCACTTCTGCAACCTCTTCATCACTATCATCCCCTCCTTCAGGGTCTCTTATCCTTCGAGCTTCTACTGCTTCCAATCGCGCATTCAAAATGCAGATTTCCTCCTTCAATCCTTCTTCTGCTACTCTACGAATTGCTCTTCCTCTTCCTCGTCCTCGTCTACCAACTTCCATTCTTGCCTGCTTACTACAACAACTGCTCTGATACCACTTTGATGGGGCCCAGCCCTCAAGCTCGACCTGCACTCGAAATAAATTAACGAAAATGAAAAAGGTAACGGTAACACACATTTTTTTTTGTCACAATGCAAATGCAATTCACATCAACACAATATCACATGTCATATTAACGCAACTTAATTTTGTAACACAGCTGTCATGTGGCTTATTTACTCCGTGGGTTCAATGCAATGGATACTCCGTATGATTTATTGATTTTATCAATTGCTGGTTTTCAGGTGGTATTTATTAGCCAATTGATTGGCCAGTACACGCTTGTAGTTTGATCAACACCTGTCTCCCTTCCTTGGGCTTTGCCCTTCCCACGTTATGGAAACCCTATACCAATTATTCCACTCTCATTTTCACTGTTTCTCTTCACTGTGAGGGTTCCTTTTCTCCTAGCGCCGCGAGGGTTTTGAGCTGGTTAACCTCCCTTTGAGCTCGTTTTCTCGTCTTGTTCCACTTGCATGTATCAATGTCGGCCTGTGGAGATGCTCATGGTGATCTCTAGTTTGAATTCTGGTTTGTTGAACTTTGTTTATAACGATTACAGTCAGATTTGTTGTCTGTCGTCGTTTAACTTCTCAACCGCTTGCAGGTTCGTGACTCGCCTCTGTCTGCGATACAGTTCAGCTATTCTATGGTGGTTTCTAACTTCGACACGGCTCTTCTCGGCCAGAAAGGTAACTTATCCTTCTCTGATTCAACGTCTTCAGCATATTTTTCCTATTCTCACGTAGTGGCTCCTTGCGAGAAAGGTTTAATGTTTTTGTTCGATAGCCTCATTTCTGTCTGCTCCCTTGTTCAGGTGAACACCTGTCACTCCATTTCCACTCTTAGTTTTTGAATACAGTCTCTGTCTGGTTCGTGGCTAACACATACTGTGCTTTCTCTTTGCAGGTTCTGAGTCTCCACACTCTGGTTTGATGCCGACCAAACCCTCGACTTACCAACGGGTAGGGTCGATTCCGTTCTTTGGCCTTTACTATAGTTTCTACTGTAAACCAAGTTGTTCTGTTGGTTCGGTTTCCTGTTTTGAGTCTGTAAAGAAATTAAGTAAAACTGGAGGTCTCTCGATCTGTAATCACTGTTTCACAGTTGCTATGTTTTAGTCGTTTCGTCATGGCAACTTCCTTCGCTGTAGATTGTGTCTCCGTAGGTTTCTGTGTCGATTTGCTAGGCTGAAGGTTATGGTTACCCAAACCCTAACCTGTAGTTAGATTGCTCTAAATGTATATATGTTGATTTCTTTTATGAACAGTTATCGAACTCGTTTGATGGCATTTTCATGTTCCCTTATGTTAATATATATGAGAATGTTCTAGTACGAAATTTTGATATGCTAAAAGAAACTATTAAGCGTACAATTTTGGTTTACCTGTGGATGGATAATTTTTCGATAGTTTCTTCTTGCTTGTTTCTGAAACTTTATCACCTAAAATGAATGGATTCAGATTGTTCAAATTTCGATGCTCTGTTCTTTTTTTTTGTATGTTGTTTCTCCAACATGTTGTTGGTCTGCGCCTGTGTGCACAATGAAATTCCTTCTCCTTACACTCGTTCGATATTGTGGAAATATTATCCAGGTTATGGTTAGTAGTTACAAATAATACAGTAAAGAAAATAATAGAACAACAATTGGTTACAGAAATTATCTTCTACAACAGATGGCTTTTCTTTCAGATATCAGTTTAGTTTGTTTTTGCCTGTAAAAAAAATGTTCATTCTCTTTTTTCCTCTGGGAAGAAATCTAGCAAATTACAACATGCTTTTCGTTTTGTACACTTTGCTCTTTTTCGGTTGAACTACCAACCGTTCTGTGTAACTACATTTTCTAAATTAAGTAAACACTGTTAATTAACCCACTGTTTGACTTAATCTTCCTAATCCTAATGTCTTTTTCCTCAACAGTAAATAAGAGAATGAAAATAAACATAATAATGATAACAAAAAAACAATTTTCAGGCACTATGACCTGTCTGGAAACAAACGTAACCAATGAGACAAAAACCTGCCCAACTTTGTCTACTTCGAGTCAGATGCTCTTGCATCACACAACCTTTCCAAAATCTGAAAAGGTCCTCAGTATCGAGGTGATAATTTTGTACAACCTCCCCATCACAAGGTACTTATTTTTGGCCTACCCATATATACACATCACATAATACAAGGAATTCTCTATGGTTCTCTTCCTTTCCGCATATGTTTTTTCCCTATCTTGGGAAGCTTTCAAATTCTATCGAACTTTATTTACTGTTTTCACCATCTTAGCTAACATGCCAAGTCATAGTACCAATTTATCTTCAGGGTTGTTCCAATTGGAGGTTGTCCTGCATATTTTCCCATAAAAACCCTCAAAAGGGATCATTCCCAATAACTCATGATAGTTATTATTATATGAAAATTCGACTTAGTGGAGGTACTCCTCCCACTTGGCTAGTTGTTACATTACATACATTCTTAACATATCCTTCGGTATCTAATTAACTCGATTAGTTTTTCCATCAGTCTGAGGATGGTATGAAGTGTTGAACTGAATTTGCGTACCCAGGCTCGTAAAATGGAATTTCCAAAATGCATAAATAAATTTTACATCCCTATATGAAATCACCACCCTTGGTATACCATGTAACTGGAATATTTCCTTTATAGATGTATTTGTGATTTCAACAATTTTATAGGTAGATTTGACCAGTATAAAATGAGTTGTATTGCTCAATTGGTCCACTACTACCATGATAGAATTGTTTTGTTTCTTAAACCTTGGAAAACCTGTATAGGTATAGGTAGTGAATGGAGTAAACCAGTAGGATTTCGACGCTCTGCCTTAACTTATTGTCACTCCAAGCACATAAGCAAGTACTCACTAATATCCTTCCTCATGCCTGACCAAAAGTAATCCTTTTTAATTGCAAAAAATAACTTTTGATATCCGGGGTGGGAAGCATATGGGCTTCTATGAAATTCATCTAGAATAAATTGTTTAATAGAGGTTTGATTAGGAACAAATATTCCGCCTTTAAAAGTTAACATATTTTCACCATTTATGCCATAGTCATACCTTCTTCCTAAATTTTGCGCCTAATGAGTCTGCTGCCATAGGAATTTATATTCGATATCTTTATGCACAAATTCTTTAATTTCATTAGAAAATTTGGGTTATGATTGACTGTAAGAAATATCATACACATAGTGAAATTTTATGCTTAACACATTAGCCACACGATTTTATTTCCCCTCAAGATGTCTTATGTCAAAATCAAATTCTCTTAGGAAATAAGTCCACCTAGCCTGGCATGCATTTAAGTTAGGTTGTTTAAAAAAATTTGTTAAGCTATTGTGATCAATCATGAAGAGAAATTTATTCCTCAATAAATAATGTTGCCATACCTTTAAGGCGTGAACTACAATCGTGAGTTCCACGTCATAAGCATAGTATCATTTTTCATGATATTTTAACTTGTGTGATTGATAATCTATGACTTTACCTTCTTGCATCAAAACTCCTCCAACACCTTCTTTATAGGAAACTGTACAAATGGTAAATTCCTTCTCTGGATATGCTACTTTTAATAAAGCAGTTGTGGCCAAAAGATGTTTCATATGTTCAAATATTTGTTGACATTTTGTTTTCCACTTAAAAGATTTTTCCTTCTTATACAACGAAGTTATAGGGTAGGAAGTTATAAAGAACTCCTCTATAAAACAACGATAGTAACCAACCAACCCCATAAAAGACTGGATGTCAACAAATTTTTTAGGGGCAAGCCACTTCATGATAGTCCTAATTTTCTCTAAATCCAAAATTATTCCTTCGAAGGAAATGATGTGTCCCAAGTATTGAATCTGGTCTTTGTAAAAATCACACTTATTGTATTTAGTGTAGAGCTAGTTTTCTCACATTGTTTGTAATACTATCTCAAATGTTTTTCATGTGCTTCCAAGTTTTTGGGATAAATAAAAATATCATCAATGAAAATAAAAACAATTATTTCTATGCAAGGATGGAAATATATTGTTCATTAGATCCATAAATTTGGTTGGGTCATTAGTAAGCCCAAAGGGTAGCACCAAAAACTCATAGTGACCGCAACGATTTATGAATGTTGTCTTACAAATGTATTCTCATTTTATTTGGATCTGATGGTATCCTGAGTATAAATATATTTTTGAGAATATAATGACACCCTTAAATTGGTCAAATAGGTCATAAATTCTTGAAAGAGGGTATTTATTTTTAATGGTGTGATTTTTCAACTGTCTATAATCAATACATAAATGCAACGCACCATCCTTCTTTCTCAAAAATAATATAGGAGCTCCCCAAGGCAACACATTTGGGCGAATGTATCCCTTATCCAACAGCTCTTATATTTTCATTTTGATTTCTTTCAACTCATGTATACTCGTATGATAAGGAGTTCTGGATACATGGGTGGCTCCTAGAACCAACTCGATAGTAAAATCGATGTCTCACTTATCAGCCATCCCAGGTATCTCTTCCAAGAATATGTCAATAAATTCTTGAACGATTGGCAATTTTTCCAAGGAGATGGTCTTGTCCTTATAATTCGTATAGCCTACTTGCATGGCATAAATTTGTTAGCCTTTCCGAATACATTTTCCTAGCTGATTAGCAGTAATTGGTTGCAACTTGATAACTCTTTTCACTCCTTGAATCTCCTGTCTACTACCTCCTTCAGTTAGGAAGCTAAAAATCTTATTACTACGGTTCACTAAGGACCAATGCTGCTCTAACCAATCCATTCCAATAAACACATCGTAGGATACTAGGGGTAACGTGTTTTAATTCACTTTGATCTGATGTCCTACTATTTAAATAGGGAAATTTTCTACCTTAGTTGTCAGCCTTCTTTTGGCTCCGGTAGCCAATTGTACTAACCAAGGTTTTTTTAATTGTACCATATGAAAGGAAAAAACTATACTATGTTCAAACTAACATAACTTAGGCTTGCACCTGGATCAATTAAAATGGAAACATAATGATTAACTAATTTACCTTCAAATTCTATCATTGTGGGTTGATATTTTGCGTTATTATCGTCCAAAGATGCATTAATTCTTGGTATGTTCTTTGCCACCTCTCCCACTATTGAAGCTTCTTGAATGTTAGAGATTTGTTCTATGTAGACACGATGAGGAAAATTCTTGTAATAATGGGGCTCCCCACATCCCCAACATTGCAAAGGGGTTTTTGCTGCTGGCTAAATTTTGGTTTACTTGCTACTAATTTTTGTCTGTTGTCAACCTGTGCCCCAAATTTATGTTGAATTTTCCCTAGAAATATGGTCTATTGTTTCTGATGCATATTTTTCCCACGAACGGTCTTTCTATTTTTAGTATTTAGAAATAATTTCTATCCTTTGTTTTTTATTTCACTTATACCACCTTCCCCTTTTTGCTTCATTTGTTGGTATAAAATTCGAGCCTTCCGAATGTTCTCATCCATTGTCTTCAGATTATCAAATTATAGCTTATCCTTCATAAAGATAGGTAAACTACTAATAAAACACTTGAATTTTTCTTTCTCCTCCCAAATATATGGAACATACCTAAGTAAGGACGTGAACTTGGTTACAAATTCATCCATAGTCAACTAACCTAGTGTCAAGTCATGAAACTCTTTTGCTCTTTCATCGTAAAATTTTTCAGTTAAGTACTTATACTTGAAATGTTTTTGGAAGTCACCCCAAGTGATTTCCTGTTCCTCAATTCTCCGAATAGTCTTAATTTCTTCCCACCACAGAGTGGCTTTATCTTGTAACTAATAAATTGCCAATCTGAATTTCAAATTATTATCATATTCATAGATATGAAAATACTTATTCATGTTAATCAACCATCCCTAAGTTTCCTCAGTTTCCTCTCCATCAAAGATCAAGGGTTATATCTTCTTGAACTCTTCTTGAAGTTTTGTTTTCTACCTCTTGATCCATTTTTTCCCCGAAACATTATCGGACCTTCCTTCATTGTCATTCCTCCCTCCTTGAGATTTTGCATTATCTTCCCTTTGTCGAAATGCTTCATTTCTAGCTCCATTGCCAGGAATCAATTATGGTTGTCGTTGAATTCCTGTCTAACAAGCTCTTATGAAGGATCTCTTTTTTGTGCCTTAATCATTCATTATCAGCTCTCATATTAGTCATTTTAGCTCTCAACTACTAAACTATTTCCAAAAAATCCGCATTAGCTTGACAAGATTCGTCACCGAAGTGTATCCACATCTCAAGATTAGCTTTAACGTAGGATGCATATGGCCTTGTCAGTGGTCCAACTCCTCTCCTCATCTTTTTTCTTTCTCTGTGCACATTAATATATTAGTTATTCTTGGTTTCCAAAATTGGCCACACTGTTGAAACTTGGCTCTAATACTACTCATCACATGCTTAGTACAAAAACTCATTTATTCTCCTAATTTACCACAGTAATACATTTATTTAATACTAAATATATACAATGTCGACACATTCTATGACCTATGTTTTATTTTGTATTAAAATTCCTTCACTGATGAAAGGCTTTCTTGGGGGGGGGGGGGGGGGGTTATGTATGGTAATTATTTTATGACTAGGTTTGATTTGGTGCTAGTCACGTTACCCAAGCTCCACATCAGGATTACTAATCCACCAATTTTCATCCGGGTGTACACTGTAACCAAAATTGAATATGGTGCGATTTTTAATGCTATGACGGTTATGTATATTAAATTCATCTATCCGCCCAGACACTTGGGTTGATCCCCTCCATCCATCTCCCCATATTTTGATCCGGTGGTGATTCATCAAGGGTACAATTGTGGTAATCGAATCACCCCCCAACTTTAGGATAGCATGTCACTCTTTCAGTCACTGTTAGGGTTTCTACATCTACATGTTGTGTTCAAGAAACCGAGTTTTTTGATTTCATGCTTCTTTAATTTGCAAGTAACCCTCACCTAAAATATATACAACCCAACACCTCATTGGTTTTCTATTCTATACTACATCTCAGGCACAATTACATTGAGCCTTCCTCCGGTCTTCGTTGGTCTCTCTAAATTTGCAACCTTCTCGGTTCCAATGAGAAATGGAGGTCAAAAGCATTGTTGTAGGTAACCGGGTTAATTTATTATATTTTTATCCCTTTCTAATCTGCTTCCTTTTCCACTCATATGGTATACTAAAGGTTAGCTCTTAATTGCAGGGTTGTGAGGACAACATGCAAGAACCTGTCTGGCTTCACATGTAAGGCGTACTAGCAGCTGCACCTTCATCTTTTGTTGTGTTTCTTCCTTTGTATTTTAAAAACCCTCATCTACTTATGGTTATTATTTGATTGCAGGTTATATTCATGAAATTTTCATAGGTTTTCTACATAGAAGGATTAACGGCTAGATTTATTATCAAATCTTACTATCCCTCACCCGTTCTTCCAGGTTATTTTCTGTTCCTCACTTATGCATGGATATATCTGGCAGAAACCCTTTCTCGAGATGTTCAGGTTTATTTGCATTTTGAATTAAGTTGTGTTGCTCTAGAATTCATAGGAAAACTACAAATTATTTCTTCCCTGATAATGTCATATCATTTTATTTTCCATCCTTGGCATGACTAGGGTTGCTCAATCAAAGTTATTTTAATATTATGCATTAACCTGAACTCGAGTTAGAGTTTTCCTTTGACTACATGTAATTTTTACTTGGATATTAACAATGACCCATGTTGAGTGGTGAAGTTGGACTTTTAAATATGATGATTTGTTCCTGTTTTTATCTAGGATGGGGTTGTGCAAAGTGGAGCTAGTATTGATGTTTTTTTTGTTAATATGCTCTAATGAGACAATTTCAATAACTTGAGATAAATATTTCTCATGCAATATATATATTTTTTGTTTCCTCTATGTAATAGATAGTTTCTGATATTTTACAGACAATTTACTTACTTATCAAGCCAAATAGAGCTTATGTTATCTTTTTGTTTTTGACTCCAATGAAGTTATTACGACATAAATTCGCTTGACATCTCTCAACTATACTAGTGGGTCAGAACTCGAATACACAAATATTTGAAATAATTCGACTTACTTGGTTGCAATTTTTGTTAATTAATCTCAAGCCCATAATATTTTCCTGGTGTTTACCCGATTATATATCTGTATAATTATTTTGTGCTTAATTCAATTTCTAGGTTATTTTTTACTTGTTTTCTTTCTTGAATAATAATCTTTCAATGCGTGGCTACAAGCGGAACATGGATTTTTCATCTGGGGTCTACTTTGTTGAATTTCCACGACCCTCGTGCTAAGATAGAATCTTAAAATCTCAGACGCTACCAAACCAAGAATATCAACAAAGTTACTTTGCACACTGCAATATAAATAGCAGTAAATCACACATGCACAAATACATACAACCTTTTATAAATTTTTTTATAAAATATGTACAATAACCTAATCTTAGTATATTAAACTATCTGAGTAATACAATAGTCTAGGTCTCCCATACAAGGGATAATGGCACTCAATTATCCATAAGTACAAGAATACAAGGTAGAATTAAAATCTCGTTGCAACCAATATGTCATATCTCATATTGTCGGTCATTCACTCCCATTCTGCTCTCTGGTTCCCTTTAGTCCATCAAGAGACAACACATAGAGTCTCCAAGAGGGCTGCATCTATCACTGCTGCAAATTGCATTTGCTACATTGAAAACCGGCTGATCCAATATGCTCTTCTAGGCTAGCCAATACCTAAGCACCAATATTCCTTCTAGTAGCTTCTTTCGTCCATCAAAGAGCTACACATAGGCTCAACAACTTCACCCAATCACACAACAGTTAATGTCCTTATTGTATGCTACTATAAGGCTACTTTGGTTCACCAAAACACTACCCTCCACTAGGCTAATGGAACCCAATCCAACTAAAAATAATCACTATAGAATCTTCTCCTAAGAGAGGCTTTTAACCATCCAAATCAACCTCTCCAATTGGCTTTTACAAGCTCCATAAAATTATGTCCACACTAAGACTTATCCAACTAACATCTACTCACACAAAACACATTACATACCTGTAATACCTCCTTCTAAAGTGTTGTGGCGTCTGTTGTCTTTTTTTTTGCTGGTTAGGGCACTTGTCACTCAGTAACAACCCCACTAAACATTCCAAAACAACCTCCTATTATATGTGGCATCCATCCAAACCCTTGATGTCCAAATTGTTGTAGGATAGGGCTTCAACCAACCCTCAAAAAAGCCCAAAAATCCTCCTTGTATCCTTTGCGGCTGACTGTGGTTGCAACATCACCTTCAACCTTATTGTACAGGGTAGTTCAGGTTTGCGACCTACCTAGAATTTATAGCTAGGGTTATGGCCTAGCAAGGAGAGAAAACCCACCTAAAACTGCACTTAAAAAACACTAAAAATCATCCTAAGTTTGTGGCCTCCACCTAAGATGAACTCATACCTGTAACAGAGAAATAATGACCCTAAACCAACCCTCTCCTCTCCACGCCTTGTCCTCCACAAACTTCATTGCCTGAGATGTGTTTACACAAGAGATAGATGCACATTTTGATGCTTAGAAATGATCTCCTCTCCTTATATTTATACACAAAAATAAGGGCTCAATGAATTCATGAGGAAACATGTATTTTGGAAAAATTCACCTCAAGCCTACATGACTTGACTATCCAAAAATTCATTGTCAACTTCAAAAATTCATTTTTCATCAAGGACATCTTAGATTTCGATGATTCTTGAAGCATTGGCTTCTCCTCGCCATATTCTATCATATCCATCCATCACATGTCCAAAATGATCCATGGTTTTGGCCCAAACATCGATGGATGCAAAAGCCCAACCTTAGGTTCCAAGCCCACAAGTTACTCCTGTGGTGCTCCAACCTCCAAACCCCGATCCCTGAGGTTTGGAATAACTCACAAGATATAAAAAATCAACACTCCCTCTTAGCAAGGGAGGTACTTACAAGACTAGGAAGTAACTCATCATCATCATCACTTCTTGCAACACTCGCCAAACTCCTGGTACTTACAACTATAGAAATCCCTGTGGCATGAACTATGCCTCTCTTGGAAGTGTCGTTGTCATTGGAAGAATCTTGCTTCTTCTTATTCTCCTAAAAAATTTTCCACTCTCTCCATGATTCCTTCTTGGTTGTTATAGGATCACCCATTCTCCCTACTAACCACACACTCTTCTTGGGCTACAAAGTCTCCCATTGAATCTACTATCTCCCGCTAGAACTCTACTCCCTCTAAGCCTATAGAACTTGGACCTTATTCTATAGAACCTACACCTGATCCTTTGAAGCCTACACCTGCACAAGTTTCTTCTTTCCATGATCCATAGGCTTGCCCATCATCCTGTATCGACCATGCTCTTTGACTCCAAGAAAAATCATACAGAGCTAAAACCTCTGGGCCTGAGTCTTTCCATCCCATCCTGGAATAAGAACTCAAACCCCTTCTTCTTGATCATCGAGACATATATCATGCTATATTTGAGTCCTAATACAAATAATACATCCTAGACCTGCATCAACCATCCCGTCTCTATCTTGAATGGTACAACTCCCGATCCTCAGATATCCTTCTGACTCTTGTCACCCAACACCATGTGCAACTTCGAGTCCCATTCATCTAGAGTCTCAAAAACCTCCTGTGACCCTACCATATGTTTCATTGCACCATTTTACACGTACCATCCATCCTCAACGATAGTAGCCTATGAGAAATGAGAGATCATAGAAAATTCCTTCTCCTCTAATCTTCCAGTGAGAGCATCTTTCTCGATAGAAGTGGCAACAATGACAACCTACTTCCCTTTCTTCTTCTCGTCATATTCCTTCTTCTTCATTGGACATCTCAATGAAAAATTACCCATATCGCCACAATTGAAACACTTGAATTTACTCAAGTCCTCCTTTTTCTTAACCTTCATTTGAGTTGAAAGTGACATGTCATCATCTGAAGCCCTCCTGTTTGGATGAAGATCCTTGTATCACAACTCCTCCTGAATGAAGTCATCCTAGAGCCTATTCCAATCTGGAAACTTATCTCTAGAAATGATCCCTTTGATTAAGGGCTTCCATTCCGCGGTGAACCCTTTCAAAGAAATCCTCACCATATCATTCTCTGAAATAATAACATCGACAACAACAAGCTCATCTTTGACCTGAGATGATCTCGTCAGATACAAAGTCACTCCTTCACCCTGCATCATCTTGGTGAAATTCAACTTATCCTCCAATACCAGTACTCGGTTCTCGTTATTATTCTTGAATAAATTATGAAGATCCATCCACATCTCATGTGGAGTGTTCTTCCCAGAAAAATGAGATATTAGGGGATCCTTCACACCATCAAGGATGATCAATCTCACCCTCGTATCCAAATACTCATACACTTCCAACTCCTTTGGGTCTATTGAATTCTTGATGGCTTTCTCGGTGAACTCCCAAATATTGTTGACCTACAAAACCAACTTGATCCTTTCCTTCCATGGACTATAGTTTGACAACCCCTCCAACCTGTCCTCATACCGAAGACCAGCTTGTAATTTCAACATTGTAGTGAGCCCTTCACCTACAATGTGACCAACTCCCTCTTAGGTTGTACTTCATTTTTCACTCTGATGATTCACTATCTTCCAAAGTAGCTCAGACACACTTTGATACCATGTTGAATTTCCATGACCCCCTGGTGCTAGGATAGAATCTTAAAATCTATGATGCTACCAAACCAAGAATCTCAATAAAGCTACTTTGCATATATAAATAGTAGTAAATCACACACGCACAAGTACAAACAATTTTTTACAAAATATTGTACAAATATGTAAACAACGAAATCTTTGTTATATTAAACCAACCGAGTAATACATCAGTCTAGGGCTTCCATACAAGGGATAATAACCCTCAATTATCCAAAAGTACAAGAATACAAGATACAATGGTAATCGCGTTGCAGCCTCTATGTCATATCTCGTCATGTCGGTCCTTCACTCCCATTCTTCTCTCTAGTGCCCGTTAGCCCATCAAGAGACAACACATAGAGTCTCCAAGAGGGTTTCCACCTATCACTACTGCAAATCACTTCTACTACAATGAACAAGGGTTGATCCAATATTATATTCTAGGATGGAAAATACCTAAGCACCAATCTTCCTTCTAGTAGCTTCTTCCATCAATAAAAGAGCTACACATAGGTTCAAACACTTCACCCAATCACACAACAATCCATTTCCTTCATGTATGTTGTTCTAGGGATACTTTGGGTCACCAACGCACTGCCCTCCACCAGTCCAATGGAACCCAATCCAACTGAAAATATTCATTATAGAATCTGCTCCTAAGAGAGGCTTTTAACCATCCAAATCAACCTCTCCAAATAGATTTCACAAGCTCCAATAAATTATGTCCACACTAGGACTGATCCAACTAACATCTACTCACAAAAAACACATTACATATGTGGCATACCTCCTTCTGAAGTGTTGTATAATTTTTTGTCTTGGTTTCTCTTGGTTAGGGCACTTGTCACTTAGTAACAACCCTACTAAACATGCCAAAAAAACCTCCTATTAAATGCGACCTCCCTCCAAACCTTTTTTTTCCAACTCATTGTAGGATAGGGCTTCAACCAGCCCTCAAAAAATCCTAAAACGCCTCCCTGTATCCTTTGGGTATGACTGTGGTTACAACATCACCCTTGACCTTCTTGTATAGGGAAGTTCAGGGTTATAACCTACCCATAATTGACAGCTAGGGTTGTGGCCTAGCAAGGAGAGAAAACCCACATCAAACAACAATAAAAATCATCCTAAGTCTGCGACCTCCACTTGAGATGAACTCAGACCTGTAACCGAGAAAGAATGATCCTAAACCAACCCTCTCTTCTCCACTCCTTGTTATCCACAAAATTCGTTGCCTCATATCTGTTTACACAAGAGATAGATGTACATTTGGATGCTTATAAATGATCTCCTCTCCTTATATTTATACAAAAAAAGAAGGTCTCAATGAATTCATGAGGAGACATGTCTTTTGGAAAAATTCACCTCAAGCCTACATTACTTGAGTGTCCAAAAATTCATTACCAACTTCAAAAATTCATATTTCATCATGGATATCTTGGATTTTGATGATTCATGGAGTGTTGGATTCTCCTCGCCATCCTCTATCATCTCCATCCATCACATGTCCGAAATGATCCATGGTTTTGGCCCAAACATCAATGGGTGCATAACCCCAGGCTTGGGGTTCAAGCCAATAACTCACTCTTGTGGTGCTCCAATCTCCAAACCTCGAACCCTAGTGCTTGGAGTACCTCCCAAGCTATCAAAAATAAACATGCTCTCTGACCTCAGTGTGTTTAGTTAAAAACTTGTTCTTGGGTTCTAGACTTCCTTAGACGAGCCCTGAGCTTGTCTTTTATAGGCTTAACTGAAACCCATGTCTGGTTACTTTTGCATGAATACTTTTTGGAGAATTAGGTCTAGTTTACCCATTTTATGTGTGTACAGGTATTTGTTCTTTTTTTTTTCCACTGGGGTTTGTTATTCTCTCTCCTATATATTATACTACCAGGTTTTACTTACTTAACAATCCCTTCTCTATTAACTGAACATGATCAACAAACAAGAAAGGAAATACTCCACATAATTACCGACTCATTACCTTTTTTCAATTCATGCTATATACAAAATTTTAAATTGTGCTGAAGAATACTCATCCTCTAAATCAAGTTGTAACACAAAATTATTTTTTTTCTAATCAACATAGAGAGTTGAAAATAAATCTTGCAGAGTTAATTATTTGTACTTTGTCTCAGCTGTAATGAAAATCAACCAAGGAGACCACTTGACCCAACCATGAGACTATAAATGACGTCCAGTCTCCCCTTGATATTTCTCCCTTCCAGACAGTTTAGGAAACCAAATCTTTGAGTTAGAATTTCTTCTGAACCTTAAGACCACACAATCCAGTCCATAACACTATACTTGGGGATCTTTCACAAGGGTTCCACTGGCTCTATGTCTAGCTCAAGAATGCCTTATTCTAACAATGTTCTGTCAACCTTCACAATGTCCTGTGCAAGGTATCTTTCATCAATCCTCTTGTATCTCTCAATCATCTTTCCTCCATCTGTTGTCCTTTGATTTTTCTATTGAGATGGGTGTTTTCCTTCCCACGGAGAGAGAAAGATGGGTAACTGATTTCCAACTATCCAGAGGTTTGAAAAATCATTTTTTTTTTTTTGGTCTCTCTCATTATTTTCAAAACATGTCATTATTTATTTATAAATCAAGTCTATATTTGAATCATAGAGTTCCTCTAGACCCCTTTTACTAGACCACAATTCATCAAGTCTTATAAAAATAAAAGTAAAAGTGTATTTCAATAAATATTCACATCGAGGTGCTACATATGGTTATTAATTATGTAAAATTTTTAAATATCATGATTATGCATATGAATAATTATTATTTAAAGTTATTTTAATGTTGATATGCACCTTGTGAATTTTCGTGCAAGAGAATATTTGTAATTTTATTAATAAAACAACATTACAATATAATAAATTGAATCTCATTATTATGTTTGTTACTTTTTTAATCATTTCATTTTTTTTTCTTAAATTTAACGATCTAACTAGAACAATGCTCTCATATCAATACTATGTATATCACTGTTGGATTTTCACACTCACCTCATTGGGAATCAATCACGTGGACTAACGACTACTTTGGGGTCCACCTTGGGACCACTTAAAAAGGTAATGGTATAATGGTTTAGAAATTCCACATGCGTATGGGTTTTGGTGTAATGGAAAATCTCAACATGGTATCATAGCCTTGAGCTAGGTTCGATTCCCCAATTTGTGTTTGAGAGAGTGTTGGATTTTCACACTCACCTAGTTAGGAATAGATGAAGTAGACTACTTAAAAATGTAATCATAATGGTTTGGAAGTCCAATAATTCCTATAGGTGTTGGTGTAATGGAAAACCTCAATAATCACATTAAGAAACTATAAAACATATTAAAGAAAAATTCCAAACATATATATAATCGAAGTTTTTATAAAATTAAAATAAAGAATATTTCTATATAAAAATAATGTGAAATTTATATAAATATAAATAATATTATTAATAACTAAAAAATAGATTTATTATAAATCTCTTGTTATTATCAAATTTTTTTAAGTGTAATTTTTTTCTCAAATTTTAATTAAAATAAAATTGTATTTTAGAAATTTCGTTTCTTTCGAGACTTAAAAAACAATAAAATAAATCTATGTTAATGATAAAAAATGATGTAACAAGGATTTATGTACTTTTAAAAGCAGGTGTAATCGAAAAAAAGTTCATAGTAAAGTTAGCCACGCAATTTAAATACAATTTTTTTAATAGTAATTTTGAATTTTAATAAAATTAAAAAGTATATAGATATAAGTTTTAAAAAAATGGAATTGTAAGTATCACTTTTAAATAAATCGCTGCAATAAATAATAAATAATATGATTAAAAATGTGCATATCTATAATAAATAGTATTAATTTCTTATTAATTTAAATAATTTTTTATTGAAAACCGTTTGTTTATACCATTTAGGATTTATAAAGTTGGATATTTAATATAGAATAATGGTTTTTTTATATAAAAATATAGATTTTTATTTATCAAAATTATCAAATTGGAAGTACATATAGATATATTAATAGCTTATATATATAAATATATATTGATTTTTGATTAAAAAATTCAATGAGCCTTTCAAAAGGGGGTTGTGATTCCTAATGTTAACAGAGTTTCCAAGTATAAATGATATTGCGTTTACACCATATTGCTTGGTTTACAGAGGTGTAGAGAAATGAACATAGGATTTGATCCATGTCAATATGGTTTACAGAGGTGTAGAGAAATGAACATAGGATTTGATCAATATTAAATTTAAAACAAGTTGAATGTATTTAGTGTATGGTTATCAAACCGATTTGTTTGAAAAAATAAAGAATTAATAAATTTTCAATGAAATTATGATGAAGTGGCTTGGCATTGATGAGGATCGGAATGTTGGCACTTTATATGAACAGTAATGTATTGGTTACAAGTTTGAATGGTATGAATAGAATCATAGGCTTGCTGAGTATTGTAGTTTGATGTGGGTGTATAGAAAGATGGCTGTGTATGGTACATTGAAGAAGGATGGTCATGTTACAATGTTAATGATTTATGTGGTAGGGTTAATAATAATAATGGATTAATGTGTTATTTAATATATATATATATATATATATATATATATATATATATATATATATATATATATATATATATATATAATATATATTACAAATGAGTTATATCAAATTAGTGCATGAGATTCTCTTGTTTGTAAAATAAGGGATTTGTTTTCATGTAAATTTGTTTGATGTGGATATATAGGGTAAAAGATATGTGGTCAGGGGTCACCAAGAAGGGTGATCACGTTGTCAAAGACAATGGTTCATGTCAGAGAGTCAATAATAATTTATTATTGTGTTGTGAAAAAGTGAAATTATTATACATTATTAATCTCTCTTTCTTTTATAAAGTCGTAAACAAGCCAAACACCAAATTGGTGTATGAAACCCCCTTGTTTATGGGACACCATACTTGTCTCCATGCAATGATATGACCGTTAAAGTCTATGGAGGTGTACATACTGTACCCCCCACTAGTTTTGAACTTGTGACCTCTCAGGAAGAAACACATGCTCTTAACCATTAGGACCACTCAATCTATAATATAATCTATTTTTAGGGTCAAGACCAAGCCAAACACCAAATTGGTGTAAGAGACCCCCTTGTTTGTGGGACGAGAGATTGCCTTCATGCAAAAAATTGATTTTGAAAGTTTATACAACTATACATATTCTACCCCATTTGGTTTTGAACTTGTGATTGCTTATGAGGAAGAACATGCTCTTAATCATTAAGCCCATTCAATTTGTATATAGTTAGTTTATGATGCATGCATAATGCACTATTATATTCTCAAATTGTTTTTCTTTGATAATTATTATATTTCAGTATTTTCAATGATAAAACATCTAAATTGGACCATCAAATTAATAACATAATTCAAATGTAAATTTCAACATAGAAAAAAACAAAATATACAGAGATTCAAATCCCATAATAGTTTTATTGCCAACGTTTAAAATAAAGAAGAGAAAAATCAAACTCTTTGTTTGACTATCATACCATTGTTTGCTCAACCTATTTCACATTTAGATATAATAAAAAATATGATCTCCATAGAAAAGTATTTAAACAAATTTACCGATTAAATGAGAATTGTGAACTCTAGCAAAAAAAAATCCTTAAAGATAAAATAGCAGTCCACTATGAAAAACCTTAAAATTCCAACAAATTTTTGGCATGACGTTAAAGATAAAATATCACTAGGAATATTATATAATTTGTCTAAATATGATATTTTATATTTAGACAAATTATTTGACAAGAAAAAACTTAAAAAATGAACACCTGAACATTGAAAGAGTCCTTATTCCAGGGGTGTTTTTTATTTTAAAGGCTAAAAGTATAGCTCTTTTCAAATTTTAGCCTAAGACAACATACCTCATTGCAACAAAAACTTAAAAATCAACCATCAAAACAAAGTATCCCCTTTTAACGGGGAATTAAATTGTAATATATATATTTTTAACTATGGTCCAATGATAAGAATAAATAATATCACGAAAATATCACTATATAGTTTAAAAATTCAACATTAATTTCTAATTTTTTTTATTTATTTTTTACTTTTAAACAAAATATCAATATTTGTACATTGAGTGAAACACAAATTATTTCTTGAAGTTATTGTTGCATTGTGGATATTCTAAAAAATAAGTTCTTCATAATTAAAACATATAATCCAACAAACATAGAAATGACTCATAACTTCATGTAAGATCATATGGAAGTTAAAATATTTATTTCAAGTTACCATACAAAAATCATTTACATAAAATGTCTTAGACAATTATTCAAAATCTCTCATAGGTTTTGGTACACCATCAGAATCTACAACATCTTCAAATGACTGACTGGATGCAAATGAAGATGACCCATATTCTTCTCTTTCATCAACTAGTGGCTCATCTGAGTCAACATACATGCCCAACATTTCAGGCTTCGAAAGCCTTCTAGATCTATGACTAGGTTCAACATACTCTCATCTTAACATTGTTTCTTTTAGTAGAAACCTCTTCAAAATATATATGGTCTTAAAGCAAAGAGTTCCTTTCTTTGTTAAATTTAATTCATAAATAAGTATGCCAACATCCTCCAATTCCAAGAGGTCTATGCAGCGACAATCTATATTTGTACCCTTTCTTTTTCTCTTTCTACCAATTTTTTTATCAACTACTATCTTCGGTTTGTGCACACCATTGAATGGGTGTGTATTTGTGGCATGCCAATGTAATTCAACTGTTATAACATCCACATTTTCTTTAATGACCTTTATAACCTTGTACACACAAAATTGATAGCCATGTGGATCTCCATCCACTAACACTGTGATCGTGCAACCCTCCTTAACATCTTGAATATAAACCCTATAAAGGTCTTCCACGGTTTCACGTTGAGCATATGATCTTCTGGAAACAATATATATTTCTCTTTCCTCTACATGTTAAGAATTAATAATACTTTGAGATTGTTGTTGTCGAGCAATGTTTCTTTCCTCATGTTCATTTGACACATTTTGTAGGCAAATAAATGGAGTCTTCAAAAATATATCTTCATTTCTTGATCTTGATATCACTTTGATTATTGAAAAAATAATCCCACCAAACTGAATCAACAACATCTAAGTACTCATATGTATCTCTAATATATTTTTTAGTTTCTCCCAAGAATTCATAATTTAATTTATATCTCTCTTATGCCTTCATGCATTATGGATTTCAAAAACTGACTGTAATAACAATATATTTGATGCAAATATTGGATGATCTGGAATGAACTTTAAAAATGCTAAATCTGATGACACTGTAAGGAAAATACCTTCTAGCAGAGGTTATAATGGAGGTTTTTAGTGTTATAAAATTGGGGAAAAAATGTCAAAAAAACCTCTGCTACAACATTCGATTGTGGTAACGGATGTTTTAGAGGAGATGATAATGAAACTTCATCACAACTAAAAAATTATGGGCAGTCAGAGGTTTTAGCAGATGTTTTTTTAGCAGCGTGCTTAATGAAAAAATATCACCAGTGCGCTAACTATATAAAATAACCAAGGCATTGAACGCAAAGAACATCAATGCTTGAAATGTATACCACCCTGATGTGTATATATTAAACAAACTCCTTGGGTTGTACTTTCCAAGAACAACATTGGGGCAAGCCAAAAAAAATTGCAAACCTAATGCTTTTATTTAAAATCGCAGCACCAATGCTTATGGTTTGTATAAAATCACCAATGTTGTTAATTTGAATAATGCACCAAAGCTGGAAACAATATTTTGTAGCACCGGGGCGTTAGATCTATGAAATCACTGGCGCTTTAAGAATTACAATGCATCGAGGCGTTAAATGCAAACAATATCGTTGCTTGAAGAATATAACACCCAGATGCTTACGTTTTCAGAAAAGGCACTACCCATGCAAAAAATCTTGTCATAACGATGTTTTTAGATAAAATAACACACCAATGTGTGTTTATTTTAAAGACTCACTAGTATTTTGTACGATATTTTCTTTTTTTTAGAAACATTGACCTATGACAATGCAATTATTGTGATTTTAAAATTCGTTATTCATCGAAAAATCGACATATATATCATGACAATATTCATATAAATTAAATTTTGATTAGTGGATTTGTATATGATGCTCTGATTAATTTGTTATATCATCATATTTCACATCTCTTCATTATAATATTTTAATGATCCATATATTTAATGAGTGGTGTAACATTTTACAATGACATTGGACAATAAAATAGAACAAATTAAAATGTATTTTATTATATAAAAATGAGAGGATATTTATTATACAAAATGGAATAAGTATAAGTAACCCATTTTCTTTCAATTAGGACATTATGTCCATTATATTAAACAAAATTTCTGATTTTCACAGACAATTATTTCAAAAAATACAACAAGTTGCATTGGTATCAAAATAGATCATCATTATTCGCTGGAATTGTTGTCAGTGCTCAAGCTATTTATATGACTTGGGTTATTTGGACGAATGTTCCAATGATTGCATTGATTGTTTTCGTATTCTTGATCATGTTCCATCTGCAAACATAAAAATAAAGTGTAATGAGTGTACCTACATTGGTGAGAATAATTAAAATTGAAATAAATACTATACATTAATGTAAATTGAGTAACAATGTACCATAGCAAGAAGTGACTCATGAACTATACACATGGTTTCAAAACCAAGTCTCATGGCTTGTTGCAACAACTCTTTTGTTGGCGTAGTTCCATACTTTGTTACCTGCAAGTTTTATACCCCATTATAAATCATAGATTTAAGAAGAGCTATCCGAATTATCCATAGTGTTGCAAGAAATTCGTCGACATTTCAAATCCCAATAGGGATCCATCTTCGGGACAGTTAATTATAAACTCAGAGAAGTAAAACAACATAAATACTTACAAATTCCACATTAATTTTTGATATGCCAACATATACTCACAACCCATATTTAACCAAATGTCAATCAATTCTTTTGATAGCTCTTATTTGTATGTTAGCACCTATTTGAAGACATTCAATGATGATTGTTGTAAAACAACTTAAAATATACAAAAATGAAACATTGATTTATTATAAGAAAATATTAACAGTTACTCACAAACTTTGATATCAACCCTTTTCTTCCTTGTCATCATGTTTTATGTGTTGAATGAGTTCCATTTTGTTTTGTTTTATGCAAGAAAATACTTGAAAATTAATATTTTATGCTAAATTATCTGTTTGTATGTACAAAGTCAATGATTACATACATTTAAAGCACGTTGTTGTTGAAATGGATCTTCCTGTGATGCAATTATGTCCATTTCTTTTACCACCTCCTTATACATTTTTTTGGAAATTCCTATTGACATGTTTCACATATAAGCTCATTGATCCCTTGATATTTTCATAATCTTCATGAAAAAGTAACAAATTATTTTTATATTGATATATGAAAACTAAATATAACAAAATCGATATTAATAAATGAATGGTTTGTAGTAATAGATACATATATTTCTAGAAAATAATTTTAATTAGGAATATTACCTTTTGAATGATTCTTTCTTGGTGTTGTATGTTTTTGTTATTGCAAGTCTAAGAGGTCTCATTGATCATTGCTATATAAACACTTCCTGTAGTTTAGATATAACCTAGTTCTTGGAATCATTGGATTTATTTTTGTATTATAAGTGGAAAGTATGTCTATATATTCATTCCACTATATCCCTCATATTTTTGTAAAATAAATCCCCCCTTTTATTAACCTACAACGCCACTCTAGATGGGCTAAGGACCAATTCATCATCATTTACATTTATATAATTTTCTTTTCTTAGAACGACATTTATCTTTTTCTTAATTATTGCCCCCTGTAGAAAATTAAACATATATGAATTAAGAGATTGTTTGAAACATACTATCTAATATTTTTAAGTATATTATTAATGAAAATTCAAAAAAAAAAACTCATCAGTGAATAATATTTTGTTCATTCACTTGATTCATCCTTATGCAATTTTTCTATCAAGATTTTATGCTCTTATTCACTTAGACTATAAATAATCTTATCGACCTTCCTCATTTTGTGGATTTTCATGATACACACTAACCAATACATACTATTGAAACTTACATATAGTTCAAACATATTAATTATTTTGGACGTGTTATCATTGTGTCGATCAATATTTTTGTTACTTGAAAACTTCTCGAACATTTTTTTATCAATATAAAACTTGAACCATTCAATACAGAAGCCATTAAATATATTTTATACATAAATCAAATAATTCTCAGTCGAAAAGAGTTTTGGTAACTGGTGAAATTATTTGAATAAATGCCTTAGTGTGTTTAATATATGAAACACACTAGGCATTTAATTGTTCAACACTGATAGCAATTTATTTTTTCTAAACTAATTTTAATTTATGACAGTGCGATCTATAACGATAAAAGCACCACCATCACAATGAAAAATCAAAACATAAAAAATTAAATACAAGTCACTTATGGTATTTGGCAGAGGCACTTCGGAGTGTTATATTACACAAGGTGCAATCATAAATATACATCGTCTTTTAAAAATGGACAGGATTGACAGTATTTCATGCGATATGTAACGATAAAAGCACTGCCATCACCGGTGTGTTTTATTACACAGGGCACATCGATAAATAGACGTATTTAAAAAAAAAACAGGAAGGGCCGAAAAGTTTTGGGTTTGAGTCAATAAGTGGTCCCCCTACTTTACGTGTCAAATTCCCTATATATAGTAAGTACACAAACCTATTAAATCTAAAATTCCTAAAATGAAAAACCCTAATTGTGAAATGGAAGAGGGATTTAAACCTTAAGGTGATATTTTTCAGTCACATAAGCAAGAAGAAGCAAGGATTTAAGGTAAGTATTTAATTTAATTTAAATCTAAATAGGAACAGAGATTGTAAAAAAAATTAATAGTAAAATCAATAATAAAAATTTGATTATGCCGGGTTTTAATTTTTTAATTTTTTAATTTATTTTAATTTATTTTTTTTTCCGAATTTTGAATAAATCTAACAGAAACTGTAAAAATTTCTAGCAGTAAAATTGAAAATTTTTGTTATGCATCATAGTTTTGAGTGAATCAACATACCTTTCAAATTTTGATCTTTCTATAGTTCCAAAATATTCTACTACACACAATGCTCCCAGTATGTCTCTGTTGCAAATGATCTCTCTTTTAATCATTTACCTAACAAAAATTGTAAAAAATTCTATTAGTAAAATCAACAATAAAATTTAAAATTTTTACCATACAAGTTTTCGAGTGACCATACCTTTCAACTTTTTATCTTTCGAATAGTTATGTTGTTCCAAAGTGTTATGTTGCTGCATAGTGCTATCAATATGTCTCTATTGCAAATCTCTCCCTTGAAATTTTGGAAAAAACAATGAAATAGTGAATAAATTATTGCTATTTAAAAGACTTTGTGAAATTAGATTTCGAAAAATCAATTGTCGCTCATTTTTCAATTTGAAAAAAAAATCACGATTTTTTTTTCATTTTTCTGCACATCGATGCATTAGATAATAAACAACACTGATACATTTTCAAATAACATGCACCTATTATGATAAATCATCTGTGTGCTAAATTTTTTAAACACAACAACATGATAGATTTTTTTTTTTCAAAATATTGGAAACAATGCGGTTATTATTTTAACACAACAATGCAGTTTTTATTTAAATTCATGGGTGTAGTAATTGTTATAAGAGAACCGACATGATAGAGTTAGCTTTTTATTTTTGAAATCCTGGAAATAGGTACGGATCGATGTTGTTTTTTTTAAACACATGTGTTGTTTGTTTTACATGAATACTGATATGATAAAATTCATTTTTTATATTATTGAAATCCCAAAAACGAGTGCGTTTATTATTTTGAAGGATCAATGCAGTTTTATTTAAATGCATCAGTGTGGATGGTTTTATAAAAGCACCGATATGATAGTATTTTTTTTTTTTTGAAATCTTGAAAACCAATATGGTTGGTATTTTTAATGCATCAATGCGGTATGTTTTGATAAAAAGCATTGATATGGTTTAAAAGTTATCTTAATTTTTATTTTCACATAAAATGATATATTCATCTCAAATTATCCTTTAGGATACATTCATATGAGTTATAGTAATTCATAGTATACATTTTCCGCTTAAAGTCGCCTTATTCTTGAAAAATGGTTTGGAAACTATATTGAAATTCAAATTGTGGTTGTATGGTTCTAAACATTAATTTTAGGTATGTACACAAAAACTTATTGCTGATTTTTCTCAAATTCAAAGAGAAAATCTCATAATATCAAATGGTCAATTCTTCAAATTCCAGCTCGTTCCATTTTGCTCAAATTCCTTTGCGTAGATCTCCCTTTCCATCTCAAGTAAGTTCATATTTTATTTATATTTTGATTATCTAATTTATTTATTTTGTATCCATGTCAATTTGAATAAAATTGTGTCCAAATTTGTAGGATCTTGATTCAAAATCGAGTTTAGATGCAAAAATATTCCACCATTTCAAAAATGTCAAGAGCTCTTATCAGGAATAGCGTATCACAAGCAGTTGGTAGATGAAAATGGACAGTTATTTCACCCTGCCAATTATAACATGGTATCTTCTTACCACAATCCTTGGTTAGCGATGGTAATAATTGTTTAGTATAATGTAATTTCAACAAACCAATTGCATTGTACTTACTAATATTATTGATGTACTAATGTTCAATATTTTTTGAAATTAGGATTCGAGTGATGATGCAGCTTTAAATTGTAACATCTATATTTTATATTTTAAATATGTTCGAGTTATTAGACACTTGACACTGATTTTTTCATGAATTTTTTATAGGTGCATTTGTTCCCATCTATGTGGGAATATGTACATCATTTTCACACAAAATATGTTGATGTTGGATGCGTGACACAAGACTGTGGAGTGGAAGTCAAGTTTGACCAATCTAGTTGTGCTAGCCATCGTGGTCAAAAGCTAATACAAATGAAATTAGGTTACGTCAAAAAGATACAATAGATTATTCAATTTGACTTCTCTTCCTTCCAATGTGTTATTTTTAGGTGAAGGTGGTGACACACCTTTGATCAGAATAATGTAAAGAAAGATTGTGAAAGTGGGTTGATATCTATCAACTCTAAAAAGATGTGGCATGAATCTAAGGAGCCTTATGATTTCCCCAAACACTGCAACTCAGGTTTTTTTTATCCAAATGTGTTGGATAGAGATTGGTGGTTCGTATTAAGACATGACCCTAGATCAAAACATATTTTTGAGAACAACAGTGTTATTATGCCAAGCGAAGAAGATAATTAGGGTGATGACAATGGAGAGTGATATGTACTTGTGTTATTTCATCATTTATATTATTGTTGTATATTTTTGTTTTCTTTATTTCACTAATTATATTTTTTTTATTTGTCTTGTTGGCATTTATATAATGGGTAAGATTCACAAACATTTTTACACATTTTTTTCCCATGGAAACATTTTTACACCTAAAAATAAGTATTTCCAATTGTGTAACTTATAATTTAAAAATTAAAATTTTAACATATTTGTTTAATATGTTTAAATCTAATTTATAATAGACTTCTTCTATAGGCTTTGGATATACATCAGGATGGATCAAAAGATTGTTATAATTCTAAGCATGAGTTATCAATTTATGAGTATATTTTATTAAGATATCAATCTAAATACATTCAAATTATCTCATTTCTCAAATGACATTGTGAGTATTAATCTAAAATAACTCACAAAGTGATATAAAATGGAGAAGGGAAATCATATATGTGTACTAAAAGGCCTACTACAACCATCGTTAAAGTTTTTCAATATAGTAAAATAACGTCCCTTATTTTCACTATGCAACATATCTCCATAAATATAAATGCAGTTTAAAACATGGTGTACAATATCTATGATAATGAGGATTCAAGATGATAATCCTTCACAAATAGGAAAATGAGAGGAATAGGGAATTTGGAAACAACATTGAAGATTTATTCTAGATTTAGATACTTATTGGTTTATTAATCATTTCACATGTTTTTTCTTCAGGTTTATATCAAAATTAATATAAATCTATGATGAATTTAACAATGAAAAAATTGTGTATTAATATGTACAATTAGATTGTTGACATGAGAGGTAAAGTCATGTTTACTATATTTAAATTCCAGTTCTTGCAACATTATGTAAACTAAAAGGTGGTCTCATGCATGTATTAATTGTTGATTAAAAATTTTTATGGACCATAAGAGAAAAAAATGGGCTTACATGGAAGCATGAGAGGTCTTTATTTTTTCTTCATCGATAATAGAAGAGTTTTGAATTTTTTTTTCAATGGTAATTATAAATAAAATTCGAATTAATAAATATTTTGTGGCTAAGAATTAAATGATAAATAATGTGATGGTGATTACAAGAAATTTGTTTGACTATATAATAGACTTGGTGATGCATTTTTATTTTCTATTTAGATTATGTAAAATAAATATCTATTTTTATGTATTTGTAAGTAAATTATTTAAAGTAGGTGTTATCACTATAATTTTTTTTTCCAAACTTGGACAGTTTGCCTTGTTCCTAGTCATAGTTTTTAGATAGGTGTGAAGTCATGTTAAGTTTTTAGAGGTTAAGTGATAGGGTTAGAGTCTCATTTCCATTCACAAAATAAAGTCTAACAACCTTATTTCATACCTTGACAGTCTCATACCATGTTTAGAGAGTCAAATTTTAAACCATTTCGAAAAAAAAATTATTAAGCCACGAAGCCACGTTTTCGTAGTGCAGACAGTGTTAAAAACTACTTTTGTACTATGAAAATGCTACTCATTTTGTAGCGCAAAACCCTGAAATTACATTGAGCACGCTACAAAATCGGGGATTCATAGCATGTCTTGTCAGTTATCAAATCCACCAAAATTCCGTTAACCATTCATGATTAGGTGTCAGCCACGAGTCTTTTCCCACACATGCAACCATTCATAGCCATCATGACATTCATTAGAAGTCATTTTTCTTATGTCATTTTCAAATTTGAAAGGTGTTGGTTTTTCTTTTATTGTCTCATGCGAGAAACACATGATGCATACCCTCTTCCGAATGGTAAGCTCATGGTAAGTAGAAACCAAAGCTTCTCTTTCATTCATCAAGCGAGCCAATGTCTCTAATCAAGTGAGGCAGTTCACTCTGAAATCAAGTGAGGCTGTTGGTTATAGGTTTTCAGAAAGCACACAGGAATTTCAAGGAAAGGATGACAGAGAAAAGAAAGAATCACAGGTCAGGCCACTATTTAAGGATGAAGCCTGAAAGCATAGAGGCTCTAACCAAGGATAAATCAGTTGAGGAGGCCTTCAAGAAGGCAAGATGTTGGAAGTTATGTGAAAAATTGCAGGGAGGTCATAATCAAGTGACAAAAGAATTTGCTCTTCATTTCACAGGTTCAAATACAAAGGTTGCTCTCTTAAACTTGACAATTTCCCCTGAAATTATATCATCAGTGACAGAGATTCCAAGGGGAGAAGAAAGATGGTTCAAAAATTTCAGGTTTGAGATGGAACCTTGTAAAAATTTTCTGAAGCCAGGGTTTGAAGAGACAGATTTAACTAAAGCAGTGCCAATAAGCTACATCAAGAACACCTATGCCAATCTACTCTACAACATTCAAAGGTACTTCACCTGTGAGGGAAGATACCATAAGGTGTATTCTTATCATTTCAAACTCTTGTTGCATTTTACTGGAGTGATTTCTTTGGATTTTCCTTTCTTCTTGTTTTGAAGTTTAGCTAAGATGGCAGATAAAGTGAAAATGAAAGCTCAATACTATGAAACTTCACTTTTCCATCATGGTCTAGTTAAATTGATAGTTTTACATGAGCTTCAGAGGATAAATAGAGAATGGTCTACATTTTTGTTTTTGTGTGGATTTTTGGTGGAAACACAAGGAGCAGGTATTAGCCCTAAGGCCAAAGAAAAATCATCATCAGAAACCAGTGACCCTGTAGAGACAAGATCAAAAAGATTTGTCAAGTTAAAGCCCATAAAGCAATTGAAAGAGCCTGAGATTAAAACATCAGTGATTATTCAAGAAACCCCTCAATCTGCACAAAAGAGGACAACTAAAGTTAAGGAAATAGTACAAGGACAGTCAACCAGCAAATCAGCCCAGAAAATATTGAATAGAAGTCAAATAGCAAAGGAAAAGGGAAAAAATGTGGTTTCAGAAGAAGATCCAAGTTTAAAGGGTAGTTTGCATGACATTTTACAGGCTATTGATATTGAGGAATCTCCTTTAGTTCAGGCATATTTTATAAGTTTGGATGAAGGGAAATCTAAGAAAATAAAGTCTTCCAAAAAGTTGGATTTTAATGATGAAATTTTAGATTTTGTGTTCAACCCCAGAAGGCCTCTAACTAGGAATTCAAAAAAATTTCAAGGGCTAGATGTGGAGTTAGATAAAGCTAGAGAAGTTTCAAATGTTTATAAGGAGTCCATAGACCTTTCATCACCAATGGATGAAGGTGAAAGAAACATAGTTTTCAACACTCAAAGAGAAAAAAGAAGTTATGAAGGAATTAAAGAAAAGTTGAGACTAGCTAACCTTGAAATTGCTAAACTTAAGAAGAAAGCAAGAGCACATGTTGTTGAGAAGATAAAATTCAACATAATTAAGGCTCTGTGGGAGCTTGAAAGAGTTTGAAAGCCTGAAACAGTCAGCAATGAAGCTCAGTATTTTACCTGGACTCTTCTTGCAATCAAAGAGGCTAAATTTGTGAGAAGGATAAATGTTAATTTAAGGGCTACTAAGAGAAGGTTGAAGAGGCATATTGAAGATCTTGAAATTCAATTTACAAAGTATGAAGATCAGCTACAGCAGAGGTAGACCAAGAGCAGTAAGTGACAAATTCTCAATACAGTTTTGTTTTTGGGAAAGACATCACTTTTTGAGGACTTTGAAAAGTTGAATTATTTTGATGGTTAAGTTTTATTAACATAAAAGAAATCATTAAAAGGTGAAAATACTCTTAAAATCATAAGATTTTGAAAAAACCTGTGTAAAAGGGACATACACAGCAGTTTTGTAGCGCGCTACGAAACTACTGTAGGTGCATTTTTGAACATTTTTATAAGGGTTTTGAGAGGTAAAAAAGCTTCATTTCCGAATTTTGTTGCTGGTGGTGGTTGGAAATGGTCCACAAATGAAAGTCCAGGTATCAAGGCAAAAGAAAAAGGATGGTTGAGAGTGGTTTACAAAGATACAAATTTTGCGCTACGAAAAGAGTTTCTCATTTCGTAGCGCAGCCATACCATCTCTCCATTTACTTTTTCAAATGCTTAGTTTCTGTATAGGTGGAAAGGCATGGTTCCATGGAAGTGATAATACATGTCACTTATCTTAAAAGGTCCATATTTCCAGCAAAAAGGGTTCAAAGCTCATCAAATAAGGAAAAGGCCAAATTATAGGAAACATGTCCCATGTTTTGTGGGCAAGTACGACATGAACCAGCATGATAGCATAACAAGATTAGAGGCATCATCAAAGTCGAAGATATGGAGGAACAACTGCCAGAGATATCATTTAAGTTCTAGATAAGGTTGTTTAGACATAATAAGTGGTTTTACTCCTATTTGTATTAGGACTTCTAGAAGAGACAATTAACTGTGAGATGTAATTAATAGTCAGTTTTAGGAGCAAATAGGTGTCATTTTAAGATAGAATTCGAATTCATCTGAAGATGGATCATAGAATCCAAGGTTGTAAAGACTCCATATGTAGCATGAGGTTGAATTCCTCAACGTTGGCAATTTTCATTAACAAGAAAACTATGTCACTATAGCAGACTGTGTGTTTTTATCTTAATACAGATATTGGCTTTCTACTCAGGATTCAGAAAGAGTTTCAATGTTTGATCTTCCTATGGCTTTCATTATCTACCTTTTTGCAGTGGTATGAACATATGTTACTTATAATTCATTGGAAAATGCTCTAACTTCCTGCATATTTTTGTAAAATGTGTTTAGTTCACTATCTTATTGTTTTGTTGATATACCTAAAAACTCTGAAATGCCCTGACTTCCATGATAAGCTAATTTTGATGTTTTGTGGAAACATACCTTGACTTCATAGCCCAATAGATGTTTGTTGATCAGTAATTCAACCAGTCATACACTTATATCCAATTTATTCCTAGAGTTAGCCATCTAATCCTTAATTCAAAATCTTAAACCTAGTGAGAGAGCCCTCTTAGGTTGAGGAGGCTAAGCCTCAACTAAAAGTCTGGTTTGAAATAGTTACACTGAGATAGCCTAATCAGTAGCCTATCAGGTCCTATTTTGGTGATAAAATTTTGGTGCGTCTGCCGGGAGCCTAAATATTATTCATTCTCGAAATCAAGAAGCTGAACTTCTGAAGGTAGCAGGAGCTCAGAAAGTTTTTCGAAGCTGCAATCTACCTTGGTGACTCCATACATTTTCAAAAGTTTAAAGGTGGCTTTGAGAAGGAGATATACACGGATCAATCCTGATCCTAATCCACCTACCGATGTGGACAATCCAAACACTATTTCAAGAGGCAGTCAAAGAATTTCATAAATATTAGGTACTCCATCTCATTCGAAATATTTCTCCTCTGAAATATTAAGAAGTCTTGAAGACAAAATATTTGATGATAAAATTCATGAAGTGTTGTTTAGATCATAAAGTGAAAAGGAATTCATTGATATTATCTTAGACTTGCAAAGGACGAGAATTGAAACTTCAACCCTAGTAACCCAAGAGGACAAAGATGAATTTTGGGAAGCCGTTACCTCTAAGCTATTGCTAGAAAAAGAGTCTCTAGATCAACTTAAAGAACTTGACCCTTTTGAAGTCTTACTAACATCCAAATTTGGTTTTCCCCTTCCAAATAAGAGCTCAATTGTCAGTGGTTTGCAGAAACCAAGTATTCCTCCTCATATCAGTTCTTAATCTTCTGTTTCTGACATTCCTAAAACTACTTTTCATCCCTCAAGCATGGTTGCTCCTACTAGGTATGCACCACTTGTACTCCCTGATGTTTTGCATGATCTTCCTAGTAAATATGCGCTAGGATCCCTACTTGGGGTAGTGATGAAGAAATTACGGCAGAGGAATATGTAGACAAATTTAATGATTTTATAGATAGGGAAGAAGTTGATGATGAAGATGTGAAAATAAGGTTTTTTGCACAAAGTTTTATTGGTGAATTTAGAAAATGGTTTAAAGCCCTTGCACCAGGAAGCATTAGAAATTGGGATGAGTTTGAAGATAAATTCTTAAAGAAATGGGGAAACAGAACCAATCCAATTCAAGCACTTACTTAATATAACAGCCTTAGAAGGGAAGTTGATGAGTCTATCCAAAAATTTTCAAAGAGATATAATAAAGTTTTTGACTCAATTCTAGCTCATTTGAAACCTCTGGAAGCCTTGGCACAAATGAGATATGCTGAAGCATTTGATTATGAATTTTCTATCTTATTGAGAGAAAGAGAATCACCTACACTTGATGAAATGAAAAGTGATGCAGTTAAGGTGGAGGTAAACATGATAGCTACTAAAAAGTCAAAAATGGGAAAAACTAAATTGAAAGAAGAAGAGAAACCTTCCACTTCAACTTCTGAAGATAAATTTGTTTCAATGATGAAAACCATGGAGAAGTTGATGGATAGGTTAGCTCTTGGAAACACTTCGGGTCCTCATGTGCAACATGAACCTCAATTTAGAAATCCTCAATTCAGGAGACCTCAGAACCAACAAAGGCCAAGAGAAAATAGAAATCAGTAGCCCGATCGTCCAGTGAGACCTCCTTTTCAGCAAAATTTGGTAGATGAAGAAGATGAGCCTGAAATTCCTGAAGAATCCATCCATTGTCTTGATGAAGAGATGTCAGGAATTTTATTGACTAAGGAAGAGCATGATGAGTCAAATTTTGCTAACCAAGGGGGAGAATCGTCAGATTATTTTAAGGGATATCATCATGACATTTTTGAGATGCAAAAGCAATATAATCTCAGAAATAGAAATGTACCTATCATTGCAAAAAAAACACAGCCTAAGAAAGATGCTCCAAAGGTTTCTGAAGCTAGAAATGATACCCCAAAGACTGCTGAAGGTAAAAAGGAAACTCCACTTGGTAAGAAAGATACTCAATTTCCTCCTCCTACCAAAGAAGTTGAAAAATCTATTTCTGTTTTTAACCTTGAGAATGAGATTTCAAAGATTAAGATATCAGTCCCATTTAGCGAGATTCTCAAGGTAAATGAATATAGAAGCAAGATTGTTAAGTTGTTAAACTCATAACCAGGAGCCGCTGATATTTTGAATATTCAAGAAGACAATCCTACTATATATTTGGGTCCAAGGATAGAAGATGAACAAAATGAAGAGTTTCCTCCTTTTTATGTAAGCATTAGTATTCATGATATGACTTTACATAATGCTATGTTGGATTCTGGGGCTTCGCATAACCTTATGCCCAAAGTAATCATGGAAAGGATGCGATTAAAAATCACAAGACCATATAAGGATTTATTTTCCTTTGATTCAAAAAGAGTTCAATGTATTGGTCTAATCAAGGACGTTTTTATTGGTCTAACGCAAATCCCAGAAAAGATAATTGTTTTGGATATTGTTGAGTTGATGTTCCTCCAAAGTTTGGTATGTTGTTGTCAAGATCATGGGTAGCGAAAATCAAAGGCACAATGCAGATGGACCTTACCTATGCAACTATTCCAGTTTTTGGTGAACAAAGGAGATTGTATCGGGAGATTGGAATGGCTTACATGGTAAGTAGCAAAGATAAGCCTCGGAATTTTCCTATTTATGCCTCTGATACTGAGCTTGGATCTGCCATTCTTTTTAATGAGTCAGCTGATAGTGTTGATGAAGAAATAAGAGAAGAAAATCGACAAACAGAAAATCAACAAGTAAATGACAAACAAATGGAAGAATGGTGGTCACTGTACTTTGATGGATCAGCAGGAAAAGAGGGGGCAGGAGCAGGGATTTGGATTACAAGTCCAACTGATGAGAATAAGTTTTACTCTTACAAACTGAATTTTTATTGCACAAACAACATGGTTGAATATGAGTCTTTGATCTTGGGTCTAGATCTTCTTAAAAAAATGAAGGCCCAAAATATTTCTGTTTTTGGATATTCTAAATTGGTTATTAGACAATTGGAAGGCGTTTACCAAACAAAGGATGTAAGAATGAGAGCTTACAGAAATTTAGTTTTAGACATGTTGGAGAATTTTCAATTTTTTTCCTTCATAGTCAAATCTAGAGATCAAAATTCCATTGTTGATTCTCTTGTTGTCTCTGCAAGTCTCTTCATCATTCCTATGCATTCAAATGAAAAATATGAGATTGAAATTCATCATAGACCAGCCATACTGGACAATATCACAAACTGGCAAGTTTTTGAAGATGATCAGCAGGGAAAGAATTTTATCGAGCTAAAAGAAGAATTTGAAAGTACACATGTAGATCAGCAAAATTTGTTTGTTGAGTCCAAAGGAAATTCTGAAGTTTTGCAATTGAATAATAATGCAATACCAAAGGGTCTTATTCCTCTTGAGAAGCTTTTTGATCAAAATGATGTTTTTAAAGCGCCAAAATTACAAGCTGATGAAGAGGAAGTAGAGAGTTGTAATCTTGGTTCATCAGCTTTGCCTAAAATGATCAAAATTTCAAGGTTTCTTTCAGCTGATATGAAATTCAAATATATTGAGATGATGAGGAGGTTTATTGATGTTTTTTCTTGGAGTTATGTTGATTTAAAGGAATATGATCCTTCCATTATTCAGCATACTATTCTAATCAAAGAAAATGAGAAACCATTCAAACAGAAGTTGAGGAGAATTAACCCCCTTCTCATGCCATTGATTGAAAGGGAGATTAAGAAACTCTTTGATGCAAAAATCATTGTCCCAATCAGATTCTCTAATTGACTTGCAAATTTGGTACTGGTTAGAAAGAAGAATGGAGAAATCAAAATTTGTATTGACTTCAGAAATTTGAACAAAGCATCACTAAAGGAAAATTATCCTCTTCCCAAGATGGATACAATTCTACAAAATATTGTTGGTTCTCAAAGAATGTCAATGCTTGATGGCTTTTCAGGTTACAACCAGATTATTGTACATTCAGATGATCAAGAGAAAACAACCTTCACAACACCATGGGGCACATTCATGTACGCCAAGATGCCTTTTGGTCTCATGAATGCGGGAGCTACTTTCCAAAGAGCAATGGACATTGATTTTTATGAAGAAAAGGATAAGTCGGTGGTTGTTTATCTTGATGATAAAGTAGTCTTTTCAAATAAAGAAGAAGATCATTTGAAACACTTAGAAAAGGTTCTGCTGAAATGTAGAAGGTTTGGCATTTCCCTTAATCCTACTAAAATCATCTTTGATTTAACTTCAGGAAAATTACTTGGTCATATCATTTCTGAAGATGGAATTAGGATTGATCCTAATAGAGTTAATGCAATTCAAAAGGTAGATTTTCCAAGAAGTAGGAAAGAGATTCAATCATTTCTTGGAAAAGTGAATTTTGTTAGACGCTTCATTCCTAACTTTGCTGATATTGTTAAAGATATTACAATGATGTTAAAGAAAGGAGTTGATATCAAATGGATAGTTGAAGCTAAAAAATATTTTGAGCAAATCAAGAAGGCACTCACACAAGCACCGGTTCTCATCAGCCCAGATTTTTCCAAAGAATTTCTGGTTTTTACATTTGCTTCCGAAAACACAATTGTTGGAGTTTTGCTACAAAAAGGAAAGCAAGGTACTGAAAAAATTATTTCTTTCTTTATTAAAACATTAGCAAATGTTGAGCTGAAGTATAATATTTTAGAAAAAGAAGCCTATGCTTTGGTGAAAGCTATAAAATATTTCAGAATTTATATTATGCATTCTCACATCGTGGGTGATAAAAGACATTCTAACTCAGGCGGATCCCGATGGTAAGAGGGGAAAATGGATCACCAAATTGCTGGAATATGATATAGACATCAAATCAACCAAGTTGGTGAAGGGAAAAGGTTTGGCGAAACTAATGACTCAGTCAAATTTGGACTGTCTTGACATAAATATGAATGCAGAAATATCAGAAATTTCTGATGATGAGGAATAATTGGTTCAAATTGAAGAGAAATACATCACTTTAGAGTGGTATAAGGATGTGGTTTTTGTTCTACAACATCACAAAGCTCCTACTGATCTAACAAATTCCAAAGCAAGGTTTGTAAAGTTTAAATATTTAAGATATTTTGTATATGACATAAATCTGTTTTGGAAAGATACATGAGGAATTTTTTTTGAATTGTTTACTTGAAGAAGAGGCTGATAAAGTCATTGAAGAATTTCATAAAGGTGATTGCGGAGGACACCATTATTGGAAGGCTACAACAAATTAGATTCTCAGAGCGGGATATTTTTTCCCAACAATGTTTAAAGACATTTACAAAAGAATTGCTCCATGTCATGAATGCCAAATTTTTGAAGGAAGAAGAAAGCTTGTACCTCTACCTTTGGTTCCTATCTATGTGGAAGCTCCTTTTCAGCAGTGGGGGTTAGACTTTATTGGAGAGATACATCCAACGTCATCAGGGAAAAATCATTGGATTCTCACAACAACATACTACTTCACCAAATGGATAGAGGCGATACCAACAAGGCAAACTAATGATTCTGTAATTATTTCTTTTCTAGAGAATAATATATTGTCTAGATTTGGCTGTCCCATGAAGATTATAATAGATAATGCTCAAGAATTTAAGTCCAAGAAAATGATAAATTTCTGCTATCAATACCACATCGCTCTTGGACACTCTACTGCATACTATCCGTAAGGGAATGGTCTTGCTAAATCATCAAATAAGAGCATTGTAAGAATCATCAAAAAGATATTGTAGGAAAAAAAAAAAGATTGGCACTTGAAGCTGAAGTATGCCTTATGGGATGATAGGATTTGTACAAAGAGGTCAATTGGGACCTCGCCATATGAACTTGTCTATGGTGCTGAAGCTGTTTTTCCGACATCACTTGGGGTACCAGTCATGAAGTTAATTCAAGGACTTGAAGAGGAACCAAATTCCATTCAGAGGAGGATCAACTAGCTGATAGCCTTCCAAGAAAAGATAAATGAAGTCTATGACAGCCATCAGCAAGTTCAAAACATAATCAAGAAAACATTTGATAAGAATATCAAAGAAGACATTTTCCAGCTACAAGACAAAGTGCTAAAATGGGAGGCCAAAATTGAGGAAAAGGGCAAGCACGGTAAGTTTGAGAATTTATGGAAGGGTCCTTTTAAGATTGTTGGTTTTCATGGGAAAAACACTTATATATTGTAGGAAATTGATGGAAGATCATATGTTGGAAGGCCTGTTAATGGCAGGTTCCTAAAGCATTATTCTTGCTGAAGTTTTATTAGTCACTCATGACATTGTACATATTCCATCTTTGTCAGTTTTATTGCTAATAATGACAAGCTGAAATGGAGATCTTAAGCCCAAAGTGAAGGCCCAAACAGTTTGAAGAAGATGCTTGTCAACACAAATTTCTGTTTTTATCAAAAATGGATAGCACTGGAGCTGCGGGTTCTTAGTGTACCACAGGGGCACACTATCCCAAGTGGAGCCACTGTTATCACTGTAAAAAAATTTCCAAACTTGGACAGTTTTCTTTGTTCCTAGTCATAGTTTTTAGATAGGTGTGAAGTCATGTTAAGTTTTTAGGGGTTAAGTGATAGGGTTACAGTCTCATTTTCATTCACATAATAAAGTCTAGCAACCTTATTTCATACCTTGACAGCCTCATACCACGTTTAGAGAGTCAAATTTTAAACCATTTTGAAAATTTTTTGATTAAGCCACGAAACCACGTTTTCGTAGCACAGACAATGTTAAAAACTGCTTTTGCATTATGAAAATGCTACTCATTTCGTAGCACAAAACCTTGAAATTGCATTGAGTGCACTACGAAATCGAGGATTCATAGCATGTCTTGTTAGTTATCAAATCCACCCAAATTCTGTTAATCATTCATGATTAGGTTTCGGCCACAGGTCTTTTCTCACACATGCAACCATTCATAGCCATCATAACATTCGTTTGAGGTCATTTGTCTTATGTCATTTTCAAATTTGAAAGGGGATGGTTTTGATTCCATTGTCTCATGCAAGAAACACATGATGCATACCCTCTTCTGAATGGTAAGTAGAAACCAAAGCTTCTCTTTCATTCATCAAGTGAGGTAGTATCTCTAATCAAGCGAGGCAGTTTATCAAGCAAGGCAGTTTACTCTGAAATCAAGCAAGGTTGTTGGTTACAGGTTTTCAAAAAGCACACAGGAATTTCAAGGAAAGAATGACAGAGGAAAGAAAGAATCACAGGTTAGGCCATTGTTTAAGGACATATCCTGAAAGCATAGAGGCTCTAACTAAAGACAAATTAGTTGAGGAGGCCTTCAAGAAGGTAGGATGTTGGAAGTTTTGTGAAAAATTGTAGGGAGGTCATAATCAAGTGAGAAAAGAATTTTCTCTTCATTTCACAGGTTCGAATACAAAGGTTGGTCTCTTAAAATTGACAATTTCCCCTGAAATTATATCATCAGTGACAAATATTCCAAGGGGAGAAGAAAGATGGTTCAAAAATTTCAAGTTTGAGATGGAACCTTGTAAATTTTTTTTGAAACCAGGGTTTGAAGAGACAGATTTAACTAAAGCAGTGCCAAGAAGCTACATCAAGAACACCTATGCCAATATGCTCTACAACATTCAAAGGTACTTCACCTATGAGGGAAGATACCATAAGGTGTATTCTTATCATTTCAAACTCTTGTTGCATTTTATTGGAATGATTTCTTTGGATTTGCCTTTCTTCTTGTTTTGAAGTTTAGCTAAGATGGCAGATAAAGTGCAAATGAAAGCTCAATACTGTGGAACTTCACTTTTCCATCATGGTCTAGTTAAATTGATAGTTTTACATGAACTTCAGAGGATAAACAGAGAATGGTCTACATTTTTTTTTTTTGTGGATTTGGGGTGGAAACACAAGGAGCAGGTATTAGCCCTAAGGCCAAAGAAAAATCATCATCAGAAACTAGTGGCCCTGCAAAGACAAGATCAAAAATATTTGTCAAGTTAAAGCCTAGAAAGCAAGTGAAAGATCCAGAGATTAAAACATCAGCGATTATTCAAGAAACCCCTCAATCTGCACAAAAGAGGACAACTAAAGTTAAGGAAACAGTACAGGGATAGTCAACTAGCAAATCAATCCAGAAAAGATTGACTAGAAGTCGAATAGCAAAGGAAAAGGGTAAAAATTTGGTTTCATAAGAAGATCCAAGTTTAAAGGGTAGTTTGAATGACATTTTACAGGCTATTGATATTGAGGAATCTCCTTTAGTTCAATTAGATTTTATAAGTTTGGATGAATGGAAATCTAAGAAGATCAAATCTTCCAAAAAGCTGGATTTTAATGATGAAATTTCAGAGTTTGTGTTCAAGCCCAGAAGGTATCTAACTAGGAATTCAAAAAATTTGCAAGGGCTGGATGTGGAGTTCGATAAAGCTGGAGAAGTTTCAAATGTTTATGAGGAGTCCATATACCTTTCATCACCAATGCCTGAAGGTGACAGAAATAGAGTTTTCAACACTCAAATAGAAAAAAGTAGTTATGAAGGAATTAAAGAAAAGTTGAGACTAGCTAACCTTGAAATTGATAAACTTAAGAAGAAAGTAAGAGGACATGTTGTTGAGAAGATAAACTTCAACAGAATTAAGGCTCTGTGGGAGCTTGAAAGAAATTCAAAACCTGAAACAGTCAGCAGTGAAGCTCATTATTTTACTTGGACTCTTCCTGCAATCAAAAAGGTTAAATTTGTGAGAAGGATAAATGTTAATTTAAGGGATACTAAAAGAAGGTTGAAGAGGCAGATTGAAGATCTTGAAATTCAATTGACAAAGTCTGAAGGTTAGCTACAATAGAGATAGAACAAGAGCAATAAGTGAGAAATTTTTAATATAGTTTTGTTTTTAGGAAAGACATCACTTTTTGAGGAAATTTCAAAGTTGACTTATTTTGATTGTTAAGGCCTATTAACATCGAATAAATCATTAAAAAGTTGTAGATACTCTTAAAATCTGAAGATTATGAAAATACTGTGTAAAAAGGATATACACAGCAGTTTAGGTGCATTTTTGAACATTTTATAAGGGTTTTGAAAGGTAAACAAGCTTCATTTCTGAATTTTTTTTCTGTTGGTGGTTGGAAAGGGTTCACAAATGGAAGTCCAAGTTTCAAGGAAAAATAAATTGGATGGTTGTGAGAGGTTTACAAAAATACAAATTCTATGCTACAAAAACAACTGCTCATTTCGTAGCGCAACTATACCATCTCTCCTTTTTACTTTTTGAAAGACTAAATTTCTGTACAGGTGGAAAGGAATGGTTCCATGGAAATGGCAACACATGTCACTTATCTTAAAGGGTGAACATTTCCAGAAAAAAGGGCTCGAAGATCATCAAAGAAGGAAAAGGCTAAATTATAGGAAACATGTCGCCTATTTTGTAGGGCAAGTAAGACATGAACTAACATGATAGCATAACAAGATAGGAGGCTTCATCAAGGTCGAATATATGGAGGAAAAACTGTCAAAGATATTATTTAAGTCTTAGAGAAGGTTGTTAGACATAATAAGGAGTTTTACTCCTATTTGTATTAGGACTTCTAGAAGTGACAGTTAACTATCAGATGTAATTAATAGTCTGTTTTAGGAGCAAATAGGTGTCAATCTAAGAAACTGAAATTCTCTTCATAATGGATAATGAAATCCAAGATTGTAATCATGACTCTATAAGAGACATGAGGTCAAATTGCTAAAGGTTGGAAAATTTTCATTAACAAGAAAACTATGTCACTGTAGCAAACTGTGTGTTTTTATCATAATACAGATATTGGCTTACTACTCAAGATTCAGAAAGAGTTTTTTGATGCTTGATCTTCCTATGGATTTCTTTATCTACCTATTTGCAGTGGTATGAACATATGTTACTTAGAATTCCTTGTAAAATGCTCTAACTTCCTGCATATGTTTGTAAACTGTGTTTTGTTCACTTTGTTAATGTTTTGCTGAATATCTAAAAACTCTGAAATGCCCTGACTTCCATGATAAGCTTATCTTGATTTTTTGTGGAAACATCCCTTGAATCCATAGCCTAATAGATGTTTTTTGATCAGTAATTCAACCAGTCATACACTTTATCCAATTTATTCCTAGAGTTAGCCATCTAATCCTTAATTCAAAATCTTAAACATAGTGAGAGAGCCCTCTCAGGTTGAGGAGGCTAAGCCTCAACTAAAAGTTTGGTTTGAAATAGTTACTAAGAGTCTACTTGATCAGTAGCCTATCAGGGTCATATTTTGTGATAACAGTAGGCATGTCATTATCATTGTAAACATGGTGTAATATAGCTAGGAGAAATGTTAAAACGTGAATTTTAGTGACTATATCATGATAAGTATGTGGAAAAACAAATATTTCTTGAGTTGCTCATTAAGATAACCATGTATATTATTTATCAAAAAGTTAAATATAATATAGTATGATTTTTGTTAACTCATATTTATTATTAAAAAAATATAAATTTAAACCATAAGAGAAAATAAAGAACCAAAATAGCACCAAATTATTATATCTTTATTACTAGAAAAAAAATTACTTGACTCTTTAAGGGAGAAATTCTGATACAACAATTCCCACACTGTAAGTAACTTCACCAGCCTTATTTTACATTTCTTGATCCTCATCTTTAGAGAGAGAAATTTCTAATTTAAATTCGTAAGAGTTTCTATAAATATTAAATCTGAATGGCTTGAAACTCTCATAATCTTAGTGATAAATTAAATTTTATTAAAATATAATATGTTAAGTTATATTAAATCTAAATTAATTATCAAAAAATATGAATTAAGTTTTTAAATTTAACAATATATTGAATTTTATAAACCAATATAGATCAATCTTAACAAAGAATTTACCAAGAGTCGAGAGGGATCAAATCTCATTATATGAAAATCTCTTTTTTAAATGCAAAACGTGAAAAAAGATGTACATGTCAAAAGATTTAATGTCTTTTACTTCTTCATAAATCTATGATTAAGATGGATCTATAATGGTTTTATATCTCTATATATAGATCCACCATAGTGTAATTTTTCATTGTTTAAATTTTATTTTTGAATAATTTATTATTATTAATATTTTATTTCAAAAATTGAATGTGTTACACATTTTTGTCTTATTAAGAAATAACTAAATTATTTTATCTTTAAATTTTTTTCCTTTGTGAGTATTAAAATATTTTATTTATAATTAGGTTAGAATGAATATGAATGAACTATCTAAGCAATAAAAAAATATTTATGGTAATTTTATAATTATGTTCCAACCATAGAAAACTTTGTAATTTATAAAAATATCTTTACTTTTTTTTTAAAATAAGTTGTTTTGCATGTAATTTCATATATAAAATTTTGATATAAGTTCACCAATACACAATCTATAATAAATATTATTTCATAAAAATAAAAATCATGATGATAACCATCTAACAAACATAAACATCATCTAAAATTTACATTCAAATTCTCTACCATCATCTAATTATATACGACTCTAGCACATATAAATGTCATTAGCTAGCACACAAATCTAATAATCCATAGGACATCATCATTGTGATCACATCTAAAAAAACATAAGCATTGTAATCTAACATCATTGCCACACACATCCTCGAATATACATCTCATGTGAAATAAATGATATCACATACACATCTATTTGCAAGCACATTAAATTTACATATCTAACATGTCCTAACAATATACACATCAACACCAACATATTAATTAAGTACATCAACATGAATAAAAAATGAAACATATATATATATACACACACACACAAATCAATAACTACATCAAGTCAAATAACTGTTATCAAATATATAATACAACAAATGTATTAGTGGCATCCTAGTTTGTAGCAAAAGACGATGGATGGGCAAGTACTGCCTCAACATTCGAACTATGATGTGGAGGAGAAGTTGGTTGGTCTTCTCTTTCAGGAGAAACATGAGGCATCACTGCCAATACTAGGACGTGATCATGAGGCGAATGATGAGGAGGTGGAGTACCACAATAAGGATCATCAACACCGTGACCATGATCCGATGGGGAAATATTACCAGAAGCATCACCACCCTCATCATCATGATTTGATGGGGTAGCATTGCATGAAGACTCATGTGATGTATATATTGGATTCCCATACCTCCTCACCACTAATATCCTGGTAGCTCTGAAGATATGACACATAAGATGAATCATATCGCACGGACAATCCCTCTAGACTCCAAGATGTTAGGATCTTCCCTGATTTCTCGAGCACTCGCAGGGAAAACTCCCTCCTCAACCAAAAGACTAGACAATTACTCGTAGTACTCCATTCTAGATCTAATACCATTCCTACATGACCACATGTTTGTGCTCCTCTTCATCAAATGATGTGCCTCACCCTCTAGGGCCTTATTGATCTCTACATTTGATATCTCTAGTGGGGTATGAGGCATGTCCCCAATGAAATTGTCGATGTCTACAAAATATATAGTACACAACAATAATTATAAATTTCATTAAAAAAATTAGAAAAACAAGTTAAAGAACGTGCTATAATATATTTTATTCTAATTAGTTAAGATAATAAAATGAAACTAGATTAATTTAAGGAAAACACTAATATTACCTTTATCATCTACAGGCTCATCCAATGTGAAGAGGAAGTTGGGACACCATCCCCATGTATAGACACGACACCAAGAAACACATTTGGTAAGCCTCACTAGTCGGTATCCCTAGTGCCTGGGCCGAAATCCTAGCTAGATACTCTGGCAGGCCTGTCTTAGGCATCATCTTGCCCCACACGTGCATCTACACCTCAGTCATTGGTCTATGAGGTAGATGGTCAAAAGTAGGCCTCGTCTCTGGAAACTTCTCAAAAAGTAAACAAAAAATCTCTGAAGCGAAAGGGAAGCTTGTCCTCTTATGTATCATAGCATGACATCTATCTAAAACCCTACAAAATTACCGCAAAAAAATGGCAAACCATCTAATACCTTGCTGACTTTGCACGAAAGAATCGACATAAAAAAGAGAGGGAAACTAATGTGTTTCTCATCACTTGTATAGTGTGCAATGGTACTCACTAATAGTGATGGGAACCTAACCTCCTTTGCACCAAAAGAAGCAATCTGTAGTTTTCCACTACATGATCCCCAACATATCTTTAAGAGTAGACAAGTTAACTCTCTACTACAATGCCATGGTGGAAATCCAGAAATTGGGGAAAATCCTCCACTCTCTTGGATAGGCCAGTGATAAAATATGTGTCCTCTTCAGAGGGCCTATACCATGTGTCGGGACCAACACATAAATACTGTTGGTGGGAATCCCATTGACAGATCAGTTGTGTCAGCAAGAAAAGGTACACATTTAAGGATGTGTCCTCCTCATAGTACTTAAGGAGGCCTACATTCCTCAAGAGCACTCAGTTTTCTGCGCTAGTAGGGCAATGGTATAAATATCTCTCCCTCTCTAGTGCCTCCCATGGTTGGATCACATTGTATTGGTTCGTCATTTGCTCCTAATCCTACTCTGATCCCTCTGTTGACGTATCTGCTAGATTATTAACATATAAAATGCATCACACTCATATATAAAACATAAAAATAATTTATTAAATGAAAAATGTATTTATAAATATGGACATATAACTTTCAATTAAAAAAAAATGCATCCTCAGTGCACAAAAAACAGAAATTCACCAGCACCAGTGCACTACCAAATAGGAAATCATCGGTCATGGTGGGTAGATCTAGATGACACACCACTTTTGATTCACATACATACAAACACATTGGTTATATTTTTTTTCAATGCAGTGCATCGAGAGAAAATTACGCACTGATGTGTATTGTTGGAGCAGGGTCCTCCAACAGCTGCGAATTGGGACAATTTTGAGTATTTTTGTATATTTTTGGCACATTTTAGTCGAGCGTAGGGGTTTTGGGGTGGGGCAAAGCCTCGAAAGCATTTTAACGGGTCAAAGGGTAGACCTAGAGTCTGCAAACCATGGTTTGCAGACCACGAGAAAGATTAGGCTAGATCGTTATAAATAGAAGGACATTTTGAGTTGTAAGAAAAGGAAGGAATAGAGATTGATGTTAAGTGCAAACTGTTAGATCTGGGATTGGGTTATTGGGTTAGGACTCCTGCTGGCTGTGTGCATGGAGATCCTTAGACCTACTGTGTGTGGACACTGCTGGCTGTGTGCGCAGGTGGGTTTTGGGGTATGTAAGAGACTTTTTGATAAGTAATATTGTTTAGTCTCAAAATAGTCCCTATTCTCACTCCATTATTCACCACATTACTTCCATATTACCTTCATGTCACCTTCATTCCACCTCCACATCATTACATTTACCTCATCATTGGGTTATAACTATGCTTTTCCAAAGTTTATTAATTCTTAACATTTTAAAGTGGATTTGTGGTTAAACTTTAGAAAATAATATGCTTATACTTATACCTAACAATTAGAATGAGTTTGTTGACATGTGTAGGTACAAAGGAAGCTTCCAAGGCATCTTTATGTGGCACTCTATGATCAAATTCGAATTTGAGGAGATCATGGACCTCATGGAGGAGATCATGGAGGATAGGGTTATGTGTCACCATTGGTTGAGAAATATGTGGGTCAAAGGAGGAAATAGTGGATTTACATTTATGAGTTTGTTATCATAGCTTTTGTATAAATAGGAGTGTTATCTCCTTCATTTGTAATCTTGATTTGTAGTCTTAATCTTGATTTGTAATCTTAGTATCTTATAGGTTGGTAGTGAGAAGTTAGATTGGAGAATCAATGTAATGGTTGCAATTGCAATTTGCAATTGATGATGAATAAGACAGAGCTTCTTTGATCCTCTACATTTGACTTTTCTTTTTGTGTGCTTGTGAATCCTTGGAAGGATCCCCATTTCCTAGCAAGTACACTTTTATTTTAGTAAGCTTTTATTTTATGTTGTTTGTGAATTTCATTAGATTAAATTATTAGGTTCATATGTTTGGAATATTAACGAATGACCTTTCGTAAGAAAGTAATAATGTTTCCTTCAATGAATCTGATTTGTTATTTAATGTTTGATTTCATTAGTTTAAGTTTTTGATTTATATGCTTGAGATATAAATGAATAGTCTCTTGTAAGAGAGCTTTAACATTTCATGCAATCAATCAAAATTAGATTTAATTGCTTTAATTTCATTAGTTTAAATAGTTTGTTGATTAAGATGATTAGAAATATTAATGAACAGTCTCCTGTAAGGGAGCCTTAATATTTCTTACACTTATCACAATGTCTTTAGATTTCATTTTGTTAAATGACTAAATAGGTGTTGGAGATCCTAACGAAAGACCTCCTGTAAGGGAACTTTGGAATTTCTTCACTTAGCTTAGTTTAGTTTGTCTCTAAGTCCATATATATTGGATGATCCTCGAAGTTTACTTACCCAGATTGATATTAAATGAAACTCTAATTTGCATCCGCATTTTAGACCAAACATTTTGGCGTCGTTGCCAGGGAGGATGATTTAGAGATAGACTTAGGAAGTCATTTTTATTGCAATTTATTTTTATGGACTAACTTGTGAAACCTAGTGATAACAGGATCTTCATAAAGGAGTTTAAGTTGAGCTTTTTTATTTTTCTTTTCATACTTAGTTAGTTTTAAATTCACTTTTTAAACCCCCCATTTCTTACTAATTCATCTACGGATGAGAAATTTGAATATGTTAAACAGGTAATTTTTGGAGAAAAAGAATAATCTTGAAGAATGGTTCCAAAAGAACCTTGCACAAACTCCAAAAATAAGACAGGTTACTCACATCCTTGCAAATAATCAGGTAAAAATTTTAAATCTTGATGTGATCATTTTTTAATAACCATTAAAAAATATCATTCTTTTACCTAGGAAATCAAAAGTCTTTCAAGCAAGTTAGATAGAATAAATTAGGAAAATAAAATGAGCTCGTTATCGTTATCGTTAGAAGTTGTTAGAAGTCATTATCGTTAGAAGTTTTTAGTCTTATTTTCAAAATTAAAAATAATAATACTAAATCATCATGAATAAATGAATAAATTCAGTGGCACAGTAAGAGCTGCTTCATCATCGCATTTCTATATCTTGTTTCTGTATCACAGGTAAGCTAGGAGCTTGATTATCGGAAATCTTTGTCTTCTGAGAGTCTAAACGCCCCTGCAACAATGCAGAAAGAGTATAGACAATGCGAGGTCTTGATCGCAGATCTTAAGTGTGTTTATTATCCATCTACACTAACCTACATAAATAAAAACAAATCAAGAGAATAATATGCTCTCTTCCTGCACTTCGAGTGATCAGGAAGATCAGAAAATCTATTGAATTATTTTAAAAATAATAAAAATCTTGCTGAAAATTTAATTGCAAATCTGCTATCGAATAAAAAAAATATTCTCTTGTAGAAATCTGTTCTTCAGTCTAAGTGGCTGTCACCAGATATCTCATTGCACTCCAAGAATATTCCTCATCTCCATCATCAATCGTGAGTAGGAATCAACCATTTTTTTTTATAGATAAGATTCAATTTTTTTATTTTTTTTTAGATTTAAAAAAAAATAAAAAATAAAAACCAACAAACTCATTTAAATAAAAACGTTTTCACAATAAAACAAAAAATTAATAAATAAAATAAAAAATTAATATATATAAAAAATTAAATATAAACCATTAAAAAAAAATGCAAAACATTAAAAACAAATTAAAAAAAAACATTAAAAACAAAACAAAATCATTTAAAATAAAAAACAACTAAAAAAAATATAATAAAAACAATAAAAAACAAAAGAGCCAAGCAACGTACTCATGGCACCAAACTCATTAAAACACAAAAACAAAACATAAAACACCATATATATCCCCATTATAACCATTGAACAGAATTACATATCTGCAGAATAAATGACTTGTTCACCATTGCATACAGACTGTTTGGAATCCTTTTGTGAAGTATATGTGCTTTCATTCTATTCAACAGGCATTCTTTTATTTCCTCTTGACTTCATTAATACAATACTCATTATGATGCACTAACCTATAATGAATACGTAAAATTCTGAACACAAATTCGTGACCCTTTTTGGTTGTGTGAGTTGATAGAGACGTATTAACATGGGCTGTAAAAGTAACCTGTATCTTGCATTAAGATATAATTGATGATCACAAGCAGCTGGCACCTTAAGGATGAAAACCTAACCAGAGGAACAACCGACTTATCAAAATATATTTGTTGGAGATTGCAAAATGTGAAGGACAAGATCATTCAATAGTATGTTGTTGTGAACAAACCAGAAGTAATTACACCTGAAAGTTCAACACTAGATCATTTGTCTAAGCCAATATACTAACCAGGAAAATCACTTTGACTTCAGGAGCACTGTCTATAAGCTTAGCTGGAGTATCATATCTAAGCCTTACCCAGAGCACGATATATATGCATATTTCAGTAGTTGTAAGTCTTTTGGTACAAAATTTCTAGCCACAGAACTGAATTAAATTATAGGCATAGTTCTGGAGGTCCTACTCAGGCCTTGTTGTATAAACAGTCCATCCCCTGCGTCAGATAAAATCATATTGTCATCACACTATTTGGGGAACTCACTTAATGTTTTGGACTAGGGTAGATATGTGAAGGTGGGTTACACTTTTGTGAGAATCGGGGGCAGAAATTTTTTTTCGATAATAGTTCGATCGAACCTTTTATAAAGTTCGACCGAACTCATGATTTTGTTTAGATTGATGGCACACTGACGGCGTGGGCAAACAGAATTTTTTCCAGATATGGGAAAAACGGCAACAAAAGTTCGGCCGAACTTTGAGTTCGGCTGAACTTCTACTTTTAAAATAGTTCGGCTGAACTAGTTTCTATAAATATATCGCCCGCGAAGTTGATTTGTTTACCGGTCTATTTGTTCGCGCGTCCTTTTTTTCTGTGCTGCTGCTAGTCTATTTGTGTTTTTGCTCCTCCCGTCCGCACTGTTGGTCTACTGCAATACCAGGTACGGGCAATATAAATGGTGTATTTCCTTGCAATTTGTAACATTCAATATGCCTTCATATTTATATGACATAGTTATGTATGTCATATTGTTTTAAATGGTTGCTTTTCTGGTTATAGTTGAAAATATGTCAATTCTTTGCTTTTCTGGTTTTAAGCATCTTCAATCGTTCATGCAAGCTACAATATTAAATCCCATTGGTTTATGTATGCTTTGATCATATAAGTTGTTTTTTTAGTTCGTAGTGTTTTTTACCATGTGAAGTAATCGATTCTTTGTGAATATAAAGACTCTATTATCATTATATCGTCTGTATTGATATTTTCGTGAAAGAAGGTTGAGATTATGTATTTTATGCAGTGGTGTTTCCTTGAATGAGGGAAATTTTATGAATGTATTTTGTTTTTTAAATTGAGGGGGTTCTGAGAAATTAGTTTTTGGAGCTTGTATTTGAAATTCTGTAGTCATTTTGTTTTACGATACTGTATCATTTTTCTGTTACTAGCATAATTGATTGATTAACAATGCAAATATTGTATCAAGTTTGGGAATTTCAGGAAATTTTGTTTCTATAAGTTATTTTTTTAATTGTGATCTTCAAGACAAAGAAGGATGGATTTCAAATTTGTGAGTTTTTTTTTTTTTTTTTGGTTTCTTCCTTCTGCTATCTCCAGTTGTTAATGTTATTTCATTTGGAACATGATTTGTTGTAGGACTTCTTTCAAATGAATGTCCCAACTGACTTTTTATTTTAATTGATCTTTAGTTAATTAAAATTTGAATTAGATTGGCTTATTTTAATTGCATAGTTGTCAAACGAAATTGCAAATCTTGTTACTTTGATCTCGATGCGAGATATTCTTTAAGCTTGTTTGACCCATTTTGTTGTTTGTTTGAGGAACCTGTGATTATCCCATTCACGAATGGTGATAATGATCTTAGTTGCATTCAGTTGCATTGAGTCTTTATGCTTTAGATTTTTTTTTTTAGTTTTTTATTAGTTTATTTCTAGTTTTTTTTTAGCTTAAAAGTTCCACATAATCGGTGCTGCTGCAATAACCGGTGTTGTTTCTGAACACCATTAACCGGTGCTGCTGCAATAGGCTTCATTATTTTCTGTGATTTTAGGTTGCCTGCCGCCATAACTGGAATAGTGAATCAATTTTTATTTATTATAAAAATCATGAATCAATTTTTCAAAAGTGAAGTATATAAATTTACACGTTAGGCCCCTGCAGTTTTCTACTTAGAAACAAGTCATGAGTGTTTGATCATTATAATAATTCGCATATTTATTTATTTATTTGAGAAAAGGGTTCGTTAACCTGCTATGCAATGTCAACGAGTGCAATGCGTGTCTAAACCTAGCATAACCACCTTTCAATATTTACTTATTTTTGCTCTTAGACCTGTTACAATTAAATGGAACAGTAAGCATGTTAAAAGAATCTACAAAAACAAATAACCTAAAGATATAATGCCATGATCTAAGCTTGTTACACTTCCATTTTTTTTCGCTTTGAACCTGTGACAATCATCTTCCTCAGTGGAGTAATTTTTTTCCAATAATAATAGAAAACTTGCAATACATAGAGTATTTAGTTTATTACTCACAAACTGGACTTGAACGTCAAATATAAGATCATTATGATAATCATCTCAAATATAAGATCTTTATGATAATCATCTCCCTTGGCAGAGTAATTATTTCAATAATCTCAGAAAACCTAATACAAGAAATGTTAGTTTTTTTTTTCAAATAGAAAAAATAGTCTTTCTTATATATTAGAAAAGAAAGTACAATTACATAGATCTTTCATAGTTCAGTTGGACTTGTCTCTACAAAATATGAGAATCAAAACAAAAGTATTACAATATATGTCTTGTATATGCAACTTCTATCATTCACTAATTCTTTAGTTTGGTCAAAATCTTGAAAGAAAAAAAAAAACCAAAATGGGACATAGTACATTTTAAAATATCAAATTAGATGTATAAACTAAAAAGTAAGAATAATGCCATAATTAGTCACGGATTCATATTTGTATTTAGAATAATGAATAATCTCAAGTGATAGTGAAATTTCTATTTTCTAAAGTATTTAGCATAACCTAATACAAAATGGTAGGTCATTACTTACAAACCTGCTTTGAACTTCCAAAGTGTTAGGTTATTTCTTACAAAGTGGACTTGAACTCCCAAAGTGTTAGGTTATTGCTTACAAATTGGACTTGAACGCCCAAAATAAAACACATGCCTAAATGTATCTAAAAGTTATATGTATTTTTTTTAGGTTGGAGAAGTGTAGATGTTTATCAATACAAAATTTTGTTATTTAATAGTCAAGTTTTATAGTTATTATAATGAAATAGTTTCTCACAACAAATTTGATAAAATAAGTGAAATCTATATAATGAATATTAATTTGTATTTAAGTTTTAGATCTTTTAATAACTAAATTTCTATTTAAATGAATAAAACAATCAAATGTAAGAAATAGAAAACATAATGAAACACAATGTAAGAAATAGAGAACATAATGAAACACACACATACATATCTACAATCAACAAAATTATTTTCCTAGGAAATCCTTATGGGAGACAAGCAACCCTAAAAAGTAATGATGCTCTACTCCTTTTTCCCTAGGAAATCCTTATGGGAGAAAAACAACACTAAAATTTAAACATGCTCTACTCTCTCTTTTCTGGTATGGAAAATATGCAAGTACAAAGAAAGAGGTAATCTCTCTAGAGTTAGCTAAGACTTTTGGCATGTAAGGTTGCTATAAAAACTTAACTTCATACATTTTTCTCTCTAACTTTAGAGTCCTAGTTGTATTTTCAACTATGGAACAAAATACAATAACACAAAATGGAACTCTTATTCCTCCTAGTGGCGAAGTATTTAACATAGCCTGATAGCCAACTAGGTGTAAGATTTGACTCCGTCAACCATTAACGAGGTTTGTGATTTTAGACCTTTTAGAGTCTTGTTAAAATTCCACATGTAGCGAGCTTGCTATGCATGAGTAATGGGGCTAAAATGACATTCTCTCGTACCATGGTGGTCAACATGATAGGTCAACTTACTAAAGGCATAAATTTTGAATGAACTTCATTTGATGTTTTTCTTGCACCATTGGATATGTCTTTAAGTGTAGAAAAATGGTCAAGGTTTCGGCACAAGGGATAATCGTTTGACCCCAAGAAATTTCATTTAATACCTCAAAATGACTCCAAAGGGTTTTAGACCCCAATTCTCCACCCACCATTAAAATGACCCTACAAGTTGATTCTTTCAGTTTTTTCACTCTATAAGCATCAAAATATATGACAAATAATATTTAATTATCCAATCTAGATCATTATTTAATAATTTGTTAAATTTATGAGTAAGAAATATACATCATGGAATTTAAATAGCGTTAATTCATTGAACACCCTTGTACATTCCTTGTTGATACTTTGAAAGTAATACATTTTGAAAAATAATTTGTTTATGGATTCTATTTTCCACATTCTCTCAACCATATCAAAAACCTTCTTATAATATTTGAAACCATCTATACAACTTTTCATTTGTTTTGATAGGAATTAACATATTGAAATATTAATTGTATTTATGTCTTGTGTGCTAAGGAAGGAAGGTCGTGAACCTTATGGGAAGAGATAGTATTTGTTAAGTTAGGAGGGATACTTTTTATGAGATAGAATTAATTTAAAATTCTTCTTAAGATTATGTAACTTTCGAACCATAATTACAAATTTATTTATTTTTTTACTTATCATTTAGTTGCTAAAATTTGAAGAATTTATGTTGGTAAATAATTAATTAGGTCTATTTAAATCATTTACCACTTTTGGGTTTTTCGTTTTCATGGTTTCATTCATAATTTCACTTTTTTGCAAATTGTCAATTTCAAATTTTCACACCACATGTGCACAGTCAAAGGACCTAAGGTCTTTCCCATACCAAAGTATGTTCTTTTAAAACATGTTTTCTTGGTGATATGGGTGATTTAGAAATGATTGGGAGAGCGAAATTACTCATTTAATACACAATATGTTTGGTTCATGCCACTAAGCCAAGAATTTTAAATTCAACTGACTTTTAATATAACCAAATTAAACTCGGCAGAATGTTAGGTTTGTGGATTTAGGCATCGGGGTCAACACACCATGATATTTCAAATTTAAATAATGGTTTGAGTCTCTAGGCTTAGAATTTATCTAGAGGTTTTGTTTTAAATAAGGAGTGCACTCCTTATTTGATTCTCATGATTAGGCTGTGTAATCATGGCGCTTCAAGAGTGGATCTTCCTGTGTCTCGCATTTCGTCATTAAATGTTCATCAAACTGAAAGAATACGGGAGAAATATATCGCTGACATAATATTTTTCTCCTTCAAAGAAACAAATTGTCATTTTTCATGTGAATATCCTCATGTACTACATATTGGTGTACAAAACGTCAATTCAAACATAAGTCGAGCAAAAACATTCCTCTTCAAATTGACTTCAAGTCAAATAATTAGATTATAATAAATTCTCTGTAATGGTTGCATTTAAGTCATCATAATTTACTTTGAACATCTTTGCAACAAGCACCATACTTTGAATTTGCAAAGAAATTCATGAAACATCAAAATACATGCAAGGCCTTAATTGGATAAGAAATCTAACCATCCCTTACCAAACCATTTCAATGGCGCTTCTTTCAGCTGCACTTCATCATCATGTGAATCATCTTGACCCTCATCGATTATGGAATCCTCTTTTCCATTCTTGTCAATATCTCTTTCCACCTTCTTCAAATGTCGTGGATGACTTTTTGGATACAAAGTCCAACACTTGTCTACAAGGTGACCTTTCTTATGGCAATGAGTGCAAAACAATTGCATCTTATTTTCAACATCATTTTCCTTGTCCAATGGGCCTTTGAATTTTTGCCTCATTTATTTAGAAAGTTTCATGTGCATGGATATCTTCTTCCAAAATCTATAAACATTATGATTATTCAAACCACAAAAGGAACATGAAAACTTTTCCAAATCTTATGTGAATATTTACCATGTTTATCATAATCAAAAGCAATTTGATTAAAGGCAAATTTATACCTTGAACATTCACCTTTGTCGCCTTCTTGAGGAGGTGAATTTGATGAGGTGGTGGCTCTCCTCTGAATACTAGCAATGAATTCAATGACTCTAGAGCTTTCAACATCCTCTTCTTTTACATTCTCATTAGCTGCATGATTATTAACATCTTCTTGCAAAGTGGGTGTCAAAATTTTCCATTCATCATGAACACAAACTTCACAAGCTTGAGGTAATGAACATGAAATGAAATTCCTTCTTGGAACAACTTCATGTGCCTCCTTGGCTTTGGAGCATTCTCCATCATGTTTTCCATAACCAAGACCCAAATAATTAGGCCTTTCCTCAACAAAATTTGGCTCAACTATGCCTTGTACATGTTTGCCTTTAACCCTTTACTTTCATAACCCATTTTCATCAAAAAATTGGACCTTATTCCTCTAGTGTGTCTCTCAAAAGCACGTACACATTCACTTTGAGAGGAAATTGAAGACAAAATTGAATTGCATACCTCTTTTTCATTCACATACTTGGCTAAGGCTTCCTTTGCATCATAGAGTTGAATCTCCATGTCATGCATCCTTGCTTGGTTTTCATTTGCAATATGGATTTGAGTCTCCATCTCATGCATATTTTCAAGAATTTCTTGCTTCTCCTCGTTCTTGGAAATCAAATTCCCTTGAAGGATAATGTTCTCCCTATTATCTTCATACATTTCTTGCACCATATCATTCATGATGTAGAGCTTCTGCAACATCTCTTTATCAAAGATTTTTGTTAAGGAAGACTGATTAAAAGAGATACTTGATGAAGCTTCCATCACACTTGTAATGCATAAAAAGCTTCTTTGTCGTGATTTTAGAACTGAGCTCTCAATATTGACTTTCTCTTCACACACATAAACTTGCACTCAACTAAACTCTCCTTGCATAAATACAAAAACCAATAGCTAATTCTTCTAGCTAACCTTGACTAAAATGAGCTAAATTGTACTTTGATACCAACTTGATTTGAATATGGACAAACTAGTTTTGTTGTGCTATCTCCCTCATCAGTTAAATAAAAATGTGTTTAGGATCATCTAAAGTTAGCCAATTGGGAAGGGGTTTATGTGTCAAGCTTTAAGTGTATTTTGTGAGAAATTTATGAGTTAATTAGCTTTTAAAAACTCATGTGTACAACAAATAAAATGAAAAATTTTTATTTTGGAATTTTTTTTCCCTCAATCCAAGTTTTTATCATTGGACATGTAAGAGGAAGAAAGAGGGAATTCACTTTTCAAATTCTAGACCTTGTCTAAATCAAAATAAACTAGAGGTTCAATTTTCAAATACATTCACTTATTTGGAAAAGTTATAGCTACCAAAAGTCCATATGCTTATCTACCTCCCAAGAAATCCATTTATTACACCACTGGTTAGTTTTTTGTCTTCCTATATTCTTTATCAACCTCTTCTAGTGATTCTTGAAATGTGGATACTTAAATCCTTCCTAAAAATTTGAGCTCTAAAACGAGAAGACATACAAGGTAATTTTAAGTCATTCCTCTATCCAATTATAAAAACCAAGTGAATATTTCTACATATTGATTTCTGTCCCATAAACTGTACAATATAGGTCAATTTTTTCCTTTAACTTATTTAAATATTGTTAGCGCACAATTGTTCAATGGTCTGATGAAATTTCATTGATAAAGGTATGATTATGCCAATCCATGTTGCATATTTCCATTAACAATGTTTACTTACATGTAAAACAATGTTGTCTCTGCTTTTATGTTATTTTGAGTTTGCTTTTAGTGTTGAAATTGGAATATATGATATTAATTTATGACTTGCAATTATAGCTGCTGAGATACTATTCTTTTCCCCCCCCCATTATATTGTTTTTACATAATAATTTGAGAAATAGAATTCCAGCTCTAAAAATCTATTGAGGTCTATGGAAGTTAATGGCCTAAGACACTTTGTAACCTAAGAGAGAAACTTGTTAGGAAATGGTTGAAGTTGGTATTACACACCCAATTTGATAACCTTGAGGAGAAAATATTTCTCCCACTTTATTTTTTGGTATAACCTAATAAGTCTTATCCACTAGCATGTATTTTGTAAAGGCCTTGACCTAGCTCCAATTCAACTCCATCCACCAGGTTGTAGAGGATTCCAAGCCTAATTCCTAAGTGTTTATCACATCGACTCCGTTTCATGACATGTCTAACTACCTTGAACTATATTTTTTTGCGTAGGGAAGAGACACATTCCCATTAAAATCTGAGCATGAAAACATTTCTCCTTGATATTGTTAATGTTCTAGTGTTTAATTCTACAAGTTTCCTATAGTAGAAATGGTGTACAGTAGTCTTCGGACTTTATGAAAGGTGACATATCTAGTAAATGCCCCTACAGTCAATCTCTGGAATGGATCTAAATAGAAGTTCTTCATTTTAATATCCATAAAACACAGAAAATTTAAGGTAAACTATGTACATCTGTCATTTCTCCCACAAACTAAAGGCTTCCTCTAATATCCATAAAACAAAACAACTTTAAGGTAAACTATGTACATGTGTCATTTCTCCCACAAACTAAAGGATTCCTCTAATATCCATAAAACACAACCACTTTAAGGTAAACTGTGTACATGTGTCATTTCTCCCACAAACTAAAGGCTTCCTCCCATTAATTTTAGATGTGAACTCTACCATAAACTTTTTAAGTCAAAATTTAAGATAAAAAATGCACATGTCATTTACCTCATGATCTTGTGTCATTTTTCTCATGCATTTGCAATAAATGTCGATTTAATATATATATTTTTATTGAATTTGTTTTTTCAGGGATAAGAAAACCATTAAATATGGTTGAAAAATGGAAATTATGCATAGAAGTTTCTTGCTATCCCAATCCAGGGAAAGTAGTGATTACATATGTGCTTTCCAATATTGCGACTAGCAAAGTCGTCCAAAGGAAAATGAATATACTTGGAAGAACAACAAACAATGAGGCATATTATATTGGATTGATAGAAGGCTTCGGAACAACGATGAAGTATGGATCAAATGGAATTGTAGTTTTCACCAATTCTGAACTTGTGTGCAACCAGATGAATGGTGTGTGCCAAGTTAAAAAGGAGAGGCTAAAATAACTGCATGGAATAGCAAACAATATTGTTAGCCAATTTCAATTTTTTAGTATAAGGCATTGTACAAATGTGAATAAGATATATGTTGATCTATTGCGTGGGGAAATGCCAATTCATGATTCATCTATCAAAGATGAATTAGAATTATACAGAGCAATGCCAATGCAAGATTCATCTCTCAAAGATGAATTGGTTTTGAGATGCTCTTCTTCAAAAATTCAAGATTCATCTCTCAAAGATGAAGTAGTGTTGAGACGCTCCCCTTCAAAATTTATTGATGGACATTGTAACATATCTTGGATATGTTTGTGTTGTGTAATTATAAATGCGTATTTTTTAATGACCATGTGTTTTTTTCAATTATATACCAAGTGTGCTCCCACCACACCATGTAAAGCGCAACTTGGTGAACTTCACATTTGCAACAAGTGAACTTCACGTTTTTATAAAATTAAAATGCGGGGACTTCAAGAAATTTTTGTTTAAATGGAGTTTCATGCTTCTTTTTTAATGACCATGTGTTTTTTTCAATTTTATACCAAGTGTGCTCCCACCATGTAAAGCGCAATTTGGTGAACTTATCATTTTTATAATTTATTTTTTGCTTAAATTGAGTTTCACACATCAATTATTGCTTTGAAAGTTGTGTTCTATATAATTTGTGTACACTAAATTACAAATTGATTTTCTGAAATCTATTTTGTGTAAATTTCCACCAATAGATATATATATCATGGAGGATGAATGACGAAGATCAACCGAATCCCATATGGGGGTTCAGGGATCGGGGGATGTTCACGGTATTTAAATATAATCTTAAATCTCCATACATGTGTGTACATATGGAATTGATTTTTTATTAACTTTGTGAGTTAAATTGTTGTTATTGCTCATTTTAATTTTAGAGGTATAGTGATGACCCAGTGTCTCCATGGCTCCAACTAGATGGTATGGCCCACGAATTTAATCAATGAATATATATATATGTATTTATATGTATGTACATGAATGTATTTTAATTGATTATAAATTTGTATTTGTTTATGAAGCATTTCTCTCTCGGGCCCCGAGAGGTTGGTGAAATTATCAATGAGTGGTAGTGTCAGCAAGGAGGGGGGGTGATATTTATTCCCCTGGAGGCCAATCAACAGCTGGTGGTGTTGGTTCTGAGCAGGGTCATTCTGGTTCTCAATAGTTTTAGGGTGGAGAAGATGCTATCTAACCACGTCGAGGTTTCCATCAATTTCAATATTATTTTCATTCAATTTGTATAAATTTGTTTAGATGTGTTTTTTCTAATATACAAAATTATATATATATTTATGTACAAATTGCAGGCCGAAAATGTTCTGTCTAGTAGGTCAAAATAGATATGGTAGACCGCTATTTACCCAAATTAAGAAGAAGGCTACCTCATCTAACACAACTCCTATCTGCCTACCACAATGTATATACCATGGGAAAAGATATGTTAATGCATCTATTTATCTGTACTGTAGATATCTCATGTGGCTTTGTCTTTATTTCTTTGCCGCATCAAGCCTCAGAATATTACACATTCATTGGGCTTTTAAATTGACCTTATGTAAATGTGTATTAACGACAATTGTATATGTGTAGAGAGATGAGAGAGTATTTGGTGAATCACACTGTCTGCATAATGGGAGGATGTAAAACAAAAAGTTACAAAAGATGTGGCCAAGTCAATGTTTAATTTCAAGGAAGGGTCAGAAAGAAAAATGTTGAAAGTGCAATATTTCAAGCACCCAAATATAGCTCGCTATTTGTATGATAGGCACCTATGGAAGGCTCCCATTGAACGACGAGGTTCTTGTTTATTTTGCACAAATTTTTTACGCATAATTTTTTTTTGGTATGAAACCCAACTACAATGACCTTCCGTCAGAATTTTTTGGCCCGAGGAAATGTTGATTATATAACCGTAAGGGCGCTAAGCAAGATATGGAATTTCCTCTCCCTAAGCCGCCATTGGTGAGTCGACCTTTTCGGGTCGAAACTCTGCGGTCAGAGATGGATGCGACTTCTCAAATAAGTTGAGAATCAAGGGATGTTATGATCAACAATGTTTACAACGGATTAGGTGGAGTCGATGTTTGTTTAAATCGACAAAGAGCATGTGAAAATGCACGTGCCAATTTTGTGTATTGTACAGATGAAGAGATTGACAACATGAATGTTGAAGATCTCCGAATATATGCAAAAAATTGTCGCAATGGTTTGCAAGACCTAATTCTTCATGAGGAAGAGGGCACCGGAACGGTATGTGTTAATGACCTTAGGGTTTGAAATTATTTTAACATACATATACATGTGTACAATTTGTAATAACTACATGTGTATGTACATGTATACATTTATTTGTATGTACATTAACCTAACACAAATGTATGATTATATGTTAAAACACCATTTGCAGTTCTCACACATGATGCATGACGAAAATGTTAATATCACGTTTGAGACCTCTGGTTCAAACAATGCAGATGGGTCTGACCATCAAGATATGTTGGCAAATGTTAGTGTTTTTTAAGTGATTTTAAAATAAATAATTGTGCACACATGTACATGTATGTATATATAATTTGATAAAATGTTTTAACAGATACCGATTCCGTCTGATGTTTTTGGGATGGCGGTACCTTCTTCTTCCTTGGGAGATGTACCTTCTACTTCCTTGGGAGATGAGCCACAAGTATGGACAATTTTTCAGAAGTTTAAAATTTATGTTTAAAATTTATATACATATATATATATTCTACCTCAAAAATTTCCATTAAAAATTGAGATATATATATATATATATATTGAGCTATTAAAATTTTTTGAATTTAGGTTACATAGAAGATTTCTTTAATCCGCGGACTCTAGCGATGGAGATAGGAACATCCACAACATTTGAACAAGTTGTCTTTAGTTCCTTTTTTTAATATTATTGAAAATAAGTTTATATATGTACACGTGCATTTTCATTTGAAAGTTTTTAATATATATATATATATATATATATATATATAACTGTACATGTATATTGTATAGTTTACTGCTGCAGATGTTCCTATGGGAGAACTTGTTCATCAAATGGAGAGGGAACCTCATGAGGTATTGCATGATTTTTTTGTTATATTTTTTTTTTTACATGAAGTTCTAGATATATATATTCTCACTCATTTTTAAAACATCAAATTTTAATGTTCAAGTACATGTGCATTGTGTATGTAGGTTTCCCATGATGCTTCACATGATAGGGCGCGGATTGAGACCCTGATAGGAAAGACGCTAGATCCGTCTCTATTTGATGGACATGATTTGTAGATTTGATTTCAAGATTTCAATGGTCTTAAAATTTGTTAAACTTGATACAGTTTGATACTTGTGAGATCTACAGTTTTTGGACATATTTTATTACATTGTTAATATAATTTGTTTTGTTTCAAAAAGTTAATTTTTGGATGGTTTTAGTACTTTTGGCATGTGAATGTGAAGTAATGTTGTCATCTATAAATTAATTTCGTCATCTGAACTACATTTGGCATGTGAAGTAATGTTGTGATCTATAATTTTTTGTTAAATTAAAAGTTAAAAGTTTTGGATGGTTTCAATCTACATTTGACATGTGATATAATGTTAAATGTTTTTATTGTATAGTTGAATTATAATTGGCATGGCATGTGAAGCTTTTAAAACTCAAGTTTTGGATGGTTTCAATCTACATTTCGCATGTGATATTTAATGTTTTAATGTTGCACGATATATAATCAAAAGGTTTTTAAAACTTAAGTTTTGGATGGTTTCAATCTACATTTGGCACATCTGGTATATAATGTTAAATGTTTCTATTGGATCTAGTTGAACTATAATTGGCATGGCATGTGAAGTAACGTTGCACGATATATATAATCAAAAAGTTTTTAAAACTCAAGTTTTGAATGGTTTCAATCTACATTTCGCATGTGGTATTTAATATTTTAATGTTGAGTAATGTTGTGATCTATAATTTTTTGTTAAATTAAAAGTTAAAATTTTTGGATGGTTTCAATCTACATTTGGCATGTGATATAATGTTAAATGTTTTTATTGGATAGTTGAATTATAATTGGCATGGCATGTGAAGTTTTTAAAACTCAAGTTTTGGATGGTTTCAATCTTCATTTCGCATGTGATATTTAATGTTTTAAATGTTTAATGTTTTAATGTTGCACGATATATAATAAAAAAGTTTTTAAAACTTAAGTTTTGGATGGTTTCAATCTACATTTGGCACATGTGGTATATAATGTTAAATGTTTCTATTGGATCTAGTTGAACTATAATTGGCATGGCATGTGAACGTTGCATGATATATATAATCAAAAAGTTTTTAAAACTCAAATTTTGAATGGTTTCAATTTACATTTCACATGTGATATTTATTGTTTTAATGTTGCACGATATATTATCAAAAAGTTTTTAAAATTTTAAAATTTTGGATGGTTTCAATCTACATTTAGCACATGTGGTATATAATGTTAAATATTTCTATTGGATAGTTGTTCACTATAATTGGCATGGCATGTCAAGTAATGTTTCACAAATCCCTTTTGGATGGTTGAAGTACATTTGGAATCTTAAGATTGCTTTTGTTCTCTACATGTAGTCTTGTTTGAATGAAAAAATTTCCAATAGGAAGAACATAGCTTTTCAATGCAACTAACCATGTATCAATTGAGCTCTAATTGAAAAAAGAGTTTAAAGAAGTAGATATATGTACAAATTATCCCTTTAATTTTGATTGGAAATATAAGTCTAGTACATATATATGTTTGTTGAATTTGGGTCAATGTCGTTAATGCACTCAAATAGGTAGCCTTGTTGATTTATTTACATTGTGGAAACTTTTTACCGGAAAATCCAACTAGTTTTTCATCAATGCACATAGAAAAACTACTTGGAACAATTAATTGCATTCTAGAACATATCTATCCAATACAAGTAAAATTTTTCATCAATGCACATTGAACATATCCTACCATTGGAAAAACAAATTTTGTACTAGATTTTCAATCAGGAATAGAGATGTGGGTCAAATCCCACCAAAAGTCGGAGAAGTGCTCCGAGTCTCTTGTCTAAAAGGAATCTTCGTACAAAACTATACTGCGGATGATTTATTTACATTGTGGATACTTTTTACCAGAAAATCCAACTAGTTTTTCTTCAATGCACATAGAAAAACTAGTTCCAGTTAATTGCATTCTAGAACATATATATTGAGTACATAAATAATTTTTCATCAATGCACATAGTAAAACTACTTGAACAATTAATTTCATTCTAGAACATATATATATATATATATATAACATTTTTCAGCAATGCACATGTATAGAAAAGCTACTTTCAGTTGATACTAGAGCACATGCATGTATCAAAACAATTTGTACATGTCCAAACACTTGCACAAATAACATAAGCAGCTCAATTTTTAGTTGAGTACTGGAAGTTATAAAACATATTTAATCCAAAGAGAATAAATTGTTGGACAATTAAATCAAAAAAATTCTAATGGAATTCCATCTTCAATAATCCGTTCATGATCGGATTTTGACATTTTCCATCTCTTAATTTTCGATTTTTTCTTTGATTGAACTTCTATCAACTTTATGTGTGCTGCACACACCAAGTGACTATATTGAAAACTTATGGAATCAAGTTCATAGTCTTCAAAGTAAAAAAATTCTCCACTTTGATGAGTTTGTCTGAAAAAATAACCTTTCAGTATAATAGACCCTCTGTCATATTGAAATCCGTGATCATTATAGTTTTGTAATAATTTCATTTTTCGTTCAGTGCAACGCATCAAATAATACTTCACATTTTCATCATTTTCAATAGGTGCAATTACAGCAAAACATCTCCTGCACAATAAAACAAACTTAACAAAATTATACATATTTAAATTTATTTCTAGATCTTTAAATCATTAGAAAGTTTAATTCAAATGTTACCTTCTCTAACAAGATCATAAACTCGATCACCATCAGATGATATTGTAGTTTCCTCTGATTTCATTTCTTCAAACATTGCAACATACATTTTTCCCTTTGTATTTAGCTCTGTATGTTTCCAATCGTTCACATACATTTTGTTTTCACAAACGTCATTGGATTTTGTGCTGTCTATGCAAACATCACAAGAACAAGAATATTTTCTTTTATCCAATGCAAACACATTTCTGGACGACTTTGTTTGAATTGAATGCAATTTTCGAGTCCCTTTTATTGTTTCAACGTCACTTCCAATTCATCTATCTACGTCTTCGATCCCAATATGCCAGAAAAACCTTTATATGGAAAATTAAAAGAGAATTTGTAAATATGATATCAAAATAGAATCAAAGATAATCATTGCATGATAAATGTACAATGTTCAAAATTAGATTTCCAATATAAATTAAATTGAATGTACCTTCACACTTCCCTTGATGGGTTAGTCTCATGGCTTAGAGCAACGATGCACCATTGAACAACTTCTTTAGCGTTCAAAAGTCAGCTTGCAGAGTGGTTCATTTGATATCTTCGAAGTGCTCGTTTTATGCATGCTCCTGCACCGTCATGTTCTCCTTTTCCATGGCCAGTCTCAAAGAAATTCCAACAATGTTTAATGCAGGTTTTCTTATGAAGACAACACAACCAAAAGAATGATCGTGTAGATTTGAATTGACCTGTGCATCCGTCTGACCATATCCAATGTTCATTGAATGTTATTCCACGATTTTTCAATGAATCATAAATTTTTCCAAAACAATGTTGTACAAAACATGTATCATGTGTACGATCGTCACTGATATAAAAGTGATATTCTTTAATGATATGTCGATTTTCACTCGTGCTTTCTATATGATAAAAATTTTGTTTAGCATGTATATATAGAATATGGACGAGCATGGAGACTTGGTCAGAATGATAGTATTCACTCTGAATTTCTTTTTGTGGAAACAATGTGTAGTTTTCTGCAAAATCAGTCACTGACAAAATGGTCCCTGGTGGAAAAAATTCACGAGATTTTTTGAATTGCAAGTCTTGCCATCGAGCTCTATGGGAATGCTTGGTGTATTTGTAAATTTCTGCCTCAAACTTTCTCAAAAGGTCTATCAGAAATTTTTTGTCTTCTAGTAATTCAATTCTTTTAACACTATTTTCACCTTGAATCGATGTATCGATATATTCATATCTCTTCCATTTCACTTTCATGTTGGAAAATGATTGATAATTTATATCAATACGATATTTGTTTTGAAATTTAGTCAAATTTCCACAATCATCGCATTTTTTACCACCAACACATTTCTTTTTGTAAAATAGTTCATCACTTTCTCTTTCACATAGAATTTGAGATATGAAATCACGAATAGTGGAAGGAGGAGGTGAATCCTTCCATAATGTTCTACCGAAATCAAGGAATGTGTCATAATATAACTCAAATTCCACATGATAACGACAACAACAAGTGTCACGTACGGTGATAGGTTTTACATACCATGGTTTTTGTTGAACAAAAGCACTGAGTGAAACATGAATTTGTCGATTCTCTTCTTTGAACTTGTTGAATAACTCTATCTGAGTGGTTTCCAAGAAATATTTTTCATTTTCTTTGTACTGATTTCGTGCTATTCTTCTTCGCATCACATGCCTTGCAGTTGGAAAAACACGCGAATTGTTCTTCCAATATTCATATATTATTTTTTTAACATTTTCTCCAAGTCTATCTTTGTATGGTTGCCTAAAAATAGCTCTCTAACAAATGAGTTCATCATTTACATCTATTTGCAGCCGAAATTTCCAATGTTTGTGCAAATTTTTTCGTGAGGTTCCCAGTGCTTGTGCCATAGATGTTACCAAACGATTCTCTTTAGTACTTGATGAAACCATTTTCATATGTATTCCTCTACATAAAATTGAAACATCTTTCTCTCTAGATCTCTTAATTGACTTTATAGCACTACTCAGATTTTTTATTACATATTCCTTCATTTTTTTATCTTTGGTTGATTTTCGAATACCCAGTAGTGTCGTAGCTTATTTTAATTTCCTTAGTGATAGGAGACCTTTCAACATTTGAGCCTGAACTGTCACCCGCTCATTTAAGAAATACTTTTCAAAAATGTAGTTAGCATGATATCTTATAGCATGGTTAGGTTTTTTATCTCCATATGTGTGAGTGTCAACATTTTCTAACATCTCATCATCGACAGTGATTTCATCTGTACATATTTGAAAAAATAGTACATATTCAATAAATAACTAAATTAATAAATATATCTATAATTTCAATAATACATGCATGTGTTTAATATATATTATATATATGTACATACCTTGTGATTCAATTTCTTTATTTGGATTTCTTTCAATATTTTCACCATCTTCAATCATTGGTTCAATATCTCTTTCACTTTCTCTTTCAAAATTTTGTATCTCATCATCAATGTTTTGAGGAATATCTCTATCTGTTTACATTAAAAAAAATATTTTTCAAATTAGTTCATCAAATAAAAATTAAGCTTCACATTTTACATTAGGAAAATTTTAAATATATCAATAGATCATAATATTTACATTTACATACCTACTTCAATTTCTGCTTGAGGTTGATTTTCCTCTTCAATATTTGAGAGGGCTTCTAACTTCCTTTTGCGAGATTGTCTCGTCTCTTCTCTACGTTCCTCAGGGTCTCTTTTTTGAACATATTTTCTCACACAAGTCCTTCGATTTCCCATGATAATATGGTATGAAGTTCAAAAAATTTCCTTCAAAAAATTAGACAATAACTCAATTAGAAAAAAACATCACAAAAGATTTAATTTAAAAAAAAAATCTTTTTAAATTTTTTGCAAAAAATACATACTCCAATCCAAAACACTTACTTTAAAAAATTCGAGAAAAAAATGTCTTATGAAAATGAAACGAAGCTCAAAAGATTTACTTCAACTCAAAACACGTACTCTAAAAAAATGTCACTTCAAAAAATGCCTCCAACTTTAAAAAAAAACGTCACTTTAAAAAATACTTCCAGAAAATATCTTTTCGAAATTAAGCCCAACTCCATACTTTCAAAAAAAATAAAGCACAAAAAACATCCAAAAAAATGTATCACATACCTCCAAGAAATGTCCTTTAAATGTACATCCAAGAAAATTCCTTAAGCCCAAATTTTTTTTGTTGCAAAATCAGGCCACCTCCAAGAAATGTCCTCCAAGAAAATTCTTTAAACCCAAAACAATTCTTTGCAAAATCAGTCCGCTTCCGAGAAATGCCCTTAAATCCAAACCTCCAAGAAAAGTTTTTAAACCCAAACCAAGGCCTTTGTAAAATCAGATGAATTAATATATAATATCTGAAATTGGCAAAGTCCTGAAATTGTTCCTATATAGTATATACGAATCCGAAATTGAGCAAGGTGGCAGGAGTCCAAAATTTCTATCTTCTTGGAGCGCAGTTGCAGCCACCATATTAGTGCAACCTACGCACTTGTATTTCTTGGAGCAATTTTTGATGATATTGTGGCTGGAAATATTGTTGATATTTAGGGATTTTCCAATTTAATTCACGAGGAGGAGGAAATCATCCAACTAATGAAGCATCAGCCATTTTACCAACCTGTCGTGAGCTCAAGAGCTCTTCCATCATTTCCTATTGTTTCTGATATGAGGTGAGCTCAAGAGGGATCGATCACTGCATATGGACAACGCCATTCAAAGAAAAGGAATGCTTGAACAATGCCAACGCCGAGAACGCTGCCAAACAGCGTGGGTGAGAACACTGCCAAGTAGGAGTCCTAAAGAGAGCTGGTCATACAGAAGCATCTGCAGATCTTGCAACATTGGAAGGGTTAAATCATGCTGTTGTGCTTTGTGAGATATTTCAATGTCTCGCTTGCTAAGGTTGCCAGAATTTGCAAAGAAGCATAATTTACCCTCTCCACTGCTAGTGCTTACTGTATGGACACAGCCTACAGCCTTTAGAGCTAGTAGTGTCCGTAAGGCTAGTAGTACCTACACTACAGACAACCATAGGGCTTTCACTCTTGCTTGAACTTTATGGATGTGGGTGGGGAACAACTGATTAGATTGATTCACTTAACGAATAACATAGTTGGAGGTAAGGCGGTACAACGGACAAACAACCAACGTTTGAGGTGAGGCAGTGACACTATGAGGCATTCTGCTACTAGAGGTATATCAAGTTGCAGGATGACCCGATAGAGCCATTCCCATATCTTGTTGTTATATAAATTCTGGCTATCAACGATGATAGGTGCCATTGTCGTCTCTTCCCCTCCTGCCAAGGTACTATACTGAACTGATTCTTAATCTTATTCTTCCTTCTCAATGGCGGTCCATAGCTTATTACCTCATGTAACTGCGGGGTTATGTTCTGCAATGTGAAAAATAGATCTCGATACTCTACGAACTATATATCTCTACTCTACCTCAAACGAATGAACAGATCTTGTTCAGTACAGGAGGAAACATGAGAAGTTGGTAGACGAACTTTCAGGCCTGAGGTAAGTTAATCTTGTGTTTAGAATTGTGCTAATATGGCATGATGAAGGTTTGTTTATCTTGGAGCATCATAGTTTTAATTTTTCATTTAAAAAAAAAAACAATTATAATATATATATATATATATATATATATATATATATATATATATATATATATAAAAAAAATAAACAAAAAAAATAATAAAAAATATTTTCATCGTTTAAAAAATATAAAAAATAACAAAATAATTTTTTTCATTTTAATTTTGTTATTTAAAAAAAAATACAAAAAAAAAAAAAATTAAAGAAATTAACATAAACAATAAATTAAAAAAAAACTTTTTTTTTTTTAAATTTATTGTTTACCAAAAAAAAAAAAAAAAAATCAACACCAATCATCAATGACAAAATAATTTTAATTTTTTTATTTGAAAAATAACATAATAAAAAAATTGTTTTCACTTAAAAAAAAAAAAAAAAACTTTGCCCCACTAAAACTTTTCATAAAACCAACTATTTCTTCCCCGAAATTCATAAAATGACTAAATTGCATGAGGACATGCAATACTTTTAGTTAGGGGGAGAATAAAAGTATGATGGATTTTTAGAATTGTCATTCATTGTGAATTTGTGGGCAAAAGTTAGGATGCATATACTAACAAGTGAAATGAGATTGGTGTTATGTGTAGGTCAAAGAGAAGCTTATGCAAAAAGCCTCAACATTACGATGCGACACCCTTTTCATCCATGATTAGTGTAACTTTATCAAATAATTAAAAAATGGACATTTCATGAATTCTTGAAAATGAGCTAATTTGTTTTCGAGTCACTTCATATAGGAATGATCGATGGAGATGGTACACTAAGGGTAGCTTACCTAGCTGAAGAGAGTCCTCCATGGCCCCGACATTGCTTTCTGTATGACAAAACAATCTACCGTGCTCGTGCAAAGAACTGGAACACAACTTGAAAGTATTTCCATGCTTGCTCTCACAGAGAACGTGTATGCTTTTTGAAGAGACGAAGATGTTAGAAAATATACTAGCATTTGCAAGTGCCATCCTTCAATTAAGAGCTACTCGAGCAAATGAACTAAAATAATGTTTTGTAGAATGGGAGGATTGTTTCTAATGGGAACTAGCATTATTGTATGCTTTTATAATGTACTAATCTGCAAGACACAACAAATCTATAATGCCGAGCTCTTTGCCATGCAGATGTGTTATCTGACAAAAACATGGAGTAAATTTAGTTTTCATGGTTATTTATTTAAGAATGGATTGTTACTAATATCATGAATTAAGTCAATTTAAACACTTTGATTGTCCTTTATTTTTTTTAATTGGTACGAAATTTTTGCATAAGAATCATCAAGGAATTGGCCATTTCTTCTTGAACACACTTATGTTTTCTTTCTGCCAAGTTTTTTTCGCAGGTTACAGGTTAATCAAGTGATCAGTAAGTAGATTACATTGTGATGACAATTGGTCTTCCCAAGACTAATTTCACGAGAAATTCTAAAGAACCAGTCCATGATCATAAACAAAATTTCCAGAAAATTACAAGTTCTTGCAACTTCCTGTAATAGCTTAATGGTTTGACATGTTGCATAACAGATTAGAAAAATTCAAAGAACTGGGTTTGTTCCTAAATGTACAAGGATGGTGAAATACCTATCCACACTTCAATTCAACATCTACAGGTGGCTAGTCAACGCTGGTCAAACTCAGCTATTTTAGAAGGCAATCCAAAATTGAGGAGCAGATTTGCTATATTTGAAAAATTAAAGCCATAATGCTATTTATTTTTCCTAGCAAGAGTCATTATCCATTTTCCATTACCGCATACACTTCATTACATTTTCTTCCATCGTAACCCACCAATAAAACCAACAAAGCTCATCTACAAGATTTTTGGTCCACTTTACATATTCATAGTATGTTTCTTTTTTTTGCAAATAAAACCTTCCTTCCATACATCATTGAGTCCATAGTCCTTGAGTCTAAATATTTTTCTAAAAACACCTTGAAGCTTGCATGCTTTAAGGGAAAGATATCATGCCGATAAACAAAGGGAATACATCAATGTCCCTTGTTCATCGGATCTTCTAAGTATTCAACAACAACAAATTCATTCATACTTAGAAAGATGTGTTTGGGGCATCTTGACTCTCATCCACATTAAATATGGGAGCTATCGTGTTGACTAATGGCATCCATCAATGGCCACTAAGTTAACAATTTCTTTTTATGTTTGACACCAAAACATTTATTCACATGACAAGAATTGTGCCAATGATCATAGAAGACTTGAAGACCAATCATTTTGTAGCAGAGAAAGTAGAATTACTTTCATTACTTTTTAGTTTTTGATGTAAATGACTTGAGGACATGTCAATAAATAAGGCTGGGGGGGGGGGGAAGTGTAAATTCTGAATTTTGTATACCTTCCAAGCCTTATACATTTTTCAACTACATTCAGCAGTAGATTCCAAACTTTCAGCAGAAGATCCAACAGTAGATTTAGCAGCAGATGCAGCAACAATAAAAGATTCACTTTTTCGATTTCATCCACCATTTTCACAACAAAGTAAAGAATACTATGAACATAATTTTGCAACCACACGTGCACAACTCTCATCCATTTTTGAAAGGGTAAGTTAAGGTATGATATTTTCTAACTTTTAACCATTTAATTCCTTGAAAAGTTAGAATGATAATTTTTGGAAAAACTTCACTTCCTTTTGTTATTTTGTCAAATTTCCAAAACCATCAGTTGAGGGGGGAAATACATTCACATTCATATGTTGCCACATTAATATAACATTCAAAACATTCATATCACATTCAAAACCCACATACTTTCCAAATATATTTACTATTACATCATCATGAGCATATAAATGGCTTTGTAGAAAGTATTTAAAAGTTAATTGGATGCCAACAAAATCATGGTTGTCACACAAGAACCAACCATGATGCATTCCAACAAAAATACTCTACAATAAAAATCACATTATCAATATGCAAAGATCATACATTAAAGTTCATGCAACAAACAAAATATGGTTGAAACACAAGAACCAACCAAGTTGCAATTCATCAAAAACACTTTGCAAAAGTTAAGTAAATGATATCATGCAGAGTTTGAGCCAAAGCTCAAGTATCAAAAAGTAATGTAATAGATTGCATGAGGACATGCAATACCTTCATTTTGGGGGTATGTTTAGCCTCAAAATAGTCCATATTCTCACTCCATTATTCACCACATTACTTCCATATTACCTTCATGTCACCTTCATTCCGCCTCCACATCATTACATTTACCTCATCATTGGGTTATAACTATGCTTTTCCAAAGTTTATTAATTCTTAACATTTTTAAGTGCATTTGTGGTTAAACTTTAGAAAGTAATATGCTTACACTTATACCTAACAATTAGAATGAGTTTGTTGACATGTGTAGGTACAAAGGAAGCTTCCAAGGCATCTTTATGTGGCACTCTATGATCAAATTCGAATTTGAGGAGATCATGGACCTCATGGAGGAGATCATGGAGGATAGGGTTATGTGTCACCACTGGTTGAGAAATATGTGGGTCAAAGGAGGAAATAGTGGATTTACATTTATGAGTTGGTTATCATAGTTTTTGTATAAATAGGAGTGTTATCTCCTTCATTTGTAATCTTGAATATTCATTTGTAGTATTCCTTTTTGTAATCTTAGTATCTTATAGGTTGGTAGTGAGAAGTTAGATTAGAGAATCAATGTAATGGTTGCAATTGAAATTTGCAATTGATGATGAATAAGACGGAGCTTATTTGATCCTCTACATTTGACTTTTCTTTTTGTGTGCTTGTGAATCCTTGGAAGGATCCCCATTGCGTAGCAAGTACACTTTTATTTTAGTAAGCTTTTATTTTATGTTTGTTTATGAATTTCATTATATTAAATTATTAGGTTCATATGTTTGGAACATTAATGAATGACCTTTCATAAGAAAGAAATAATGTTTCCTTCAATGAATTTGAATTGTTATTTAATGTTTGATTTCATTAGTTTAAGTTTCTGATTTATATGCTTGAGATAGAAATGAATAGTCTCTTGTAACAGAGCTTTCATATTTCATACAATCAATCAGAATTAAATTTAATTTCTTTAATTTCATTAATTTAAATAGTTTGTTGATTAAGATGATTAGAAATATTAATGAACAGTCTCCTATAAGGGAGCCTTAATATTTCTTACACTTATCACAATGTCTTTAGATTTCATTTTGTTAAATGACTAAATAGGTGTTGGAGATCCTAACGTAAGACCTCCTATAAGGGAACTTTGGCATTTCTTCACTTAGCTTATTTTAGTTTGTCTCTAAGTCCATATATTGGATGATCCTCGAAGTTTACTTACCTGAATTGATAGTAAATGAAACTCTAATTTGCATCCACATTTTAGACCAAACAAATATATGTGAAGTATTGTGGATATCTGACATTGTTTGATCTATCTGGTTATGGTTATTGTGGACTCAAATTATATGTGATTCCACGAATGATATGTGTTTATGAGCTGTGAAATATCTGTGTTATGATAATTGTATCTACAATTTGATTAAGTCCGCTGCGAATATATTGTTTTATGCTTATACTTGGTTGTCTACGCGTGGATGCAAGCATGTTATTTTAATCTGGTAAAACTGTACTCTGTTTAATCATTGAAAGTCCTGTGAATGACCTATGACTGCCTAGATTTGATAGTTGTCAGATGGTTTGACTTACCTTCTCTCTCTCTCTCAGGGTGCGGAAACCTGGTTCCAGCACCCACCCATACTGCTTCGGGTGAGACTTTGGCCTACGCAAGCAGGTCACTACCGAAAGGGCTAGTAGTATAGGGGTTTGTTGGCAAACCTTAACCTCCGAACCTAGGTCAGGACCCCCTAAGCCAAAAAATGGTTCCATTGCCAAGACTAGGAGCATTTTGAGAGAGGGATTGAGTAATGCCAAAGCCGTATTGGAAACCTGAAAGAAAGGAAATTGATGAATGGTTCGAACAATAAGTTCAGGAATTCGCAGTAAAATAAAACCGCAGTACGAATTTGACCACCGAAGAGTGGAAGAATAAGTATATTTTCACGGAGATCTACAAGATCTTCATTGTAACAATCATGATCAAGCTCCAGGAGTGGCTCACAAGGTTGGTCGAATTTCAAAAGTGCTAGAAGGACGAGCGGGTTACACAGTGGAGCCCTGAATTGATCCAACAGCTCGAAAAAAATGATAACACCATCACTCACACGGTGGATCACTGGGTGGACAGTGTACTGGGAGGGTTCATAACAAAATTTTCCATTGATCAGTTCGTCTCCTACTATGAAGCAGAGTGAATATTCTTCAAGGGTTTATGGGGTAAGTTGCTAAGGACCTTACCAATGCTGATTAAGATATTGTTGTGCGAAAAGAGTATTCTTTGTAGCCACACCGAATGAATGACCTCTAATCTAGATGGGAGTATGATACGAAGCGGAAAATACTATCGGACGAACCAAGAAGGGGACAGATTTGTCTACAGTCCAATGAGAGAGGTTACTGCGCAGAGTCCTTCAGCCACCACCACCGACACCTCCACCACCACCAAAGGCTGACATGGCTGCGCACATAAAGTTTCCTACCTTTAAGGGTGTGGGGGATGAATACATGGATCAGTGCTGGTTTGTCGCAGGGTCTGTATGGACTGTGCAGAATGTAGTAACCGATGCGGTGAAAAGAGCGCAGCTATATTTTGCTTTTGAAGGAAGGGCCCTAGACTGGTACATGGGGTACCTAGACCAACATGCAAATGCAAGCATTGAAGACATTAAGGATGCCTTGAAGCAGCAGTTCAAAAAGCCTAAGGCCTACTCCCAAATAGTATTGGATGTGAAAGATTTCAAGCAAGGGCCTACTAAGTCTGTGTGGGAGGCCGATCAGTGATTAAAGAAAGCGATCAAAGAAGGAGGGCTTTAGTGCAATGATAGACAACATATGGAATGGTTCATAGCCATGTTGCTGCCTCACCTACGTGTACCTATGAGTCACTAGACTTTTGAATCACAGGAGAAAGTTTTGGAAGTTGCTATGAAATTAGAGTCTATGCCTAAGGAGGATACTCTGTTAGAAGTAAAATAAATTCAGGAGCAGCTCAGGGCAATGCACATGGAAATTTAGAACCTACGAAAGGAACGAGGAAAGGAAGCTAGCACGGATCTATGGTGCATATGATGCCAGGTGTCTGAACATACAAAGGATTAGTGCCTATTTTTGGCAGACTACCTACAGGCAGGAGGACCTACTCCGCTACGTTTAGGATCAAGCGGAGGACTTAGTCCACTGCATCCAGGCTCAAGCGGACCTGTGTTTTGGTGCGATGATTTCCACGTAGCCGGCCTGCATGATACGAACCATTGCCCCCACACAGGTGCATATGTCCCAGAACTGAAGCAAAAATGGTGCAGGTTTTGTCGGTCAGTAGGACATGATGGGAAGAACTGTCGTACTTATGATCTGATGATAGATCGAGGAAACTTATATAGGGTAAAAATAGACCCTGCATCACCAATATCTCTCGCAGGCATAGGTGGCTCCCCGGCTAGGGGCAGGGGAGGAGGTCAAGGTGGAAGCGCAGGTCGGGGCCGAGGACAACTGATTTGTTATAACTGTGGAGAAGTAGGGCACTTTGCAAGGGATTATCCGAACCCTACAAGACAGTCCCACCGGTACTACAGAAAGTTGGACCATGCGATTGAAGACTGTCCAATATTGATAGTAAGGATGCAGGAGAAGCAGCCAACACCTACGCAGAATGTGCAGAGGGTTAAGGCTGAATTGCGAGACAAAGATCCAAGTGTAAATGTGGTAACACGCAGTGGAATGGCTACTGGAGGACTTGAAGAGAAGGCTATTACTGAATCTATGATCCATAAAGCGGTTAGCAAACAAGAGGGTTCAGACCTAAATAGAGAAAAGAAACATTTATCACAGCTCGCAAGGATTTTGCTAAGGCGGAGGCACCTACTTCTCGGCCATCTCCGAACCTTAAGGTAGATGAGGAGGTCAGACCCTTCTTGCAGGCATGTATGAAGTTGTTGCGCAACCCAAAAGTTGTAGAGAATCTTTAAGCATTAAAAGATAGCTGCGTAGCACAACCTAACCTACCCCTAGAAATTAGGGATGTGCACAAACTATACAGATATAAGAAACACACCGGTAGGGAGATGCAGTTGATAGCACATATCGATGACTATGAAATGGATCAAGTTATTATGGACCTGGGGTCAGATGCGAATGTATTTCCTAAACAGAATTGGCAACGAATGGGCGAACCAAAGTTGGAATGGCCCACTATCCAATTGTACATGGATAATCAACAAAAGATCATACCCTCGGGGGGAATATCGAAGATTATGGTATATATCGCAGGGGTCAAGGTCCGGTCTGATTTTGAATTCATTCAGATTGTGGAAGATGCGTACCCTTACCCTACGCTTCTAGGGTTAGACTAGGCCATAGACATGGGAGGTATCATTAACTTAAATAAGCGAAGCATGGTGTTCGAAAATAACGGTACAAGGGTGATAGTACCATTAGATCATGTAGGTTTTAACCCTGAATAGAAATTATCTACACACGAATCTTATAACAGAAAATAAACAATAGCGATAGCATAAAACATAAAACAGATAAACACAAAGATTTTCCCCTAGATCCCAAATCGGGACGACCAGTTTGGTATTTCATTATATTCTTTTTAGTGTTACAACACATATATATACATGTCGAAGCATACATAAACCCTAATCCATTAACCCTGGATTAGATCATAACCGTAGTTCCCTTGACCGGATCTACAAAATACTAGGGGCCGAAAACCATCGTACCCCAAAACCATGTGCAAAACCATGCACAAAACCATGGGCGCAAACCGCCCACCAGAAATTAAAGACCAAAATATTTTCACCAGGGCACTGCCCCGAACCCCGATAGGGGGGGCTGCTTCCCCCCCTATGATCCCCCCATTGCGCCCAGCGCAAAGGGGGTGCTATCACCCCCCAGTGCGTGATTAGTCGTGGAAAGAATATAACACATACCCAACATTCTCCCACTTGTTGTTTTCTTTCCACAGGGGGCCACAGGAGAGCTTAGTCATTGGCCCAATTCTTCAACACCCATTGTTTCTCTACACCAAGAGAACTTATGAGTGCTCACAGACTTTGTCAATGCATCTGCAACATTATTCAAAGTGTCCACCTTTACCAGCAACACCCTTTTAGCCTCAACCATATCTATAACAAAGTGATATTGAACATCAATGTGCTTTGTCTTTGAATGATAAGCATGGTTCTTAGCCAAGAAAATTGCACTTTGGCTATCACAGTCTATCCTTATAGCTTGCTGTACCAACCCCATACTTGAACACAATCTCTGCAACCAAATTGTTTCCTTGCTTGCATGAGTGGCTGCTATGTATTCTGCCTCTGTAGTTGAAAGAGCCACTACAGACTGTCTTTTACTCATCCAACTGACTGCGGCTCCAAATAGGCTAAACACATACCCACTTGTAGATCTTCTTTGGTCCAGATCTCCAGCCCAGTCTGCATCAACAAAACCACGAATGTCCAACATTCTTTCCAATCCCGGTCTTCCCTGGTAGCACAAGCCATAATCACTAGTGCCACGTAAATATCTGAAAACCCGCTTCACTACTGTCCAATGCTCCTTCCCTGGGTTTGACATAAACTTTCTCAATACTCCCACTGCATGTGCAATGTCTGGTCTAGTACAGACCATTGCATACATCAGGCTACCCACTGCACTTGCATATGGAACACGGGACATATCCTCCTCTTCTTCTTGTGTCTTGGGACACTGTTCAGCAGACAGCTTTACACCTACAGGAATAGGAACATTCACCAGTTTACTATCCTGCATATTGAACCTTTGAAATATAGACTCGACATACTTCCTCTGGTTTAACCAGAGTGTCCTCTTTGCCCGATCTCTTTTAATTTCCATGCCCAAAATATAGTTTGCAGCACCAAGATACTTCATGTCGAATTTGGAGAACAGTTGGGTCTTCAAATCTTGGATAATTTCTTTGTCATTTCCAATCAACAACATATCATCCACATACAAGACCAAATAAATAACATGGTCACCAATTAATTTAAAATAAACATAGTTATCCTCCTTGCTTCTAGTGAAGCCAAGTCCTCGTATATAGGTATCAAATTTCTGATACCACATCCTTGGTGACTATTTTAATCCATACAGACAATTCTTCAACCTGCATACCAGTTCTTTCTTACCCTTCAACATAAAGCCTTTAGGTTTCTTCCTGTAGATCTCCTCTTCTAGATCCCCGTGAAGAAATCTTGTCTTCACATCCATCTGTTCTATCTCAAAATCAAGTGCAGCAGCAACAAATAAAAGTAGTCTAATAGAAGTAACTTTGGTGACAGGAGAAAAAATATCACCAAAATCATTTCCCAGCACCTGGGAATAACCTTTTACTACCAACCGAGCTTTGTATTTCTCCACCTTGCCTTCTACATTCATCTTCTTCTTAAACACCCATTTACTCCCGATGGGCTTCCTTCCAGCCGACAACTCCACCAGATCCCATGCCTCATTTTTGTGCAAGGATGCCATTTCATCAACCATGGCCTCCTTCCAGAGTTTTCCATCCTTTGAATCCACTGCCTCCCTGATAGTTCCGGGATCATCATCAGTTATAGTTAAGGAAAAACCTGAACAGAAAGCAAATGGACTATACCTTTCTAGTTGCCTTCTTTCCTGAACTGATCTTCTTATAGCTGGATTTTGTGGCTCTTCCTCTTCTAAATATTCTTCTATTGTAGAGTCTGATTCATACTCCTTTAGCTCAAACTCTATCTTCTCAGGTTCCTTTGGTATGACTTCATGTTTAACAACATCTTTCACTTCTCTAAACACCACATCTCAGCTATACACAACTTTCCTTGTTTCTATGTTCCAAAGCTTGTAACCCTTTAAACTATCCTTATACCCAATAAAGATGCACCTTTCAGATTTATTATCCAACTTGGTCCTTTTCTACTTTGGAACATGTACATATGCATCACATCCAAATACCCTTAGATGTGAAACAAAGGGTTTCCTACCAGTCCATACCTCATGTGGAGTCTTATCCTCCAACACTGATGAAGGTGATCTGTTAACCAGATAGCATGCAGTCTCCACTGCCTCTGCCTAGAATTCTTGTCCTAATCCGGTACCACTGAGCATGCTTCTTGCCTTTTCCATCAGTTTTTTGTTCATTCTTTCTGCAACTCCATTTTGCTGAGGTGTGTATGGAGTAATCTTATGCCATGCTATACCACACTTCTTACAGAACTCTTCAAATTCCTTCTTGCAGAACTCCCCACCATTATCTGTCCTCAGCGCCTTTATCTTCTCTGCCTGGTTTTCCACCAGAGCCTTAAATTCTTTAAATCTGTTAAAGACTTCAAATGTCTTCCTCAAGAAATATATCCATGTATTCCTTGAGAAGTCATCTATGAATGAAACATAGTACACAGAATTTCCCAGTGATGGAACTAACATAGGTCCAAACACATCACCGTGCACAAGTTCTAATATCTTGTTCGCCCTCTTAGCACCAGAAGGAAAACTCACCCGATTCTGTTTCCTATATACACAATGTTCATAGAAATTGAAATCCAGAGAGAAATTAGGCATACCTTCTACCATACCATTTCTATGCAGTATTCGAAGGCCCTTCTCTCCAATATGTCCAAGCCTTTGATGCCATAGCATGGTCTTTTCCCCAGAAACTGCTAGGCTTTCCACTCCACTTTCAGGAACCACAGAACTGTTACACCCATCAATAACAGTGCTACCTTGTAGCTTGTACATAGTTCCAGTCCGAACTCCCCGCATTAATACCAGTGCTCCCCAAACCATCTTGCAGGCATCTTTCTCGAACACTGTTTTTACACCTGCATCATCCATCTTGCTTACAGAAATCAGATTTCTGGCCAATGCAGGAATATGCAGAACACCAGAAAGTGTTCTAATCCTTCCACCTTGCAGCTTCAGCTTGACCTTTCCACGTCCGATGATTTTGGCCTTCCTATCATCCCCTAGGAAGACATCACCATCATATTTCTCATACTCGCAGAACCACTCCCTATGGGGAGTGAAGTGAAAGGATGCACCTGAGTTAATCAACCATGACTCATGATCTACATGTGTATTTGAAGAAGAAGCCAAATACACATCCCCACCTTCATCCGAGGTGGTTTTTGCCTCTGCAGAAGGAGCATCATCAGATCCCTTTCCTTTCTCAGGAGCTTTAGATCTAGACTCCCTTTTGTAGTGCCCTTCCTTTCCGCATTTCCAACATACCTTTACAAAATTTCCAGGAGATTTAGATCTCCCTCTAGATTTAGACCTCCAACTCGAAACCTTATTCTTATTTCTATTTTGGGACCTTTCTCGTACAAATAAGGCATCTCCATTCTGGCCCTCCATATTTCTCCGTCTCATTTCCTCCGGCAACAAGGCTGAGACAATGTCAAAAAAATTCAAGGTAGTTGTATTGCTACCTATTGCAATAACCAGAATATCCCATGAGTCTGGTAGAGAACACAACAAACTGATGCACTTATCTTCATCTTAGATTTTAATATCAACAGATGACAGCTAACTTGCCATAGTATTGAAGGTGTTTAGATGCTCTGTCACTGAGTCTCCATCCTTCATCCTAAGGTTATACAACTTTTTCCATAGGAACAACTTATTCACCAGAGACTTAGATTGGTACAAAGTCCCAATTTTTTCCCAGATACATTCAACAATACTGAATCTGAGACACACAACCGTATTGTGCTCTTAGCCTTCCAATCCAGTTTCTTCTAGTCTTCATTTGACATTGCCATTGGTTTAGTACCTGGATCTACCACAATCCACTGATCTTTATCCACCAGCAGATCCTCCATCTTGAGCTTCCACAACTCAAAACTCTGACCATTAAATTTCTCGATCTCTATCTTTCCGCCGCTCGCCATATTCTTTCACTGCAAGAATCGATCCTGTAGATCTCCCACTAAACAGGGTCTACCTCAGGCCCGAGCAAAATATCCTCAGCAGCAAAGGCATCCCCTTGAAGCCGAAACAACTTTGATACCAAATGTAGGTTTTAACCCTGAACAGAAATTATCTACACATGAATCTTATAACAAAAAATAAACAATAGTGAGAGCATAAAACATAAAACAAATAAACACAGAGATTTTCCCCTAGATCCCAAATCAGGACGACCAGCTTGATATTTCATTGTATTCCTTTTAGTGTTACAACACATATATATACATGGAGAAGCATACATAAACCCTAATCCATTAACCCTGGTTTAGATCATAACCGTAGTTTCCTTGACCGGATCTACAAAATACCAGGGGCCGAAAACCATTGTACCCCAAAACCATGTGCAAAACCATGCACAAAACCATGGCCGCATGATTATTCATGGAAAGAATATAACACATACCCAATAGATCCTATGGAAGGTGAATGATACACTAAAATGGTATGCGACGAGGAGAATGTGGATCATATATGTAAGTTGATTGCACGGGATGGGGATTGGATCAACCCCACGACGGATGGAGTACTATGCTGGGAAAATGACAGTGAATGCTTCTCTGGCTCTGACGGAGAGATAGAGAATTGGCAGAACCAATTACATGATGTCTCTACGCTGTGATGTCTTCGAGTCATAAAGGACTTTTGTTTTGTTTCCTCAGAGGTAAGAGACCTAGCTTAATTTGATGGTTCTGGTAATATTAAGGAATTTTTACAAGCATTTGAAGTTGAGGTTCTGAGGGAATGAAGGCTATGGGCCCTTAAACTAGCCATGCATGAAGTACCTTCGCAGTGTTGGGACACGCATAGGGAAGCATTCCAGGATTGGGAGGAATTTCAGGCTATGATGATCCTACGATTTGAGGCCCCAGCTGAGGTGCGAATCAAAATGTTCCTTGGGCCAGAAGACCCAAGCGAACATCTGTTCGCTTGGAAAGAATAGTGGTGTGACAGGACTACAAAGGAATGGGTCCATCTATTTATTCATGCTCTGGGACCACTTCCCACTACATGGTATTTGGATGCGGAGCTACATCAGCGCACCTCCCACTGGGAAACATTAAAATATGACTTTGTGAGGATGTTCAGACTGATCGGGGGGAGGGAAGCACTTGATGAAGCTCTGCAAGACACTGACACTATGGCATGGGGTGAATCACACCTGTATGTCGCACCTGAAGTACCCACGTGGGAAACACAGGTACTAAGTATGGTCGATTACTACAGCCTAGCCCCAAAAGAGGGTAAGGATGATCCACAAGCGGCCTCTGACTCAGAATTGGAAGGGATGTGCATGGTTACTAGGCCGCTTAGGCTGCGAATGGGTAACATTGAGATGCACCCTACGTTGGCTCAGATTGGGGAAATGGACACTCCTACAGCAAAGAAAAAACTGTGTTCAATCCTCGGCCATGCAGGTTATTACAGGAATTTCGTTCGATACTACACACTAATCACAGCCCCTTTGAGAAACTTGCTTGCAAAGGAGGTTTGGTTATGTTGGGATGATGCATGTCAGAAGTACATGTCTTTGGTTTTGAAGTACCTAGGGAACAAGCCTGTGTCAAGGAAGGATGCGTAGGAGGCATAGGAATTTAGTCCAAGCTCAGCTAGTATGCTGAGCACACATACGGAGTGGAAAATAGCCTCTGAAACAGTAAAATCTGGTAAAAAGGAAAAGTTACCGTTGAATGGAGCAGGCAGATGACAATTAATGAGGCAATCCCTTGATATTTTTTACCATTTACTTGATGGTAAGTTCCAGGTGAAGTTTACCCTACCGTTGGATGACTGTAGGCACTATAAAGTAGGAAGAATAGCTCAGACAAGGGCTTCGTATCACTTCCATAACCCGTATGTATTTTCTTTATGCTGCACGATTATCTAGGCCTGTACCGTTATGTTCGTGACTGATCAACCCACTCCCACTGCCAATATTCCCCCAAAATAGGGATTCCTTTTTCACACTAGAATGACGGCTACTAACCTTGTGAAAGATTCAACACCTACAGAGCCATAAATTGCAAAATTCATGGAGATTTAGCTTGAGGACGAAGAAATTGATAGGATAATTGCACTCTGGCTCCCTGCATGGAGGAGCACCGAAGGGGCCAACATGACAAAACTGACCCCTCGTGTCAACCCCAAGGAGACCGCAGGACCAAGCTAGAAGGGCTCGAACACAACTACGGAAATGGATACACAACTGCCACAGACTGTCGAAAATAACGTTGAGGCCGAGACTCAGGTCAACTCGTAGCTAGACCTGAGCACGAAAGGGTTGAATGACAAAGATACCACCTCCCCCTAGGGTACGAAGTGGCCAAGCGAGCCTACAAAAGGGCCCCGAAAGAAGCAGCGCACCCAACGCAAGGAATATGATGAGATGGTCACACTAACTGATGGTGACCTCGAGCAAATCGCGGACGCAGTTACACTAGCTACAGAGGATAAGTGGGCAGCCATAGAGGAACAATAGAAGGAGGCGATCACCACCATCTAGGCCGAGCTTCGTGTCCTCCAGTTGAAGATAAATACACTGCAGACTAGCGTAATTCAGGTATAGACTCCCTTGGCAACCAGCAGTGCAGCGCTAGCTACGGAAGAAAGCCATCTCTGCTCTGTGCCTAGCGCTGCCCTTGTAGGAATCCAAATCCAAGCTGGTATAGAGATATATTTAGATCTTACCGAGCTACCCCACAAGGCATTGTAGGGATTCCACACCATCGTGTTCTAGGAGATCCACAATCGAGACCAACAAGTACACCAACAACTCAGTGTGGTCGAGCAGACCATCGCCCAGTAGAACGCAAAAGTGCTCCTCACTGTCTCGCAGCAAGTAGAGCTTGAAACAGTTATCCACCAGCTCTGCACGAAGGTTACAGAAGAGATCCTGGTCGCAACCATGCCCCGGGCTAAGGTTGAAGGATTGGTTGTAGTGTTGAAGGCGTCCAGGACCAAAATGAAAGTCATTAAGACGTAGCTGGAGCAGCAAATCACTGACTTACAAGCCAAATTGCAGCCTAAAATGCCTCCGAAGATACCAACCCAATGCACTGTGTTAGTGAGCGAAGCTAGGAACACTATTACAAGGTAGATTGCTCAGGGTGCCCAGTTTCTAGAGTCATCCATGCAGCTCTAGAGACTAAGGTCCAATGCGATCCGGTCCTCCGAGAGATCAGTCAGGACTTGCGGCAGAAGGAAGAAGCTTTTGAGCAAGTCGAGGCTACACTGACCACCTTGGTGCCTGCACAACGTTCGGCATGTTTGAGTATCGGCAAATCTCTCCTGGACGAGATTGAGGAACTTTGGCATAAGAAGCACATCATTGGGGAACAATTGAAGCCTTCGGCTGCCGCAACCTTCCAGCTTTCACAGGATGCCGATGGTGAGGTCAAGTGACTAAACCAGACACTGGAGAGTGTCACCACGACAACAGAAGGACTGACATCTGAAACTTGTGTACATTGTGCAGAGCGTTGCTGCTCAGAGTCAAGAAGTGCTACCTCTGCTGATAGCAGCCATCAATGCACTATGCGCATAGGTGGAACCCACACCACCACAGTGACTCAGGGCGAGTCATAAAATTGTGTTGGGGGACTGTTGGAGTAGGGTCCTCCAACGGCTGCGAATTAGGACAATTTTGATTATTTTTGTATATTTTTGGCACATTTTAGTCGAGCATAGGGGTTTTGGGGTGGGTCAAAGCCCCGAAAGCATTGTAACGGGTCAAAGGGTAGACCTAGAGTCTGCAAACCATGGTTTGCGGACCACAGGAAAGATTAGGCTAGATCGTTATAAATAGAAGGACATTTTTAGTTGTAAGAAAAGGAAGGAATAGAGATTGATCCTAAGTGCAAACTGTTAGATCTGGGATTGGGTTATTGGGTTAGGACTCCTACTAGCTGTGTGCATGGAGATCCTTAGTCCTGCTGTGTGCAAACCCTGCTGGCTGTGTGCGCAGGTGGGTTTTGGGGTATGTAAGAGACCTTTTGATAAGTAATATATGTGAAGTATTGTGGATATCTGACACTGTTTGATCTATTTGGTTATGGTTATTGTGGACTCAAATTATATGTGATTCCACGAATGATATGTGTTTATGAGCTGCGAAATATCTGTGTTATGATAACTATATTTGCAATCTGATTAAGTCTACTACGAATATATTATTTTATGCTTATACTTGGCTGTCCGCACATGGATGTGAGCCTGTTATTTGAATCTAGTAAAACTGTACTTTGGTTAATCATTGAAATTCCTGTGAATGACCTCTGATTGCCTAGATCTGATAGTTGCCGGACGGTTCGACTCACCTACTCTCTCTCTCAGGGTGGAGAAACCTGGTTCCAACACCCACCCATACTACTTTGGGTGAGACTTTGGCCTGCACAAGCAGGTCACTGCCAAAAGGGCGAGTAGTATAGGGTTTTTTTGGAAAACGTTAACCTCAAAACCTGGGTCAAGACCCCTTGAGCCAACATGTACATATAATGTTTTTGCATGGAAACAAAATGTTCAGGCTATCAAAAAAGCGTGTTATATTTTTTTTAATATTATGTGTGCAATGTGTTTAGTAATTCGAAATGCACCGAGATAAACTTAAAACCGTGCACATCGACATACAAATTATGGATCTTCCCTGCCTATTTTAATTTACCAAACACACCAAAAACACTTCGGTGTGTTAAGTTCATGCATTGGATAATAATGCACCCTGTAAATTTACGGGTTGCATCACTACCAATGTGAGAGAACCTGTCAAGCGCACCGTGTAAGAAAAAACAATGGATTTTTAGACCAAAATTTCAATTCTAATCCGCTAAAAATTTAAATTAGAGAGAAACATAGACATTACCTCGACATTTTCTTGTCAGGGAAGCATAGTTGACATGTAAATGAAAAAGAAAATTTCACCATCATTTGAGAAATTTTGAAAGCCACACACTGAGCACGGTATGGAAGGATGGTGAACAAGATAAGCACCAATGACAGGGTGCTTGTGTGAGTCAAGAGTAGCATCGGTGCTTAAGAGATCTAGAACACTGAAAATGGAAAAAATGGAATTTACAACTGTTAATTTTTATTTTTTTTAATTTAACGTTGTTTTGGTACATTCTTGTAACAACATTAGTGTGTATTATTTCCAAGCGCACCACTTTTTTTAAAATTAAAAACCCTATATCAGTGTTATTCGTAAGTCACACTGGGGTGTTTTAATACATGAAGAGAATTGGTGCGTCATGGGAATATAGCACTGAAATGGTGAAAATAATTTTAAGAACGACATTTTTTAAACCTTTATTCAATTCTATCAAGTAGTATAAGCACCGTTGTCTTGGTAATTACACACCAGGGTGTTTTAATACATTAAAAATGCTAGTGCCTCTTGTGAATATAGCATCAAAATGGTGAAAATAATTTTACGACTGCCATTTTTTAAATTTAACCTTTTTCCAGTGTTATTTAGTAGTGTAAGCACCAATGTGTCATATATAGGTGGTGTGTCATTTTTTTAAATTTTTATAAAAAATAAAACTTTGACAATGCAACTATCTCTGTTAAGCACCAGAGTTTTTAGTTCAATTAATGGCACTGATGCTTATAATATAATAAGTGCACCGCAATTTTTAAGTTAAAAACTCCACAACAGTGCGCTATATTTTGTATGCATTGGGATGTTAGTGTACTGATTTAGCACAGAGCCATCGTCAGAGTATAGCACCGGCCTGGGAAAATTTAATTTTATGACCAATTTTTTTTTGAATTTAACCCTTTTCCAGTGTTATCGAGTATTATACGCACCAGTGCGGTTTATGTACTTAGCGCACCATTATTTTTATTTTTATTAAGAATTCATCTGCCATGGTGCACCATATGCTATTAGGCACTGATGCGTATTTGTATATCAACACATTGGTATGTTAGTATATTAGAGACACACCATTAAAAAACATCTGCTAAAACATTATCCTTCCCAACTCTGCTAGTAATATCTGCTACAAAAGCATTTTGGGATATTTTTATAGGCTCTTTAGCAAAAACCTTCACTTGAGGGTATTTTCCTTGTAGTGTGAATATTTCTTTCCACATATAAGTGTGTTCCTCTCAAATATTTGTCTATGAAATTGATGTTGGAATATAATTTCATCAAGTTTTTCAATGCATTTCTCATCGCCATGTGATCCCAGAATAAACCTTCGCATGTCAATATTTTCTTTCAACATGTGAAAAATAGGCTCTTGATTTCTTAATATATTCAATTAATGATAGCAGGCTCCCAACATCCTTCCTCCTCAATGTTACTAAAAAATGACTGCACATTTGATCAATATGGTCATGAGTGTGCCCAACAACAAGGAAACCAATCTTTACCGTTTGAAATTTTCCTAATTCAACAAGCATGTTTAGATATCCAAAAAAAAATAAAATTGTTTTCACAACTAGTGTTGCCTTCTAGAAAATACAAAACTTTAGGAATATTACCAGAAAAATGAGAAAACAAATCATGAATTATGGTTATGGAGTTGTGAAGTAAACCTTTGGCCAAATTTTCCCATTAAATACCATACAACCAACCAAGTGAAATTGAATAAAATTTTCCTCCTATAATGTTTTTGGTGTGCAAAAAAAATGTGGTAGAAGTGTTTATTCTAGTCCATACCATCAATTATCAAACCCAAATATTTATTTGGATTATCATAACGCTTATTTTGATGCTTATAAAACTTTTTCCTTTCACTTTTTTGTGGATTGTGATGCTCTTGAAGTGCTTTGACAATGGAATATGCACATAACATAAAAAAAAACCTATTAATAAATGCATTTCCATAATTTATAACTATCCAATTTTTAAAAATAATTTTATGAATGCATACCTCTTTCTACCCCTTGACATTTATCCCTTTTTTAAATAAGAGAAGCAAATGTACTACAAACCCCCATCCTTGTCTTCTTAGGAATACAAATATTGTTGAATTATTTCCTTCATGTCCTCATAAAATATGAATATGTAACAAAATTACCATATCCTTCCGCATCTTTTGCATATTCTTTTTATAAGTCGTAGATTTATCGTCTTGAGAAATTATCTAGAGTATGTATTGTGTCTTTATTTGGAATACACTCTCCATGATTTGAAAACAAGTCTTTCATACATGGCATTGAAGTATTTATTAATGACCCAGTCTCTCACTATAACGTACTTGTGATTAAAATGTGGGAATTTTTCCAATCTTGCTTGGATTCTTGAAAAACGAAATTTACCAATTGAATGAAACATTTGGAGATTATTTCTTTAGAGTAACAAATTCCGCATATGATAATCATAACCTTCCAATGTAGATTCATGCACCCCACTAAATATGAATTTTTCATGCTTTTATTCATTCACAAATATATATTCCTTTTCTCCAATGCAAACTTGAAATCCATATGTTTCAAGAAATCCTTTTGACAAAATTCACTTGAAATTAGATCACTGATAGAAATTCTTCACATGAGTTATTTTGTCCTATACCTTTTACAACTAGAATATCTTGGAATTATATGAAAAGGTCTAGTCCTACTCCTAAATACAATACTTTTTTGCAACGTCTCCATCATTTCATTATCCTCTCTATAAGAATTTTCATCATCATTTGGAGGAATATTATACTCACTATTATTATTTTGAACATAGTTAGGAAATTTGTTACCATCATTGCTTGGAAAATATCCATTACCATCCTCACTTGTAGGAAAATCTTCACTATCATCATTTTTTCTTTTTAAATCCTCGCTCGAAGAAAATTCTTCACCATCTTCATACGTGCTTTTGAAATCCTCAATGAGAGGAAATTATTCACCATCCTCATCTCTTCCATTGAAATTTTCACTCGTAGGAAACCCATTAGCATCATCATTTGTGCTTTTGTAATCCTCACTCGGGGGAATCCATCATCGTCATCGATTCTTTTGAAATCTTTGCTCGAAGGAAATTATTCACCACCCTAATTTATTTTGTTGAAATCCTCAATTGGAAGAGATCCTTCACCGTAATCATATATGCTTTTGTAATACTCGCTTTGAGGAAATCCATCAGCATCATCATTATCATTAGTGCTTTTGAAATCCTCTCTCAAAGGAAATCCTTCACCATCATCATTTGTTCTTTTGAAATCCTCACTTGGAGGAAATTAATCATCATCATCATCATCATCATAATCTGTGCTTTTTAAATCCTCGCTTGGGGTGAATTATTCACCATCCTCATTTCTTCCATTAAAATCCTTACTCAGATTAAATCCTTCACCATAATTGTCTGTTATATTCAAATTCTCACTTGGAGGAAATTCATCATCATTGTTTGTTCCTTTAAAATCCTTGTTTGGAGGAAATCCTCCACCATGATCATCTATTCTTTTGAAATCCTCACTTAGAGGAAATCATTCATCATCATCATTCATGCTTTTTTAATCCTTGCTCGAAGGAAATCCTTCATCATCATCACTTCTTTTGAAATCCATGCTTGGAGGAAATTCATCAACAACATTTGTTCATTTCAAATCATTGCTTGGATTAAATCCTTCACCATAATCATTTGTGCTCCTAAAATCCTCACTTGGAGGAAATTCATCATCATTGTTTGTTCCTTTCAAATCATTGCTTGGAGGAAGTCACTCACCATCATCATTCGTGCTTTTGAAATCCTCTCTTGGAGGAAATCCATCATCATCCTTTGTGCCTTTCAAATCATTACTTGGAGGAAATCCTTCACTATCCTCATCTATGCTTTTGAAATCCTTGCTTGGAAGAAATTCATCGTTACCATGAGCGCCTTTGAAATCTTGACTCAAAGAAAATGTATTATCCTCATCTGTGCCTCTAAAATGATTATTTGGAGGAAATTATTCATCCTCCCCTTCATCGGTGGTGCTCCCATAATCCTTAGTATTGTTACGTGACGAAAATGTTGATGCCACAGAAAGAGAAACTCCACTATTAGAAGAATCCATGACCTTTCATACAAGATTTTGTATGATGCAAATGCACTCGTTCTAATTGAAAAATTATAACTTAGAGAATGAAAATTTCCCTCCAAAGTCCCCCCCCCCCCCAACCAAAAATTTCACACAAAAAAATCACTCCAAAGTTCACCCCAAAAAGTTTTGGCTGAACAATTTTGCTCCAAAAATTTCGTTTGAAATATTTCCCTCCAAAAATTATTTGAAAACATTCTACTAAAATTTTGTCTTGAAAATTTTGACCCTATTTTCTATTCACATTTTCCACAAAAAAAAACTAAAGCTTTCCTTCAAAAATAAAATATGTATTTATTCATTTATTTGAATTCTCTAACATTAACTAGGTAATTACGTTAATTTTTATAATTTATAATTTTTTTTTTATCCCACCTTTAGTAAAATTTAATCTAAACCTATGATATTAACTATATATTAAATGTTTCTTAATGTTAATTTTAATCCCACATTCAAGAAACATTAACATAATCCCACAATCTTCGCTATATAATAACTTTCATTGTTTCTATTCCTCACATCACATCGAATCTTCTAGAACATTCGCTAAAAATATTGGAGTGATTTTGTAGAGGAGCTACATTGTTATTAAGAAGACATTCACCGGGAGATTTTCACGTTAAAAGGTTAATTTTCAATTTATTTTGATCATTTAAAGAGGAATTTGGAGAAATAATAAATAAATAGTATTTTTATTTTTTTCGAAGAATTTTTTTTAATATCATATTTTAGGGGAAAACCACATAAAAATATTACATTTTTTTTAATAGGGAAAAATACCTAAAAAACTTCATATTTGTAGGAATTTTAGGAGAAAAAATAAGAAAAATCCAATTCTTTAAGTCTTTGAATGGAAAAACCAGTTATATATATATATATATATTTTTTTGTTTTTTCATGAGGGGCAGCTCAATTCGTTAATTCAAAATTTGCGAAATCATTGAAACTTTATATTAAAATACTTAAAAAAATGAAAGAAAAAAATCGCTAGCCAACACTAACACAATGTCACTCTGTTGGTCGCCCACGACCTTGGCACCGGTTGGTGGTTGGTGTTGTTTATTTAATTATTTGTTTTTAAATTAATTATATATATATATATATATATATATATATCGTGACTGGCGGAATCCGTAATGCATCGATTGTCGTATTTACGTTACACGAGGTCTTCTGAATAACAGAACTAGTAACACGTTGGCTCTCATATTCACGTGATACGAGGTTGATCCTCGACGACTAGCACTATAACCTCTAGGTGCAACTACACCGCCCCCAAGCACAACACACAGGTGAGATGAGGTTGGAACTCATGATCTGCATGGCAACATGAATTCCTTAGTAGTACGTTCGATGGCCGACAAGCCACACCCATGGGGGCTATAATTGATATATTTACTTATTTATTTTAATATTATTATTATTACTATTTTGATTTATAAACATATATTATAATTTTGTATTTTGTATCTTTATTTTTTTAATTGTTTATTTTTTATTTTTTATTTACATTTATGTTGTTTTATTATATATATATATATATATATATATATATATATATATATATATATATATACATTTTCTTGGACGTAATAATGTTTTCTTGTTAACTTTACTTTAAAAAAATTTGCTAACATAATTAACTTCTTTTTTTTGGATTATAATTTTCTTTTAAATATAACATATTGTTGTTGTTAGTATTTGTTATAAATATCACTATATTAAATTTTTTTACTTTATTTATTCATTCATAAGGTTTATATGAAAATACAAGAACAAATGGTGAAAATGTTGAATGAAAAGAGTTGAGATGAGATTGTATGCAACTACCAAAATTCAAGTTCTAAAGCAACACAAATATTTTTATCTTTCATTCAAAAAGGAATGTGGATTTTTTTGAAAAAGGTAACAGGAAAACCCTAATTTAATTTTCCCATGAATTAAATTAGGAGAATATTGTAATTCCACATCACAAGGCAGCAAGAATGTGTTATCTAAGTTAATTTGACTTAGTTGGTTGAATTAATTCAAGTTGAGGGCCTAATTGTGGGCATGTAGAGTGTCTCCTACTTTTTAGGAGCCTAGGTTTATTTTATTTTGAGTTGTAATTATTTAATTCAATCATACTGAGTTAAATCTAGTTAAACTAGTTCCAATTGTTAGAGGAACTAGTAGGAGGTCAAGTAGTGGGGTGTGTACTCATTGATCAACTAGTTAACTGATAAATCAACCATAATTAACTCAGGCATGCATGTTCTACAAGTTACCCAGTTAATATTGGAGTTCAAGGACAATGTATTATTAGTTGTATAATAATCCAAGTTGTATAGGTGGTGCATGAAGTCAGAGAAGGACCTATAATGATTGTGCAGTTTTGGATGGGGAATTTCATATTTAATAGGGGGATAATTCCCAAAGAATATCACAAGGAAATAGGGGCTTGGTAGGAAGGAAAATTTGCTAAGTATTGGCTAGATTTAGCTTGTGAGGCAGCGAGATAGATTATACTTTTGCAGAGATTGTCCAGGCTTGAACAAGCATTGTATTTCTTCTCTATTTTATGATTAATGAAAATAGATAGGAAGGGGTTTTAAGCAGTGGATTTCCCCTAGATATATCCTTGTGTTATGTGTGTTAATTGATTCATGTTGCATGTTTTTATATTTCTTCTTAATCGTGAATTTCTCTCCACATATGAGTAGAGTAGATTCAAGTCTATTGTTTTAGTTAAATTACATTAGAAATTTGAATCTACAAATAATTTCTACATGGTATGAGAGCTATAATCATAGTAGAGAAGATAATTCAAAGTTATCTTTGCAAGAGGAATGAGTTTTAGAGACATATTATTCAGAGCTAGCAACAGGATCAGGATGGCATTCTATTGTCTAAGTCTCAATTATTCCCTTGAATTTAGCTCGAATTACATTTATTGGAAGCACCAGATGGAAGAATTCATGGAAGACAATGGGATTAATGAATTCATTGATGATGATGTCTTGAAACTAGCACTAGTTTATGCCCAAGATCTAGCAGATTGGAAGAAGATTGTCGCCAACGCAAGGAGGATCATATTGAAGGGAGTATGAGACCATATTGTCTCTAATATCCACAGAAAGGAAACTCCATATGCAATTTGGAATAAATTAACATAAATGTTTCAGAATATTAGTAACCACGGGAAGATGGAACTAAAATATAAGCTTTAGAATATCAAAATGCAGAAGGGAGACATAATACCACAGTACCTGAGCAAGTTCACATAGTGTCGTGATAAACTAGGGAGTGCTGGTGTTACATTTGTTAAAGATGATATGGTAATCCTAGCACTTCTAACCCTTCTGACGAGCTAGAAAAGCTATCGGGATTCAGTCAATGGGAGGAAGAAGCTACCAAACTGGGAAATATTATTGTCAGATTTGGTATAGGAAGAGTTTAGGTGGAACACCAGAGACATGACCTCATGCAAGGTTGAGGATTAGGATAATTTTTCCTTGGATGGAAATGCAAAGAAAGGGAAAGGGAAGAAATCACAATCCAAATGAGATTCTGGTCAGGAAGGCTTGAATAAGGAATTGTCGAAGATTAAATTTTCTCAATGTCATGAGTTGGGACACTATGCCACGAAGTGTATGCAGAAGAAGGCCAACAAGAATCCATCAAGAGGAGTGGCAGGTGAAGCTCTTGCTTCACAATTTGAGTTGTATTTCACCCTCATTGCATGCATGGTGACATCAATGATAAGAAATGTGTGGTATCTGGATATTGGAGCCTCATTCCATATGATGGGAAACAAATAATTTTTTAGCGACTTGGAGGAGAAGGACCTCCAAATTAAAAACAATATGGGAGATGATAAAAGGTATAAAAATATCGTTATCGATACTATTACTTTTCATAGGGAGTCTAGTTCTCCTCTCACATTGAAAGATGTCATGTATGTTCTAGGTCTGAAGAAGAATTTCGTGTTAGTTTCTATGTTGGAATATCGTGGCTACGATGTGGTATTTAGCAAAGGAAAGGATTTCCTTCATCACATCATCATGGGACAAGTGAAGTGGATCAGGGTTCAAGTGAATAACCTACACAAATTGGATGTATAAGACTTTGATTCTTTGAGCACGAAAGTAGAGAAGGTGCAGAGCTAATACATCGGTGAATTATGGCATAGGAGACTTGTCCATTTGCACCATGGAGCCTTGAAGATCATGCAACATATTTCTACAAGTATTCCCACGGGTGCACTAGAGAATAGAGATACATGCAAAGGGTGTACACTGGGAAGTAAACCAAATGCATCTTTCATAATAAGGACAATAGAGCACAATCGATCCTTGAAAGAGTTCATGTAGATGTGTATGGAATTTTCTTGATAGCGTCCACGGCCAAGCACACATATTATGTTATATTTGTAGATTATTTCTCACGTAAGTACTAGATATTCTTCATGTAGAAGAAAGACCATACATTCTCAAAATTTTGTGAATTTAAAGCACTTGTTGAGAAATACACTGGTAGGAAAGTTAATGCTCCGAGGAGTGATAACGGTGGTGAATATGTGTCGAATGAGTTCAAGAAATTTTGTGCAAAAGAATACATTCAACGGGTTTTAATAGCACAACATAGCCCACAACATAATGGGGTTGCTGAAAAGAAGAATAAAAGTATTTTGAGAGCTACATGGGAAATGTTGCATGATCAGGGCATAACATTGCACTTGTACGATGAAGCATGAAACACAACATTGTAGGTGTAGGATAGGAGTCCTCATCGTATTCTCAGGATGAGCACACCAGAAGAAGATTTTTCATGTAAGAAACTAGATGTGTCAAACTTCAGGATCTTTGGTTCATCAGTTTATTGTCATGTTTCCAAGGATGAAAGGAAAAAGATAGAGCCGACAACAGAGTTGGACATATTTGTGGGGTACAATGATACACCTCACAACTATTTAGTGTACCTGTCATCGCACAAGATGACAGTTGTTCGTATAGATGTGAAGTTCGATGAAGACACGGACATGAGCTGTTCCCTTGAGAGGGAGCTTTAGTTTCATGTAGATGAGGAGATTTTGGCTCCAAAGGAAGAACCTTAGTATGTTGATTAGCAACCACAAGAAAAGGAGCAGAGAGTGGAAGCACCCACTGATGCAGAGACATTCAAAGATGGAAGGAAGTGCACCAGGGAAGATGCCATATTATTTCATGATGCTAGAGAGAATGTGGGAGCACCCACATCACATCACATGTATATGAGGTTACCAGATCAGTACAATGGTTACATGGCTCTGATGAGTAAGTTAGTTGAGATAGAGTGCCTCATTCGAGGCAGCAGTGCAGAATCTAGTGTGGGTTGATGCCATGGTCGAGGAATATGATTCCATAGTTAGAAAAAATGTTTGAGAAGTGGTCCTAATAATAGAGAAGAAGTTAGTGGTAGGTTCAAGGTGGATATACAAGGTGAAGCAAGAAGCATACAAAAGCATCAAGAAATACAAGGCTAGATTTGTGGCCAAGGGGTTATCTCTAGTGGAGGGATTTTTTTATGAGGAGACATTTGCTCTAGTAGCAAGGTACTCTGCTATCAGATAAATTCTAGCACTTGCAATGCATATGGGATGGAAAACCCATCATATGGATGCGAGGAAAAAATTCCTCAATGGAGTGATTGAGAAGGAGGTGTATATTGAACAACCAGAAGCATTTGAGACCTTCAAAAGAGAGCCACATGTGTGTAGACTCAAGTGAGTGTTGTATGTATTGAAACAAACACCCTCTTCTTGGTACACCAAGATCGACAATTATTTAACCAAGTTGGGATGGGAAGAAGATGGTGTGTAGATGCAAACCTTTATGATATTTTGGTTGAAGGTAAATTGTTGATTATAGTATTATATGTCGATGATTTGATTCTAACCGGGGATGAGAAGTTGATAAAATCTTGCAAAGAAGATCTTGCAAGAGAATTTGAGATGAAGGACACAGGACTCATGCATTATTTCCTCCGTTTGGAAGTATGGCAAGGAGATGGGGAACAATTTGTCTCTCAGGGAAATAATTCCAATGAGATACTAAAGAAGTTCCGCATGGAGAGTAGAAAACCCATGGACACTCCTCGAGTAGGCAGTTGGAGGAAAGTGGATGCCACTTTAGGCAAGGAGCCAGAGGCCACTATTTACAGGAATCTTATGAGTTCACTCATGTACTTGGTGAAACACGAGCAAAAATGTGTTATGCATTTAACCATCTTAGTCAAGCAATGGTTAAGAAAACCAAATTGTATTGGAAGGTGATCAAACATGTGTTGAGATACCTTGGATGCACTACTCAGTATGGTCTTTGGTACAAACTAAAAGAGGGAGTGAAGCCTCAAGGCTTCAAATATGAAAATTGGGTGGGTATTCCATCAAATCAGAAAATAATTTTAGGAGGATTCTTCAGTATTGGGTCAGCAATAGTTTATTGGTATAATAGGAAGCAGAGATCAGTTGCACTCAGTTCAGCAGAAGAAGAGTACATGGTTGCTAGTGAAGTAACCTGTGAAGCTATCTGGATGAGGAAGATTATTGTTGGGTTATTTGGTCAAATTATGGATCCCATTGTGATTTACTGTGAAAATAAGAGTTATATCAAAATCTCTAAAAATCCAGTTTTTCATTATATATCCAAGCATATCGACATTCGGTATCACTATCTACAAGATTGTGTGCATAGGAAAATTATGTTGCTGGAATACATTCCTACTAAATAACATGATGCAAATATTTTGACAAAGGCATTGTCAAGAGGAAAACTTGAATTCCAAAAAGGCAGGATTGGGGTATGTGATAATCCCATTCTTGTTGAGAGGAAGTGTTAAAAATGGCAACAAGAAAATCCCGATTTAATTTTCCCTTGAATTAAATTAGGAGAAAATTGTAATTCCACATCACAAGACAAAAAGAATGTGTTAAATAAGTTAATTTGACCTAGTTGGCTCAGTTAATTCTATTTGAGGGCCTAACTAATGGGAGTTCAAGTAGTGGGGTGTGTAATCAGTGATCAAATAGTTAAATGATAAATTATCCATAATTAACTCATGCATGCATGTTATAAGAGTTACCCAGTTTATATTGGAGTTCAAGGGAAGTTTGCTATCATTTGTATAGTTATCCAAGTTGTACAGGTGGTGCATGCAAGGAATTTCCTAATTAATATGGGGATAATTACCAAGGAAAAAATGCAAGGAAATAGGGGCTTGACAGACAGTAAAATTGGATAAGTATTTTCCAGAGTCATATTGTGAGGCAATGAGATAGATTATACTTGTGCAGAGATTGTTCAGGCTTGAACAAATATTGTATTTATTCTTTATTTTCTGATTAATGAAAAAATATAGGAATTGGTTTTGAGAACTGTATTTACCCTATATATATGCTTGTTTTATGTGTTTTAATTGATTCGTGTTGCATGTTTTTGATATTTGTTCTCAATCGTGAATTTCTTTCCGCAGATGAGTAGAGTAGATTCAAGTCTATTGTTTTAGTTAAATTACATTAGAAGTTTGAATCTACAAGTAATTTCTACAGTTTTATACATTCATTTTATTCATGTGTAAACTATTTTTATTTTATTACTTATACACATATTTGTTTCTTTCATTAAATATGTCAAAGAAAGATGTAGATGAAGTACCAAATAGTTTCAAAACCTTTATTGAAAAAGATAAGTTAGAAAGGTAGAGAAAGCAATGTCTTCAGAATGTTGAACTTGATCTTCATCTTAACCATTACATTTGGAATGGGCTTGACACTGTCCAATATCAAATAATACTAGGCGATTGTGAAGACATTGCAAATGTAATACCTTAAAGAGAATATTCCCTATCTATTACAGATATTCCTCATGGTTTCAATTTCCCAAAAATTGGATATGATAGTGAGCCTTATAGCTATCAAGCTTTTAATAAAGTGGTTACAGGATTTCAGGAAGTCACAACATCACCACTTTGAAGATTTGTGACATTTCATTTGAACACACAATTTGGAATGATATTATCAAGCTTCAAGGGAAAATAAAACTCAAAGATGCAACTTACATGGTAAGACATTGAAATTGTATGTTTGATTAATGTTCAAAAAATTATTTATGTACAATTCAATTGAATTTTTACAATTTCATGTTACAGAAAAATGTCAAATCCTATTGGTTGCAGAGATCAACCAATTATAAGTGATTTTGAGTTCATTCAGGTTGAATCTTGGACAAAATATTATAGTTACAAGCCTATTTTTTTGAATCTAGTAGATAGAAAGTATCATAGCCAATAAATGGTACATTATGTTATTGTAGGAAAACTAACATATGAGGATAAAGACGTGGCAAAAGGAGACATAGTTAATATTTATCAAAAACTGCAGACATTTATTAATTATCTTATAGATTTCTATTCCAATGAAGGAGATCGGGTTTTGGATTTGTTCTCAGGTTCAGGTAATTTTTATTATAAAAAATTTAATTTTAGTATTTTTTTATGTGTTTGTACTAATTTACTTAATTATTTCTTTTGTACTTGATGATTGGGTACAACACTAGCATGTTGTCTACAAAAAGGAAGAAATTCCATAGCCATTGAAAAAAACTCAATACAATGAAGTGTTATTCAACAAATATTTTGCTATTAAATTTCTTCCATATGCAATGCAAGAACTTGGTTTGGGGAAAGGGGATTTTAATTAATCACACATGGTAAAAGAGGCAAAGGAACCTCAGCCACTCTTAGATGGAATGATTGGAAATGGATACTTTGGGAGATTTGCAAACATCAAAGATCCATCAGAAGAGGAAAATGAACAAATTAAAGCACATAATACTATGGAAGAACACAATAATGAAGCTCTAAAAGATTATGAGCATGGATTATATGATATTGTTGATTAAATTTAAGTTATTTTTGTAAGATGAATTTTGAGAAACATACATTAGTTATATTTGTAATGTTTTGACTTTGAGATTTTATGATAAGAATAAGTATTCAATTATTGTTGTTTTATGTTTAATATTTTCATTATATGATTTTCACTTTAATTTTTATGTGAACCATTATTTTTTGAAAAACAATTGTGAATATTATTATTTTTTTGGCATAAAATTCATACGAATGTTATTTAAAAAAAAAATTGTTAAAATTTTCCCACAAACATCATTTATTTGACATGTCATTTTTAGCAAAAAAAATATCAAAATGTGTATTTTTTTGTCAAATGTTTAAAATTATTAATTTTAGTGAAAATTAATTGATGCACATTGAAATATTAATTAAATATAAATATGTAGAAAATCCTAACTTTAAAATATTGATTTTTTTAACTATGCAAAAAAACAAAGGTTTCATTACAAAAAAACAGACATGAGAAACACTTTAAAAAAAAACATCTAAGGGAAGTAGAAGAATAAGAAGAATACTTCAAAAATTGTTAAATTAAAAAATAATTATCCATACTTAATACATTAGAAAATTTAAAGTGTCAAAAATAAGGTAAAAAAAAGGTGTATTTTGAATCAACACTTTTCAAAATCAAATGTTTTTTGCTACCTCTAAAAAGAGAGAACTCGGTCAAGTTCTTATTTGATTGGTAATTGTGTTTTTGGTGGTGTATAAAATATATGTTTTCAAACTAATACACTTTTAAATTACATTGTATATATCACATCATATATCCAAATAATATAAAAGAAAATAATTTTTTAACAATATATCCAAAAAAAATATGTTAGGTCCCTATAATAAAGATGTATCCTCATATTGTTATTGTTAGTATAGCCCCCTTATTGTTATTTTTGTGCCCATGTAGTCCCCATATTATTGTTATTGTGACCCATAAAATGTAGTCCCCATATTATTGTTATTGTGCCCCATAAAATCCCACTATTGTTATTGTTGTGCCCTTACATTGTTATTGTTATGTCGGCTAGGATTATATTGGGACCCATTGGACTCCTATATATAGAAAGGAGTTTTTTTCATTTGATCATCCAAGAATTATTTATTTATGTAATGTAAAGGAGTTTTCCCCCTCAAAGAGGCTGATTTCTAAGGTGTTAATCTATCTTTTCTTCTATTTTGTGAGTTATTTTTATAACATTTGGTATCAGATATTTGGATTCTAGGGTTTTGTTGCTTCAAACATGACATCTTGGAATATTCACTATAAATTTTTTTCAGTGAAGGTTCAGAAGCTCACAAAAAAACCCATTTGAGACGAAATGTTGTGGAACGTGGTGTAAAAATTTCAAACCTTGGTTCGTAATATTTTTGGAGATAGGATCTATGGAAGTTAGGGTTTTTGAAGGATCTAGAATTTCACCACAAATAGGTAACCGAGGGAAAATAATCATAACTTTTGTTTCAGGCATTGGATTGGAATTCTGTAAAAATTGGCCTAAATTTCACGAAATGGAGTGTCTTTTCTATCGATTTTAGAGCCAAAGTTTGAAACATTTACACGTGGCACTCCGTACAAGTTCGCTCTACTGAAACAACCCATAATTAGGTTATTGTGGGAGATTGTGAATAAATTTTCCTTGAAGAATACAAATTAGGTCTGACCTGTGGCATTGGAAAGACAAATCAGAGGACTACAACATGAATAAATATTAAATATTTCAGATCCAAAATTACATAGATACATCAGTTTCAATATCAATCTCCTCAAAAGCAAGAGAATTGTGTGTATTTTTTTTTTAATTGCATAAGCCTTGTTTGAAAAATCAGCTTGAAGTGATTCCAAGGGCATATTGAAGCATATAGATCAGTATTGGATTCTAAAATACCCCCAAAAAATAATTCCACACCCATTAATCCTTCATAAGGATCTACTATGACTCATGAAGAGGAAGAAGTGCAAAATGATATATCAAAATTATGAGACCAAGTGCAACAAATTTCGCTCTCGCAAAGAGTAACAAAAAATGAAATGGAAGCTAACATGGATAGTTTTAGGAAAGACATGAAAGGCATAGAATATAAGATGGATGGTTTGAAGAATGGCATGGAAGATAAGATCGATGGTATAGAAGAAAAAATGAAAGGCATGAAGAATGGTCTAAAAGAAGACATGAAAATTTTGAAGGAAGGTTTGACAAAGCTGCTACAAGAAATGATTACTAATGACAAAATGGTAGTAGAGGAAACTCATGATGAGAACAAAATAAACATTAATCATGGTTTCTTAAACTTTAATGTTCAATTGAAGACCCACCATATTCCAAATATCGATATGAAGAAGTTTGATGACAAGGATCTTGTAACATGGATACCACAGATGGAGAAATATTTTGATCTCCATAGTGTGCAAAAAACACAAAAGGTACGTATTGAAACTTTATATTTAGAACAAAATACATTGGTATGGTATTGATGGCTTTACTCTCGTAAAAAAATTGTCACTTGGTCAATTTTTATGAAGGAAATGATAGCACATTATGAGGATACAAAGAGAAACACCTTCTTTAGCCAATTGATAAATCTCAAACAAAAGGGTTCAATGGTGGAGCACATTGAGGACTTCCAAAAATTGAATATAAGGGTAAAGGATATTCCATAAGAGCATATGATTGATGTCTTCATAGGGACTTTAAAGGATAACATCTAACATGAGGTTCGCCTTTGGGAACTTGATTCATTGGAAAATGCATTCAGTTTGGAAAGAAAAATTGAAAGAAAAATTATGGTTAAAAGGAAGCCTACCACTCACATCTATAAAGATGGAAGTGTTGCTACTCCTAGACTTCCACAACAATTAGAAGAAAAAAGAGCAAAAGGCTTTGCTATAGTTGTGATAAAAAGTACACTAAAGGTCATAAGTGTGTTGAGAATAAATTATTTTACATAGATTGTGAAGAGGAGGAATAAAAGGAGTAAGAAACTTCTTAAAGAAGAGGATATACACCAGGAACCAACCCTAGAGAATGAAGAAATGAATCTGACCATATCTTGTAATGCATTGGTAGGAATTACCACTCCTCAAACTCTCATGATAAAAGGACATATCAAGAAGAAAAATGTAATAGTGCTGATTGATTTTGGTAGTACCCATAATTTTATTCATTGTAAGGTAGCCAAGGAATTGAATTGCTTCCTATACCCAACACCATAGTGTCAATTGATGATTTCAATTGGAAGAACAATAAATTTCTCTGGAAAGTGCCATAATATCAAGCTAACCATGGGGGAATATGTATTGAATAGTCCAATTTTCTCCATTCCAATGGGTGGTGCTGATGTTGTACTAGGAGTACAATGATTACAATCTTTGGTGATGGTATCTTTTAATTTTCAAGAACTTTTTTTGAAAAAAAATCGGAATGAAAGGAATTTGAATTACAGGGCATCACAGGGAAGCTGGGAAATATAATGAGCTCTAATGTAATGACAAATCTTCTAAAGAAAGAACAACAAGACATAATTGCACAATTATGCTCACTAGAGGTTTAAACATCAAAATCATATATTTCTCCAGATCTCCAAAAAGTATTTGACAATCACTCCAAGGTGTTTGAGACTCCAAAAGGACACCCACCTATTTGTGATCATGATCATGCTATTCATTTGATTCCAGGAAGTGTTCCTCCAAACATTATGCCTTATAGGTACCTATATGATCAAAAGAGAGAGATTGAAAATATGGTTGCAGAAATGCTAGAGGTTGGTATAATTCAACCCAGTTAAAGTTCTTTCTCTACTCCAGTATTATTGGTGCACAACAAGGATGGATCATGGCGTATGTGCCCAAATTATAGGGAGCTCAACAAGATTACTATTAAAGATAAATTTCCCATCCCCGTCATTGATGAATTATTGGATGAATTACATGGAGAAATTTACTTCACCAACTAGGATCTTTGTTTGGATATCATCAAATTAGAATGAAGATTGAAGACATTTCGAAAATATCATTCAGAACTCATGAGGGTCATTATGAATTTTTTGTGATGCCTTTTGGCCTTACTAATGCACCTTCCACATTTCAAGGTTTGATAAATTCCATTTTCAACCCCTTCCTTAAAAAAATTGTGTTAGTATTTTTTGATGATGTACTAATCAACAACAAGTCTTGGAAGGATCATGTTCAACATGTTTAAAGGGTGCTCAAACTATTGGAGTAGAAACAATTATATGCAAAAACCTCCAAATGTTTCATTGGAGTACAGGAGGTGGAATATTTGGATCATATTGTATCTCATGAGGATGTTAAGGTAGACCTTAACAAAATTAAATTCATGCAGGAACGAAAAATCCCCACAACAATAAAGCATCTTCGAGGATTTCTGGCATTAACAGGGTATTATTGCAAGTTTGTTAAGAATTATGGGAGAATATCGGCACCTCTAACATCATTACTGAAGAAAGATGCATTTTCTTAGACTCCAGAAGCAACTAATTCCTTTTAACATCTTAAAGAGGCAATGTGCCAAACACCGGTCTTAGCTATGCCATACTTCACAGAAATTTTTATTATGGAATGTGATGCCTCAGGAAATGGAATTGGTGTGGTTTTAATGCAAGAAGGAAGACCCATTTCTTTTTAAAGCTGTCCAATCAAAGGGAAGTATTTACTGAAGCCTATTTACGAGAAGGAAATGTTGGCAACACTACATGCACTAAAGAAATGGCGACCTTACCTAATGGGAAGACACTTCAAGGTAATAACATATCATGATAGTCTTAAGTAATTTTTGGAACAAATGTTATCTGCAGAAGAGTAGAAAAAATGGGTCACAAAGATGTTGGGTTATGACTTTGAAATCATCTACAAAAAAAGGAAGCAAAATGTTGTTGGAGATGCACTCTCAAGAAAAGATGAGGACGTTGAAGAAATTCTTTGTTCCATTTCTGTTATCCAACCTGACTGGATAACTGAAGGAAGGGATGAATGGAAGAATGATGAAGAGGTGTGGGCACTCATTCAAAATTTGCAGAAAGATCTTAGTGCATCTTAAACATTTAGCTGGAAAAATGATTCATTATGGTACAAAGATCGCTTATATCTTTGTAAGAATTCCCAACTCAAACAAAAGATTCTTTTGGAATTGCACACCTCTCCCTTAGGAGGGCACTTAGGAATTTTAAAAACTTACCACAATGTCAAGAAGGATTTTTTTGGGATGGACTTATATCTTATATTCAAAATTTTGTGGAAGAATGTTTGGTTTTCCAACAAAATAGTTGAGACAATTAAGACCCGAGGTCTATTGCAACCTTTATCCATTCCAAGTCAATGTTGGAAGGAGGTTTCAATGGATTTTATCATAGGTTTACAAAAGTCCAAAGGAAAGATATTCATAATGGTGGTAGTTGACAGACTTACCAAGTATGCACACTTTTGTGCATTATCTCATCCATTTAAAGCCATCAAAATTTCTACTTAATTTATGGAAACAATTCAAAAGCTACATGTAAACCCAAAGATCATTGTAAGTGACAAAGATCCTATTTTTACAGGAAAATTTTGGACGGAATTATTTTCTTGTTTGGGTACTCAATTAGCTCTTAGCTCATCATATCATCCTCAATCTGATGGGAAAACTGAGATAGTGAACAAACGTTTAGAAGGATATATTCGTTGTTTTGTATCTCATAAATAGACACAATGGGTCAAGTGGTTACCTCTGGCTAAATGGTGGTATAAAACTTCCTTCCATAATGCAACAAAAAATAACCCCATTTATGGCACTTTATGGATATCATCCACCGTCCATCACATCATCTTTAAGAGAAAATTCTAAGGTTCAAGTATTGGAAGATCACATCGAGCATCAACAAAAGGTTCTCCAACTCTTAAAGGATAACCTCACTTTGGGGCATAATCGAATGAAACAATAGCTAGATCAACATCACTATGAAAGAAGTTTTGATGTAAGCGACTGGGTATTTTTATAGCTACAAACATATAAACAAATTTCCCTTAAGAAAGCTAAGAAGAATATTAAATTAAAGATTGGTACTATGGCATACAAATTGGAGATTTCTGCATCTTCCCGAGTACACCCAGTTTTCCATGTTTCATGTTTACATAAGGTTACAGATGATACACTCCTAGTTCAAACAATATTTCCTGAACTTGACGAAGAAGGAAAAATCATATTGGAACCTGAATAAGTCACAGAAAAAATATCTTGACAGCTACGAAATCGATCAATTTCAGAGTATCTCATAAAGTGGAAGAAATTACCTGCTAAATATTCGACATGAGAGGATGAGAATTTTATACGAAATTATCCAGAACTACTCACGTGTTGAGGAAAATACTTTTTTGAAGGAGAGGGGCATGTTAGGTCCCTATAATAATAGTGTATCCCCATATTGTTACTGTTAATATAGCCCCCATATTGTTATTTTTATGCCCATGTAGTCCCCATATTATTGTTGTTGTGCCCCTTAAAAGCCCACTATTGTTATTGTTGTGCCCTTAAACTGTTATTGTTATGTCGGTGAGGATTATATTGGGACCCATTGGACTCCTATATATAGAAAGGAGGTTTTTTAATTTGATCATCCAATAATTTTTCATTTATGTAAGGTAAAGGACATTTCCCCCTTAAAGAGGCTGATTTCTAAGGCGTTGATCTATCTTTTATTCTATTTTGTGAGCTGGTTTCATAACAAAATAGAAGACAACAAATTCGTTTCTATAGAAATTATACAATATGCATGTATATATTGGATTCACCCAATCTAACAATGTCCCAAAGTTAAATACTGAATTTCTTCTACAAATATTTGTGGAATTAAAAAAATAATCACATGAACATGAACATGAAGAAAGCTCAATCACACACAACACATATAATTTCCCAGGGAAAGCTTACAGCTAAAAATATACATGCATCTAAAAATATACATACACCTAAAAATAGCCTGCGGGCCCCACCCTAGTGTAGGTGATTAATATTCACTAGGATCAAGGATGTTGTTTCCGGATGCCAATTTCACTATTTCTTGTTGCAAACTTCAACACTCCCTCTCAACAAGAAAGGAATATCCTTGCATGCGACATGCAATTCCATGCACGTGACATGAAACCCTTGCATGCAACATGTAATTCCATACATGTGATAGGCAACCCTTGCATGCAACACTTCTATAGTGTTTCTCGCACATGGAACCTTTACATTCAACACTTCCGAAATTGAATAACCTCCAAACAGTTGAATCAGTATAATGCATCTATCATCAAAGTCTTATGACTTACTGCTAGCTACTACACATGTCTACTAGATCCTCTGTGCTGCTGACACCTGCATCCATGCACTTTGCACTTGATGCCAACTCTGATCTGCGCTCTAGTATCTTACACTATCACTTTGATTTCATTTCCTCATGACATCTGACTGCATCAATCCAACTGATCCTTCTCTATGGGCTCCTCATAGCCAAGTTCGATTCATGAGATCCACACCATCTCAATGAATCCTACCCAAAATTTCTTCTTAGGATTATTCATGCATGTCGCCCCACCTCTCACCTGGTGGTATAGCTACATGCACTCCCTCTGCCCATCTGGCTCGAAATTTCTCTACATGAGTGGTTGCTTCCACTCCATGATCCTCTACAAGTGGCTACTCCACATCTTGAGGTTCACTCTTACCTGCATGCAAATCCAGCTCCCTCTCAAGGGTAAACTGCATGACTTTCTCACACTTCCCAATGGTAGGAAGCTTTGTAGAAATCACATCTACATAAAGTCTATAGAGATTCTTAACTCAAATCCCAATCTTCTTGGCTTTCCTTGTTGCTTTGTGTCGTAGGAAAACTTTTCCTTCACTGAAAACAACATCATAGCCTATATCCTCTAACATTGCAACTAAGACTAAATTTTTCTTCAAAACTCATACATGCATTACAATTTTTAATTGAAAAGTTTTAACTGCCACCCTCTAAAAGGTAATGGTACCAATCCTGGTAGCACTGTACCGTCCATCATCGCCCAATTCAATATGCATTTGGAAATATTTCTCCTCCAAGTTACTGAAAAGTTCCTTGTCTCTCATCATGTGAAAGGAAGCACCACTATCCAAGTACCACCCTCATCCCAATGCACTTGATGCCATGCATGCAGTCAATGAGAAGTCAAGCTGAAATTGCGAGGCAAGGGCCTGACCAGCTGCAACTCCAACAACCTTATTTTTTTTCTTCTTTTGTGGACATTTTTTGGCAATATGTCCATGCTCGTGACAGTTAAAACACTTCACTGTGGACATGGTGTGCTCCTTCCCATATTCACTGACCTCAAATTTAGAATGGAATTTCTTCCCCTTCCCCTTCTTCACCTTGGCATCCAAATCACAATCCTATTCATCATCATGCTTTGATGAAGAGCCATCTCTGGTCTTCTGCCTGAACTCCTCCTGCACCAGATCCGACCACAGTCATTCCCAATCTGACAAATTTTCTCCTCCGTTGACAGAGTCTTCATAACTGTACCAACTCTTAGGAAGTCCTAGGAGATCCAAACTCACCAAATCATCATCAACGAAAGTTATTCCTACCCTCCCAATTTCATCCTGACATTGGACAAACTTTGTTAAGTATACCGGAATAGTGTCGTTCTTTTCCATCTTGATCTTCCTGAGTTATATTTGAGCGCCAATTTCCTATGGTTGCTACTGCTTTGGAATAGATCTTTCAAAGACTTCCAGATAGCATATGGTGTGGCTTTCCCATGGAGGTTTGAGACAATGTGGTCTCGTACTCCCTCTAACAGGATCCTCCTCGCTTTTTCCACTTTCTTTTTCCAGGCATTAATATTAGCAACATCCGCAACATCTAGATTAGGAACATCTTTTTCAATGAATTCCTTAAAACCATTTTCTTTGAGTGTCGCCTCTATCCAGTCCTTCCAAGAAATGTAGTTCGAGTTTCCCTCGAGTGCATACTCTAACCTCAAGCCATTTAAATCCATTTCAATCTTGAATCAGCTATAGCACCAAGAAAGTATTTATGCAAATTCGAATTCTATTCAACCACAAACTTAGCTCCTGCTTCACTTCTACAGTTTCATGTGCTCTGATACCATGTAGAAATTATACAATATGCATGTATATCTTGGATTCACCCAATATAACAATATATTAAAGTTAAATACTGAATCTCTTCTACAAATCTTTGCAGAATTAAAAACATAATACCTAATCACATGAACATGAAGAAAGATCAATCACACACAACACATATAATTTCTAGGGGAAAGCTTACAACAAAAAAACCCCACTATATTCTATTGTATACTATATCATGGATAATGAAACAAGTACATACAAAACTCTAATCACAAGAGCTCTCAGTACATCAACTAATTGTCGCACACTGTCATACAAAAATTGGCAAATCCCTTGCTCAATTTACTATCTCTAGATAGCCTGACTCCATTGTGCAATCCCTGATGGTAAAGAACCCTAAATAATGGATACCTTTCCTGCCTTGATTACGTAAATATCATGGGCTCATCCAATGTGTGTGTGCTTGCATGTGTGTAAGTGGATAATGTCACAATTGATAGTTATCTTCTCTTTCACCTAGAACTCAATTGGGTCTCCACTGGATCTGGCATGCATGCAGTTAATAATAGTAAATCTTCAGTTGCAAGAGAGATCACTACTTGTGAATTAATTAATAATGAATTCACTTGATCTCTCACTAGTGTATCTTCAGTTACAACTAGCACATTGAGTTTAACTCACTTAACTAAGTTAAACTATTTACAACTCATGCACCACTATTGAAAATGGCAACAAGAAATAGTGAAGGAGGCCTCCTGAAACATCTTTCCTGATCCTAGTTGGAAAGTGATCACCTAAACTAGGTGGGGACCACACAGGTGATTTTTGTCGCAAAGTCTATTTTTAGACTATGTCTATTTTTAGACTATGTCTATTTTGACATATGGATCATGGTCTATGAGTTGCAAGATGCTATTTACATGATTGGTCGAGTTGCAAAAATAGATGGACCCTCATTTTTAGACAAGCGTTTCTCTATTTTTAGACCGCCTGCCTAAAAATAAATGTGGCCAACATTATTAACCCTTAATAATATTTGGACTATAAACATTATCTTTTCCTCTTGGAGCACTTCAGTTCGAGCTACAGATGTGGCACATGCAGCTGGTAGAAGGAAATTCGAATTTCCTATGGGTTAGTTGAGCTATTGTATGGTTGACTTCAATTATAACTCATGTGGCAGAGTTTGGTGGAGTTGATGAGACAATTGATGGAGTTGTGTTCGGTTTAACTTAGTTGAACTAGTTGTATTTAGTTTAACTAGCTAATACACTAGTGATGAGTGGTGTAAATTAAATATTATTTAATTCACTAATTATTAAATAATTATTCAACTAAAGAACACACCGCTTATCCGCAAGCAGAAAGTAGCGCCCGGGAGTAATTGTTAGAGGTGGGGTGAAAGGGTGGAGTCTACTATCATTGTGACTATATTTCTTGAGATTCGTACAACCATTGGCTGAGATTTCCACGTATATTTGCGCAGCTGAAGCCAAGGGGATTCGAACTTGGATCACATTCATTCTCATCTTGGATTTCGCAGTAGAGGTAGGCAAACAATGAAGGAGATTTGAACCTGTGACTTGTTCAGATCTGAGCTAGTTTATGTGTAACAATTGGAGATAGTGATGAGAGCTTGTGAGGATTTTGTGCTATGTATTGTTACATGTTCTCTATCATTATAATATACAGATAGTTGGGGGTTTTCAGCTGTATGCTTTCCCCATTACATACTATGTTATATGTGTTATTGATTAATGTTTCAATGTGTGCATGCGATTGTTTTTAATTTCGCAAATTGATGATCAATAGTAGAAGAGGTTATGTATTATGCATGAAGCTCAAATAGTGTGTGATCGGGATAATCTCGGTGAATAACTCATCTATTATTCAAATTTCTACATGGTATCGGAGCCAAAGTTGATCATCGGATCTATTACAGTGATTACATTTTATTTCTTCTCAGAAAAGTCCGCAATTGCCGTGAGCCTCCGAATTCATCCTTTTGATGCAGTAGTGCTGTCCGGTAAATTCCTGCGGCAAATGTATCCTTCCGATTTGGAATAATTTTTTCCACGAATTTTAGATCGAAGCGGTTGAGGGAGCTCGAATTCAAATTTTGCAGCAGCTTGTTTTCTTGGTGCCGGAGTTGAAATGTCTTTCAATGGTTTGCGACTTGAATATGCCCTTGAAGGCAGTTCGAATTATGTTGCATGGAAAGATCGGATGGAGGCATTTTTAGAAGATAATGGGCTAAAGGAGTTCGTAGATAGGGATGCCCAAAAGCCTACTGATCCTGCTGAAGTTGAGGCCTGGCAAAAGAAGATGGTGAAATGTCGAAGGATTCTGTTGGAGGGCGTGAAGGATCACATTGTATCCAGCCTGCATGGAAAATATTCTCCATATTTGATGTGGAAAGCTGAGCGTAATTGTTCCGCAGCAGGAGTGACTGAAAGGAAGTTGCCGCTCAAGGATAAAACCTGTGTGAAAATAAAGATGGAGAAGAATGACACTATTCCGGTATACTTGACAAAGTTTTTCCACTGCAGGGATGAGCTTGGGAGTGTAGGAGTTAGTGTGGATGATGAGGAGCTGGTGAGCTTGGCTCTCCTCGGGCTTTCGAAAAGTTGGCATGCATATCAGGACAGTGTCAATGGTCGGGAAAATTTGCCAGGATGGGAAAGACTGTGGTTTGATCTTGTGCAAGAGGAGATCCGGCAGAGTACCAGAGATGGATCTTCATCAAAGGTATCTGATGAAGAAGATTGCGCTTTGGCTACCAAAGCAAGGAAGGGGAAGGGAAAGAAGGAATCTTCTCAATCCAGTGCGGATGGTAAAAAGCGTGACATGTCCAAAGTGAAGTGTTTTCACTGTCACGATCATGGACATTACGCCACAAATTGTCCACAGAAGAAGAAGAACAAGCAGGCTGCTGGAGCTGCAGATGGTGAGGCTCTTGCCTCACAATTTGAGCTGGACTTCTCATTGATCGCATGCATGGTGTCTAATGCATTGGGATCAGGGTGGTATTTTGATAGTGGTGCTTCCTTTCACATGACGGGAGATGAAAATCTTTTCAGTGACTTGGTGGAGAAAGGTCTCTAGATGCATGTTGAGTTGGGCGACAGTGGACGATACAATGCAACCAGCATTGGTACCATAACCTTTCAGAGGGAGTCAGGTAAAATAATTCTTTTACAAGATGTATTTCATGTACCAGGTCCAACAAATAATTTAATCTCAGTCGCAATGTTAGAGGATAAAGGGTATGAAGTTGTCTTTGGTGAAGGAAAATTTTTCCTTTCCTAAGACTAGGAAGAAGCAACAGGGCAAGCCAAGAAGGTTGGGATTCGAGTTAAGAATCTCTATAGACTTGAAGTAGATGGGATTTCTATGGAGCTTCCTACTATTGGGAAGTGTGAGAAAGACATGCAATTGACGCTTGAGAGGGAGCAGGATTTGCATACAGGTAAGAGTGAACCTCAGGATGTGGAGCAGCCACAAGAGGATCATGGAGTGGAAGAAACCACTCATGTAGATAAATTTAGTGCCAGATGGGCAGAGGGAGTGCATGCAGCTATACCACCAGGTGAGAGGTGGGGCAACATACATGATTAATCCCAAGAGGAGATTTATGGGCATGATTCATGAGATGGTGTGGATCTCATGAGTTGAACCTGGCTACGAGGTGCCCACAGTGCAGCAGTAGCAGATCAGCTGGATTGATGCAGGAAGATCAAAGTGACAGTGTCGGATACTGGAGTGCGAATCAGAGTTGACAGCAAGTGCAGAGTGCATGGGTGCAAGAGTTCAACAGCGCAGTGGTTCCTGATGACATGTGCAGTTGGTACCAGCAGAAGTCGAATACTTTGATGATAGATGCATCAGACTGATTGAGTTGTTTGGAGCCTATTCAGTTTCGAAGATGTTGCATGCAAAGGGTGCATGGCGCATGCATGGAGTTGCATGGTGCATGCATGAGTTTGCATGGCGCATGCATGGAGTTGCATGGTGCATGCATGAGTTTGCATGGCGCATGCAAAGGGTGCATGGCGAATGCATGGAGTTGCATGTCGCATGCATGGAGTTGCATGGCGCTTGTGAAGGTTGCAGTGCGAATGCATGGAGTTGCATGTCGCATGCAAAGACAGTCCTTTCTTGTTGAGAGGGAGTGTTGAAGATTGCAACAAGAAACAGTGAAGGAGGCATCCTGAAACATCTTTCCTGATCCTAGTTGGAAAGTGATCACCTAAACTAGGTGGGGACCACACAGGTGATTTTTGTCGCAAAGTCTATTTTTAGACTATGTCTATTTTTAGACATATGGATCATGGTCTATGAGTTGCAGGATGCTATTTATGGATGATTGGTCGAGTTGGTAAAAATAGATGGACCTCTATTTTTAGACATTGGGCGGTTTCTATTTTTAGACTGCCTGTCTAAAAATAGAACAGTCAAATATTATTAACGCTTAATAATATTTAGACTATAAACATTATCTTATCCTCTTGGAGCACTTCAGTTCAAGCTACAGATGTGGCACATGCAGCTGGCAGAAGGAAATTCGAATTTCCTAAGGGTTAGTTGAGCTATTGCATGGTTGACTTCAGTTAGAACTCATGTGGTAGAGTTTGGTGGAGTTGATGAGACAATTGATGGAGTTGTGTTCGGTTTAACTTAGTTGAACTAGTTGTATTTAGTCTAACTGATAAATACACTAGTGATGAGTGGTGTGAATTAATTATTAATTAATTCACTAATTATTAACTCATAAATCAACTAAAGAATACATCAGTTAACTGCAATGCATGGACAGTTCAGTGGAGACTATTGTTAGAGGTGGGTGAAAGGGTGAGTCTACTATCAGTTGTGACTATAGCTGTGCATGAGATTTGCACACACATTGATTGAGATTGCCAATGAGGATTGCGTAGTACAAGCCAGTGGGATTCGAACTTGGATCTCATCATTATTCATCTTGGATTGCGCAGTAGAGGCAGGCTAACAAGTGGAGGAGATTTGAACTTGTGACTTGTTCATATCTGAGCTAGTTAGTGTGTAACAATTGGAGATAGTGTTGAGAGCTTGTGAGGAGTTTGTGCTATGTATTGTTACATTTTCTCTATCATTATAATATACAGATAGTTGGGGGTTTTCAGCTGTAAGCTTTCCCCATTACATACTGTGTTATATGTGTGCTTGATTGTGTTTTAATGTGCGCATGCAACTGCTTCTATTTCTGCAAATTGATGATCAATTGTAGAAGAGGTTATGTATTATGCATGAAGCTTAAATAGTGTGTAATCAGGATAATCTCGGTGAATAATTCAACTATTATTCAAATTTCTACAACCACTGCACTTCCAACTCTGTTATAACTAGAATCACTCAGTTACAACTCAAGTCAACCTGCATGTCCCACCAACCAACCACTTAACTCAAAATTCACTTAGCTAACTAATTTTCCACTTCAGTTAACTATTTTTGGGTTCTCATTGAGAATATATTATAGTTTAATGTACACATATATTAAGGGATGATAAAAATAGACATGCATCTAAAAATAGACATACACCTAAAAATATCCTGTGGGCCCCAACCTAGTGTAGGTGCTTAATTTTCACTAGGATCAAGGATGTTGTTTCCAGATGCCAATTTCACTATTTCTTGTTGCAAACTTCAACACTTTCCATATATCTTATTGGCTTAATATTGGAGTTAGTAGTTCAGGGATAGGATCTATTATCCCTCCTTAATATTTTTGTAGTCGCTCTCATTGGGCTTTGAAATAGGTATAGTGTCATCAACTCAATGGAACATTTTGTGTTCAGATTATTAATGAGGAAATGATAAAAAACACTTCTCAACAACAAGTGAAGCAAGAAATTCACACACTACAGGATAAGATACTTTAGCTCCAATTGACATATCATTAGTTAGTAACCTACCTTACCTCGACAATGGAAATTTTGGCGGAACATATAGTGCAAACTCATTGAGTTGAAGAGGAAACCGATAGTCTTCACCAACAAGAGGAACTTTAGCAAGATTTGACCCAAAACCAAAAATTCTCTCCCTTTACTAATAACTCTCTCAACAATGCCAATTTAGTAATCAACTCATGACGTCAGATCAAAAAAATCCCTAGTTTAATAATTATTTGCTAAAAATTTCTCTTAATTTCAACTAAAAAATTCTTGCACTTTTAACTTATAATATAGATATTTTTAATTTAGTAAATTCATCTCTTATATTTATAATTTTATAAAATTTAGGGTTAGAAAAGATTTTAAATAATCATATTAACATTATATTTCAATAAACTTCCCTCATTTTTTTTTCTAAGTAGGATTAATTCTATTATATAATACAAAGGATTTACAAATGACACAATCCCGCTGGAATTGCTTGTGCTAGCCAATTCCGGCCATGACAAAGTTCAAAAACAAAAAATAGGGATTGCCCCGAGTGGGGAAACCAGTCCAGAAGTTGCTTCCCCCTAATGGGGAAACCAACATGAGCCATCATTGTCCAAAAATTGGTGAAACTGTGTGTAAACAAGTAAAGCGTAAAAATGGTAGTGTAAAAACTTGCAGAAGTAGGAGACCTCGAATAGAAAAACCTTCTGCGTCTGGTCATGCTTCAGACATCTGGGGGAGGCTCTTCGACAATGAAACAACCGTAATCCTCGGAGGAGTCCTCTGCCTTCTTCGACTGCTGTGTTGTCGGCTCTGGCATAAAGGCTGAGCGCGCACCTGCAACCTCTTTCTTATCTTCTTCTTCCGAGATCTCCCCACTATCGCTTCCTGAGGAATACAATGCAACTTTTTTTGAAAGGGATGCCGATTTTCGGGAGTTCTAGTGGTAGGATTGGGAAATGGTGGACTTCCGCAGGCGTTTCTGAGAGCCAGAACCAACTGAGCTAGAGGGGACTTTCGGAAGACACAAAGATAAGGTGGATGAGACACATTGATGGTCATGGACTTCAATGGTATCCAAATTGAGTGTGATTTCCGTAGGTCGGCACTCACGGAGGGGTGAATGACAGTCATCATGAAGGGAGATGGGTGGATAGGAGGTTTGGCCTCGACTTCGGCCCTGCGACAACGCATCCTATGGCATCGCAGGAGAGCACAGGTGAAGCATGGTGGGAGATGGGATGGCGTGATGGGTATTGGCAGAATACTTCAAGTTGAAAAGGAGGCGAAGAATGTGGGTTGAGGCTCTGCGAGCATAGACCAACAGCCTGGATAGAAAGGCGAAGAATGGAGGGAGCAGGAGAATCGCGATAGGGATCCATGAAATAATTCAAAGTGCCATGGGAAGGACATGCATTAAAGCCCAGAGCAGGTGGATTGCAACAGGCGCTAGTGAAGTCGTTGCAGAATTTAATGGCAAGCACTTGGGCTATGCACAGCCATGTGGTTGTGCCATGCACCACGTGGAGGGACACCATGTCTCACTGTTAAACACCCCCATCTGAGAAATAAACTCCCCTCATTAATTATATATCTCATAAGTAATTTAAATTTATACAAACTAAATTTTATTGTTTCTTCCAACCGACACTAAAATTTTCTTACTATATATATAAATATTTCCTTGCCCTAATTCCTCACAAATCTGCTCAAGATTATTTAGCATTTACCCCTGAATATGGACTCACTTAAGAAGTCTAAAACATTGGGTTATTAAACCTCTGAACAGACTATTCCTCTATTTCTGAAATTTAATTCACTTGTATGGATTCTCTTTTTTTTAAATGTTGTAGTTCCCCCAATGGAGACAAGGGACCTCCATAGGGATGATGACCATCATATTTGAAATTAGTTATATATGGAAATAAAATTTTACTAAATACTAGGTTTGTATTGGAGTTTTTATACCTATAGAGGTTATACCTTTGTGAAACTCTTTCTACAATTTTGTTATGAATCCAACCCAATGAAAATAGTATGGAAAGCATGAACTTGAATTTAAAAATTGTAGACTTTTATTGTAAGGTTGTGAATCTAAACACAAATTTTTAATATAGAATATTGTTTGTTATAGATAAAAGAAATACATATCTTTTAACATATATAACATTAAATTTTATACTAACACATTTAATTTATTGGCTAAATATTATGAAATTTAAATATTCTCCTCTTAAAATCAAATAAACTTTCTTTAATCTTACCTTTTTTTAATAATAATAATTTCTTTTTACTTTAATCACTTTTTAATCATACATTATGCACAACAATCATTATGAAATGTACATATATATTGAAAAAATTAAAATTAAAAAAAATGATTAATGACAAAAAAATAAATAAATAAATAAAATAAAATAAAATAATAGAATTAGAGTTAGAATTTAACATTGTCTTTTTAGGTTAAAAATAATAATAATAATAATAATATAGATAGATAGATAAATATATATATATATATATCCAACTAATACAAGTAATTTTTTTAATTAAAGAGACAGATGGTTGGTATTTTATCAACCTAATTACAAAATATATATTCTTTTAAATATACCAAACTCTATTAAAAATAATATTTATGAAAAATGTCTTACATCTTTTTGAAATTTGTTTTAATAATACACCACCTACCACTTTTGGAATATATTTTGGAACTTAATTTAATAATAATACATACCAACCTCTATTAAAAATAATATTTATGAAAAATGTCATACATCTTTTTTAATTTTGTTTTAATAATACACCGCCTACCACTTTTGGAACTTAATTTAATAATAATACACCAAATAAGATTTTTAAAACATGTGTATATTTTTGGAACCCGTTTCACACTACACCAAAAACATAAATAAATAGTATTTCAATAAATAGAAGAAAAATGTCGAACATAAATGATTAGGTATTTTATTTGAAAATGTTAAAACTTATAAGATTTTTATACTAACTATTATTGAAGTTTGTCGGGGTAAATGAGGATTTTTTCAATTATTCGGGGCAAGTATACTATTTATATGGTATAATGTAGTATTAAATAGGGACCTATAAAGTTGACTTTTGTAACTAAGCACATAAGAAATGTGGGATTCTTCGTGATGTTTCACAATTTGCAAAACTATATACAATTTGGTACGGATATCATGCAATGTCGACCACAACAAAGTTTAGAATTTTTAGATAAAATTTTATTCTCGTTTGTCATTCAACTAAAACCAAATTTATGACTTGGTACAAGTTTATGACTTCGTAAGAAGGATATGACAATAATAATACATTCTTTATTAAAAGCTTGGAGGGGAAGGAATTTGGAAAAGGGACAAAAGAACACTTGGAAGTGGGTTGTCGTTTTAAGTGGCATTGAAGAAGGGAGAGAGTGTGTGTGGGGTGGAGAGTGGTTGGAAGAAAACCAGAGGTTGTGTGTGGGTGAAGAGTAGGAGGGAGAAGGTTGTGTGTGGGTGAAGAGTAGGAGGGAGAAGGAGTTGTTAGGTTAATTTTGAGTTGGTGATTGATAGTAGTTTATAAATTCATGTTTTTAATCATGGTTCTATATGTGAAGAAATATATTTAAAAGTTTGAGATGCTCCATAATAAGATGTTTTAAGTGACCAAGCGTTAGATCAATGTGACCAAATTTACAAACAAAATAATGATAAGAGATGAGAGGCTATTTGATTGAGATTAGATCATTATATTATTTGTCATCCACCTTGATGCTTTGAGAGTAGAAAAAATGGAGGAATTGTTGTAAAGTAAGCCTTGGTTTAGAGAATGAAGTCTAAAACCTTCAATGGTCATTTTGAGGCATTAAATTATATTTTATGGGGTTAAAACTCTATCACTTAAGTGTTGGACCCCAAGACACTATTCTACATTGAGATCTTTTCAGTAATGTAAGAAACATATCAATTGAAGTTTGTATAGAAAACTATTCATCTTGCAAGTTGACCTATCATGATTTACTATCATGAATCGAGAGGATGCCATGTCGACTTTTGTTATTCATGGAAAAGGGGATAGCCACATGTGGAATATGAAGAAGTCTCTAGAAGGGTCAATTTTATAACTCTAGTTAAGAGTTGAAGGAGTCAAACATGATGCCTAGTTGGCTATCGAACTATGTTAAGGATGAGTAGGGGTTCTATTCTATGCATTTGTATCTTGTTTCATAGTAAAGAAAAATAATTGGGAGTGGGAAAGAGAAATCATAGCAGAGGGAGCTAGTGTTCTATAGCAGCCTTACAAACCACAAGTCTCAATTAACTCCATAGGCAGTATCTTATCCTTTGTACTTGCATTTTTTCCACACTAGACAAAAGAGAGTAGAGCATCCTCACATTCCAACTGGGTTTTACACCATAAGGGCTTCCTAGAGCATATGTGTGTGTTCATTGTGGTTGGTGTGTAATTTTATCTGTTGTTCTCCATCTTCCACATTTTAATTATTTCATGCATAATATAAAATCAATAATTAACATCTAGAATATAAAGGAATTTAACCTTCATAGTATAGATTTCAGTTTATTTTATTAGATTTATTGTGACAAATTATCCAATGAAATATCCATGACAAGTTACAAATCATGATTGGAAAATGAAGAAAAAGGAGACAGAGATGCTTCCATATGGAAGGGGATTGAGGGAATAAACCCCAAATTCGATGAACTATGATTTATTTTTGTTATTTTCTTCATGTGTTTTATATACAATTTAAATATATATATTTTATCTTTTCAAAAATTACATTTTAAATTGTGTTTTTAAAGTTATATATATATATATATATATATATATATATATAGATATATATCAAACTAGATTGAACCTAGGTTGGGACTAGCCCCAATTCTGGATGGAAGAACAATCGGCACAATAGTAAGATGGTATTACCAGGATTGTGCGAAGCTTGGTTAAGCTTGGACGCCCCATGGGAAATTTTAATTCCCTCAAAGTTGACTCTCATCCTCAACCTCTCCCGATGACATTTGAACTTGTGACCTGATGGGGACTAAACCTCACAAAAACCAATTTATCTACACCTCACGAGTTATATATATATATATGATTTATGTCTATATATGAAAATTATTAGGAAAAAAAAGAATGGTTTTTTTTTCTGGAAAAATGTTTTTTTCTTTCTTTTTCTCTTCATTTTTATTTATTTTAAATTTTTTGTTTTTCTGATTTTATTAAAAATAGAATTAAATGTTGAGGTTAAGGCTTAAAAAATTCCAATTTTAACATTGAAGAAAAAGGGAGGTAGTTTTTATTTTTAACCATGGTGAATCAATAATATGTTGGACAAATCTAAGCGAGTCTTAGGATCTTTGACTACCACTATAACACCAAGAGTATATCTAGCTACCCATAAGCCACATGTACCAATAAATTATGATATAGAAAAAGTAGAGACATCACTAGAGAAACCATGTACCTACACTTCGAGCCTTGCCACAACATGCAGCATGTCCCTCTAGGGGAATTGGTCCTCAATGGAGGGGAAAACAAACCATTTTCTCAACCACCCATAGGATAAAAAAAAGAATTGTTACTAATAATAGCTCTTTCAATTTTGGGGTTGATTTTTAATATGTTGATTGCAAGGATATTTAATATCAAGGACATAGGTTTAAAAGTGTTGCAATTTCACTCCAATAAAGATGGGTGCTATCAAGAGCATAATTTTTCAATTCCTAGTTGACTTTAAGGTTTTGATTGCAATAATATGAGTTTTTAAGTCCATGGTTTGAAAGAAATTTTAATTTAGAACCCAAAATGAAAAGGTACTGCTACTACTATGATAAGTTTAATTCAATAGTTGGTCTAAAAATTTTTTGTTGGGAACATTATGATATTGTTAATACCATGGTTACAAGAGGAGGTGATTTTAACCCCATAAAATATAAATAAATAAATAAATAACAAGTGCTCTTAGGAGAATTTTTTTTTGAAAGGGGTAAAAATAACGACTAAATGCAACCTCAAAAAGGATGAGAACTTTGGAGGATTTTTGACAAATCGAGGACCTTATAAAAGAATTGTTTCTTATTTCTTGCATCGTGGATGGCCATAAATTAGTTGTTTAGTGCTCAATGTTTTTAAATGGAGTGTCCAATGCTTCATATATATTCACTTGATACATTATCCAATATATCAATATTGCTCCCCTCTCTTTCAATCCAATTCCATATCAAAAGGTATTCTTACCTATAGATTTAACAATTGAGACTTTCCCATTAATAATTTTCATTATCATAATGTGAGAAATGCCACATATTAATAGGAGGTGAAAATTCATCAATTAAAGGCTAAACATAGGATTTGTGATTCCCACATGTTTTAAAAGTGTTAATCATCTTTGACAATAAAAAAATATTCTATGCATTAATTGAGATAATAATACCTTATAATTTCTATCTATGTTCTCATGTCTATGTCACATGAGGAGGAATCTTCCTTCCAGAATGTCAAAAACTCTTTGTTTTGTTAAAAGAGATACAAATGTAAACATATAACAATTTTTGTTATTTACTACACATGTATACATATGTAGCAGTAATATTGATGCCAATTTTACTCTTACTCTAGAAAAAAATGTATTTTCTAATAGGAAGAGGGAATAACTCCACTATTATGTTTTTCATTAATGCGAGACCTAAATAAATGCATTAAGGATATGACTTTTAACATTCATCTATGACTCTTCAAATTTATCCTAATATAATATTTATAATATACTTTATACCTAAGGTTTAGGTATATGACATTCTCCCTTTAATATGAAGGGATGTTTATGAGTCCAAACATCATTATGAACTTTACAAACTTTTCTCTTCCAAGTGTTTTGGTGAAGATATCTGCAATTTTCTCACTTGAGGAATAATTCCTAAAATGAATAGTCTTCACCACTACATGATATAGAATCATATGCTATTTTGTGTTGATTTGCTTCGTGTGAAAATGGAATATGGGTTTCTTGGCTAAATTTATTGTATAAGTATTCTCAACTAAAAGAGGAGTATAATTCACTTGTTTCTCCTTCAAATCATCATGTATTGCCATAAAAGACACAATCTCCTTTATTTCTTCTGTGGCTACCACATTTTTTTTTCAGTAGTGGAATCTGTTGAAACTGACTATTTCCATAATTCCAAGGGATAGTTATTGATCAAAGACTTATGAGATAGGTTAAATTTGTTTCTCAATTTCTTTATCTTTATCAAAATCTATGTTGATTAATTCAATTGCATTAGAATTATGTTACATTAATTTATCAATTTGAGTTTGTAAACTTACCAGGTGCATGGCAAGATATATGCAACAATTCAATTTCTAATTATATAAAATGTAAATTGACATGAAAATAAATTATATTCTATGAAAACAAGTAAACTGAAATGGAAGAAAATTTTAATCTAGGAAAGTGATAGAAATCTTAATCTAGAAAAGCAATGGAAATTTAATCTAGGAAAGCATTGGAAATTTAAGTTATGAAAGAGAGTAAATTTAATTTATGAAAGAATGTAAATATAATCTATGAAACCATGTAAACTTAATCTATGAAAGCATGTAAATCTAATCTATGAAAGCATGAAAACTTAAACTATGAGAACATGTAAATCTAATTTATAAAAGCATGTAAACTTAATCTATGAAAGCATGTAATCTAATCTATGAAAGCGTGGAATCTTAATCTCTGAAATAATTTGAAATTTATTCTATGAAAGAACGAAAATATTTAATAAATAAAAGCGAGTAAATTCAATCTTTCAAAACTTGTAAATTCAATATATAAAGCATTCGAACTATATTTTTATGAAAGCATATAAACTTACTCTAGGAAAGCATGTAAATCTAATTTATGAAAGGAATTAAAATCTAGTCTATGAAGGAGATTGAAACATTAGAGAAATTTTGAGGTCTAAAATAGGCCTCCTAAGGAAATTATAAAATAGTAGTGGAAATAATAAAATAATATTACATTACATCATCAAATTTTAGAGGGAAAAAAGAAAAAAATATTTTTTCAACTCGCATTTTCAACTTATCTTCATATAGTTTTACTCAAATTTTGAGCAAGAGCACTCGTTGGATGTAGAATTTAATTCATCATCCAAACAGTACCCATGTTGCATACTTTTGATGGACCCTGCTACATGAAAAATTAGAAATACGTGAAAAAATGTGAATGCAATCATGTTTTTCTTATAGCAAAGTCCATCAAAATAATGCAACATGAGTAATCCTTGGATGAGGAATTAAATTATGCATCCAATGAGTGATACTACTCGAAATTTGAGTAAAGCCATAGGAAGATAAGTTGAAAATATGAGTTGAAAAAGTAGTTTTTTTTTAATATTTTTACTTAAATTTACTCCAAAAACGGTGAATAATTCCCCATGGTTGACATCATAATCTTGAATCCTATTTTTTCTTATAAAGTTGTTTTTGGTGTACATTTTTGTTTTTGTTCTTATATAGAAAAAGAAATGAAAAATTCTACGTGTTTGGAAAAGGGGGCCCTCCAATGCTTAGCAAGCACACCATGAAGTTGAAAATTAGAACACAATATATTAAGCAAAATAAGCTTGGAGCGAGCTCCAAAATATTAAAGCCTAACTACAAAGATATTTCTTCAAGAATTATGATTACAAATTATAAATTTCTTCTCCCTTACTCCTCTTGAAATGGAGAGGTTACTCCTATTTATACATGAGTTTCATTAAGAAGAGGGTAAGCAACTATTAAATTCAAATCCACATTTTTGTCAAGTAGGCAAAAAGTGTAACCCAACTTCACATTTTTACAAATACAAATAAAAATGACTAACATGAATGACCAATTTAGTCTAGGAATAAAATATGACTACCTAACAAGTACTACAATAATACAAATATGTCATTTATGTTAGTCATTTCAATTGTGTAACGTCAAAAATATAAAATTACAAGTGATACGGGATTCAAAGGTTGTTATAGATTGTCTGAAAGGTTATACTTCCTTAAATACCTTTTTAATGGACCAGTGGATGATTAGAGTGTGTGGATCTGTGATTATACTTCTTTAAATTCACAAGGAATTAAATTCAAAGGCTGACAGGTTATCCAAAATGGGAGCGGGATTACAATTGTGTCAAATACATTATGAATAATACTTGCAAGGATAAGTGTTGATTAATTATGAAGAATACCTGCAAATGATATAGAAAATATAATAACAGGATTCAAACTGAACTTGTAATGTACTAAAACAAGATACTAAATCCTTCTACAATTTGCGGAAACAAAACACGATCGCACAATCACATAACAAGTAAGAGAAAGAGACAATCAAACACACAAAACAAGATGTATTTAGGGAAAGCACACTGCCTAAAACCCCACTATATGTATATTGTATAATTTCAATATCATGAAACAATACAATGCTTTCTCTCTCAGAGAAATTCTTGCATAGTGCCAACTGTCTCACTCTGATCTAGGAAAATTCAGCCAATTACTTATCCAATTCTTAGCCTCTGCTCATCATGCCTTTCTCACACATTCCTTGAGGAATTAAATCCCTATTAAATAGGAAAATCCTTCTAATTTATTACACAATGCTTCCTTGGCCTCCACATGACTCTATAATTGACCTACACAATTTCCTAATTATACAATTGATAGTTATCATCCCTTTAACCTTAGTCTCAACTAGGCCTTTCTCAGAACTAACATGCAACAGTTATTTATAGTGAATTATTAGTTAACTGATTGATAACTACTTGTGAATTTATCGAAGAGCTTCCCGGATTATCCACAGTATTAAGGAACATTTGTCAACGTTTCGAATCCCAACGGGGATCCATCATCAGGACATTTGAATGAAGAATTGAGAGAAGGGATTTTAGGCCATTAATAATGAAGAAGGTTATGAAAAGAGCCAACCAGAGTTTATTAATTTTTTTAATTTTAATTTTATAAATATTTATTTAAATTAAAAAAAAAAAACCAATAGAAAATAATTTTATTTCCAATTTTTATTAATTTTAATAATTTTATTTCTAATTTAATAATTTTATTTTAGTTCTATAATAATTACTATTAATAAGATGAACTGATTTTAATTTATCAAAATATTATGTGATAATATCCTAAAATTATTTAATATGAGGTTTGAGATAATAATTAATAAACCTAGTAATCAAAATTAATTAGTATTTAATAAAATAAATTAACTATTTATTAATATTAATATTTATTTACTAAATAAATATTAATCAAGTAAATAATTATTTATTTAATTATATGATTACTAATTTAGTTAATTTTATTTAAATTGATATATTTAATTTATTATAAATTAATTTAGGATTTATAATAAGGTTAAAATATTCATTTAACTAAAAAATCCTAAATTTTGGTTATAATATCAATAATGGTTATAATTAAAAAGATACTAAAAATAAACCAATTATTTACTAATTAATATTAACATTTATTTAAAGATATAAATAAATATTAATAAACTAAATAATTATTTATTTTTAATTATGTTTGTTTAATTAATTATGTTTATTTAATTTAATAATTAATATTATACTTAATTTATGTCAGGGAAAATTTAGGGTTATAGTATATACTACTAATAATTACTAATTAATTAATTAATTTTTATTTTTTGACAAAATAAAAATTAATTAATGAGGATAATTATTAAAAGTAAGTACTTTAATTATTAAATGATATTAGAATTCAAAGGAAGAGAAACAAACCTGAGATCTTTTACCTGAAAAACTATATCTGGGAGGATGGTGTTTTTGAGGAACAGATTTGTCGAAGAAGAGGTCGCCAACTGTCACTGATCTCACATCCCCCATCCCTATTAAGATTATCTGGATGTTTTATAATCTCAAGGGCCTCTCTTGCTTTCCTTCTTTGATAGTTCTCTTCTCTCACAATGATCCTAGCATCTTCAAGATGCACTTGATGTTTAGTTTTCGAGGAGTGTTCTGCAAGGGCCGAGGTGCACAATCGTTCATACTTAATATCAGCTCCATGCTCTTTAAGTCGTTTCTGAAGCGAACGCCTGGTTTCACCAATATAACTTTTCCCGCACAAACTGTCAATTTTGTACACTCCTTTAAGTTGTTCAGGGATAATACCATCTTTAACAGATCACATTCTCTATCTAATAGTACCTGTTGCAGAAAAATTGCGCAAAAATATTGTTCCTTCTCAGAACCTTGGCGATTTTATCAGTAACACCCTTAATGTGTGGTAGAGAAACCCTACCCCCGTTTTCTTGAGGTTCATGGTGTTTCTGAGGTAAGATCAAACCCTCAACTCTTTTTAGGGATTTTTTGATATCTCTTTCTTTATAACCTAAATCCATAAATACATATGACAAGTGACTAATTTCTTCGCTAAGGTGTTCAGCATCAGATATCCTAATGGCTCTGATGGCAAGGGTATTAAGAACACCAAACTTTTGAGTTGGATGATGGTAGGACTCAGCATGAAGATAGCTATCAATATGGGTTTTCTTCCTAAACACCCAATGCCCTAGTGTTCCATCCTCATTCCTAGTGACAAGAACAACCAAAAAAGGAATTCTCCTATTTTCTTCAACCTCCATAGTAAACTTAATTTCTGTGGAAATGGAGCTAAGGTGATTAAAAAATCCCTCAAGATTCTCCTTCCCATGTGTCCACTTTATGTTGGTGTCATCTACAAATATTTTCCACCAATATGGTTTTAAGGGATATGAGGCAAGGGCCCTCTTCTCAAAGTGTTCCATGTATAAGTTGGCAACAATAGGTGATAGCAGAGATCCCATTGCGGCCCCTGATACTGCTCATAGAATATCCCTTGGAAGCTGAATAAAGTGAAACGTAGGAAAATCTCCACAAGCTTGGTTGTTCCTGGATCAGTGACTTCTTTAATGACTGGAATTGCCTCATCCAAAGGAATCTTAGTGAATAATGATACCACATCAAAACTAACCAATATTTCATTCTCCTCCACCCTCTGATCCTTAATGAGCTTGACAAAATCGCTTGAGGCCTTTGTGAAAGAGTCAGTGTTCCCAAGAAGGGGTTTCAGGACCATGACAACATATTTCGCCAGCTCATAGTTGGGGGACCCTATGGTATTAACAATCGGTCTAAGGGGAATTCCCCCTTTATGAATCTTGGGTAATCCATAAATTCTTGGCATGACATCATAAGAAGGGGTCAATTTTTTCTTTAACTTGTCATCCAACCCTGAATTCTTGATCACTTTCTTGACTTATCTTAATACCTTAGGCATGGGGTTGGAGTTAAGTTTCTTTTAGCTACTACAATCTAGATGCTCGCTCATTTTTCTGTATTTATGGATTTAGGTTATAAAGAAAGAGATATCAAAAAGGCCCTAAAAAGAGCTGAGGGTTTGATCTTATCTCAGAAATTCCATGAACCTCAAAAAAACAGGGGCAGGGCTTTTCTACCATAAATTAAGGGTGTTACTGATAAAATCACCAAGGTTCTGAGAAGGAATGATATTTTCGCGCAATTTTCAACAACAGGGACTATTAGACAGAGAATGAGATCAGTTAAAGATGGTATAAGCTCTGAACAACTCAAAGGAGTGTACAAAATTGACTGTTCGTGCGGGAAAAGTTATATTGGTGAAACTAGGCGTTCGCTTCAGAAATGACTTAAAGAGCATGGAGCCGATATTAAGTATGAATGATCATGCACCTCAACCCTTGAAGAACACTCCTCAAAAACTAAACATCAAGTGCGTCTTGAAGATGCTAGGATCATTGCGAGAGAAGAGCACTATCAAATAAGGAAAGTAAGAGAGGCCATTGAGATTATAAAACATCCAGATAATCTTAATAGGGATGGGGGATGTGAGATTAGTGACAGTTGGCGACCTCTTCTTCGACAAATCTGTTCCTCAAAAACACCATCCTCTCAGGTATAATTTTTCAGGTAAAAGATCTCAGGTTTGTTTCTCTTCCTTTGAATTCTAATATCATTTTAATAATTAAAGTACTTAATTTTAATAATTATCCTCATTACCCCGGATGCGGGTGATTCAATGTCGATTTAATGGGATGGGACGGAGGGCTTCAGAGCTCTGCTGCGATCTGGCCTATGGGTACGAGGAGTTAAACGGACAACTGCACAACGGCTGGCTCCATTTATCCTCCCCTCCTTCCAACGCTATGGACACTGCACACTTCTTCTCTCGCGCAATTTTGACTGTCACAAACCTTCCCTCCGCATGCTTCGGCGAGATTCTCACCATGGAAGCAGTTAAGATTATCGATCGACTGGGTATGGAAAGGACGGACTGGGATTATGTTGAGGCATGGCGCGATGTGGGTGGGTATCGCCCGCAACAGGTTATTTATCACCGGCTCATGGCTTACCTTCAGAATTGTTCTGGAGTCTTTAATCGCTGTGTCTACAGGTGGGAGAGAGTCGACCAGTGTATGGTGCGTTTTATGAGGAGGGACGCTCATTCTCCTGGGATTGTCAAGCAGCTGTTGAGTCCCCTTTCGGTTTATCTTTCGACTTTCATTCTGGTCTTGGGCGCTTTCTGGAACCCGCTGTTGAGTTCCCTTTCAGCTTTCATTGTGGTTCTGGGCGCTTTCTGGTTCTCACTCCTTCGCACCATGCCGAGGTTACGACACCGCTTAAGGAGCAGAAGGGGAAGCTCGCGGAGCCATCCTCCCCATGCTCTTTCCAACCCTTCTCCGGACTCCTCCTTTGGGGAAGGCTCGAGCCACTATCCCAGAACTCGTTCTAGTCGGGGGCGCTCGCATGATTATCGCCTTTTTTGGGGTCCTCATTTGCACCCTCCTCCTGCCTCCTCTGCTCCATCTACAGGCTCGGCTCGGTTTACCTTCAACAGTAGTCTCAATCGCCCTCGTATAACTGCCATTCTCTCGGTGGTTTTCCTGGAAGACAGCGTTCAGGGGGAGGTCGGCTCTCATCTGGCAGCTCCTGTGGCGAATGTTACAGCTCCTGACACCCAATTCTCGGCTTTCAATCTGGGTGGTGGCAATTTCCCAGCGCAGCCTCAGTCTCGCCCTGCAGAACCGGTTCTGGATGAAGATATGCTCTCTGCTGATCATGTTGCCCCGGCTTCTCATGACAAGCCTACTTTTGACATGTACGCCACTGGCTAGTGCAGGATTGAGGAGGAGCCTCCGGAAGACTAATGGGTTCGTTGCTTGGTCTTTTTTCTGTCTCTGTCACCCAAACTTCTGGGTTTTTTTCTGTTATGGAAGCTTTGATGTTTTCTGGCCCTCTTTTGTATCTTCTGGGTCACAGTATTTCTTGGAAAACTATGGTTCTGCACCCCTGCGTGTGTCTCGACAGTCTACAACACTATTTTTTCCTGAATTTTCTGCCTCCAAGGCAGCAGTTACTGACTTCGGTCTCGATGTAATTATACCCACTTGTTAATAGATCAAATTTACTTAGAAAAAAAAAAATTTATCCTCATTAATTAATTTTTATTTTTTCTAAAAAATAAAAATTAATTAACTAATTATTAATTATTAGTAGTATCTACTATAACCCTAAATTTTCCCTAACATAAATTAAGTATAATATTAATTATTAAATTAAATAAACATAATTACTTAAATATACATAATTAAAAATAAATAATTATTTACTTTATTAATATTTATTTATATCTTTAAATAAATTTTAATACTAATTAGTAAATAATTAGTATCTTTTTAATTATAACAATTATTGATATTATAACCATCTCTAAAAATTTAGGGTTTTTTTAGTTAAATGAATATTTTAACCTTATTATAAATCCTAAATTAAATTATAATAAATTAAATATATCAATTTAAATAAAATTAACTAAATTAGTAACTATATAATAAAATAAATAATTATTTACTTGATTAATATTTATTTAGTAAATAAATATTAATATTAATAAATAGTTAGTTTATTTTATTAAATACTAATTAATTTTGATTACTAGGTTTATTAATTATTATCTCAAACCTCATATTAAATAATTTTAGGATATTATCACATATTATTTTAATAAATTAAAATTAGTTCATCTTATTAATAGTAATTATTATAGAACTAAAATAAAATTATTAAATTGGAAATAAAATTATTAAAATTAATAAAAATTGGAAATAAAATTACTTCCTATGGTTTTTTTTTTCAATTTGATTAAATATTTATAAAATAAAAATAAAAAAAAATTAAAAAACTCTGGTCGGCTCTTTTCATATCCTTATTCACTATTAATGGCCGAAAATCCCTTCTCTTAATTCTTCATTTAAATGTCCTGATGATGGATCCCTGTTGGGATTTGAAACATCGACAAATGTTCCTTAATATTGTGGATAATCCAGGAATCTCTTCAATAAATGATAACCACAGGAGCTAAAAAACCAAAATACTTGTGAATTAAATCAATTTTAATTCACTTGACCACTCACTAGCTCATCACTCAGTTAGAACTAGTTAAACTGATTTTAACTCAATTTCTTGAGTTAACTAATTACAACTCATAAATAACTATAATTGGACCCCCTTAAATTATGGGAGAACTCTACATGCCTACTCTCTGACCCTCAACTCGAATTTCCTACGCTAAATCATTCATTCTGACTTAGTTAACTAATACAGGCTATCACGAGATGAATTTAAAATTTCTCTTCCAATTTAATTAAGAGAAAATTAAATCAAAAGCTCCCTTGGGGTGTCATTTCAACACTCTCTCTCAACAAGAAGGGATTATCTACTACCTCGATCCTGCCTCTGTGGAATTCGAATTTGCTTCTTTCCAGAGCCTTTGTCAAGATGTATTCATCCTTCTCCTCCATGGGAATGTGCTCTAATGAAATAATATACCTCTAAACAAAATATCTGTGATGGTGATACCAGATATTGATATGCTTGGACCTGTAATGGAATACTAGATTAACCAAGAGTTTGATGCAACTCTGGTTATCACAATGTATCGCCATCAGCTCAATATGATGACCAAAAAAACCAACAAGTATCTTCCTCATCCAGAGGCCTCGCAGGTTGCATGATTCTCTGCCATGTACTCTACCTTTGTTGAACTGAGTGCTATCGATTTGTTTCCTATTGTACAATGAAAGTGTTGTTGATTCTATGCCAAAGATGCCTCCTGATGTGGTCTTCTGGTCAGTTGGACTCCCTGCCCAATTTGCATCGGTGAAGCCATGAAGCTTCACTCCCTCTATCTGTCTATACCATAATCCATACTATGTAGTGCCTCTAATATATCTCAACACATTATTCCCTGCCTTCCAAAAGAGCTTGGTAGGCTTAACCATATCTTGGCTCAGCCATTTAACTGCATAGCATATGTCGGGTCCTGTGTTCAACAGATATATGGGTGAACCCACAAGTTGCCTGTAAACAGTAACATCCACTACTTCACCCGAAGTAGCATCTTCCTTCCTCCAGTTTCCTGCAAGAGGAGTCTCCATGGGTTTTCTTCCCTCCATGTGGAACTTCCTCAGAATCTCCTCAGAATATGTGCCTTGAGATACAAATAGCTCCCCATCTCTTTGCCATATTTCCACTCCAAGGAAATAGTGTGAGAGCTCCATGTCCTTCATCTCAAATTCTCTTGCAAGATCATAGTTGCAAGACTTTATGAGTTTCTCATCACTTGTCAGTATCAGATCATTGGCATACAGTACAATAATAAAAATATGACCATCAACCACAATATGATAGGTTCACATCCACTTTGACACTCTTGGTTAAGCCCAACCTGGTGAAATAGTTGTGAATCTTGGTGTACCAAGTGTGAGGTGCTTGCTTCAGCCCATACAATGCTCTCTTGAGTCTACACACATGTGATTCCATGTCTAAGGTCTAAAAACCTTCCAGTTGCTCAATGTACACTTATTTCTCAATAAATCCATTAAGAAAGGTTGTCTTTACATCCATCTGATGTATTTTCCATCCCACCTGCATTGAGAGTGCAATGATGGATCTAATAGATGAGTACCTTGTGAGTGGTGCAAAAGTATCATCATAGTCAATCCCCTCCACCTAAGAGAATCCTTTGGCCACAAATCTAGCCTTGAGCTTCTCCACACTCCCATCTGATGCCTGCTTCACCTTGTAGACCCACCTTGTGCTTCTCCACACTTCCTCACTGGTCTTGGGAAAACTTCCCATGCACTATTTCTGATGATGGAGTCATACTCATCAACCATGGAATCAACCCACACTGGATGTTGAATTGCTTCCTCAAAATAGGATGGTTCTATCTCAATACCTGCGCTCATAAGAGCCATATATCCAGTGTACCGCTCTGGGGACCTTCTCTGCCTTTGTTGTGATGTGGGTGCTGCCACATTATCTCTCACATCCAGCAATAATCTATCAGTTTATCTAGTGTGCTTCCTTCCATCTTTGGTGGATGGTTCTGCATGAGTGGTTTCTACCACTCTCTATTCCTCTGCTTGTGGCTTCTCCACATCCTGAGGTTCATCCTTTGGATCCAAGAGCTCCTCAAATACATGCAACTCAAGCTCCCTCTCAGGGAAATCACATGGTTTTGTCTTCATAAAACTTCACATATATTCTTACCATTGTCATCCTGTGTGTTGGAAATTACACCCAATAGTTGTGAGGTGTATCAGTGTACCCCACAAATATTCCCAACTTTGTTGTTGGCTCTAGCTTCTTCTTGGCATCTTTGGTCACATGGAAATAAAAAGATGAACCAAAAATTTTAAAATATGACACATCCAATCTCTTACCTCAAAAGGCCTCCTCTGGTGTACTCATCCCAGTTATGCAATGAACACTTCTATTTTGCACAAATATTGTTGTATTGCATGTTTCCTCCCACAGATGCAATGGTAGGCCCTGATCATGCAACATAGCTCATGTTTCTCCCATAATGGTTTTGTTCTTTCTTTCTGCAACTCCATTCTGTTGTGGGTTATGAGGTGAAATAAATTCTCCTCAAATTATTTCTGAGGCACAGAAGTTCTTGAATTCATTAGATATGTATTATCCACCATCGTCACTCCTCGGAGCCTTCAACTTCTTCCCTGTATATTTCTTGACAAGTGCCTTGAATTCACAAAACTTGGAGAACGTCTGATCTTTCTTCTGCATGAATAAATCCAACACTTTCTTGAAAAATCATCAACAAAAATCACATAATACTTGTGATTTGCTATGGAAGCTCTCGAGAACGATCTACACACATTTGAGTGAACTCTCTCAAGGATCGCCTTGGCTTGGCTTTCGTTATTATGAAAGGTGGCTTTAGTATACTTCCCCAATGTACACCCTTTGGATGTGTCTCTATGGGAAAGTGCACCCTTTGGAAGTCCTGTATAAATCTATTGCATGATCCTCAAAGAATTGTGGTGTAGATGGACCAACCTCTTGCGCCATAACTCACTGATGTCCCAATTTTCCACCTTCTCTGCTTTACTCCTTAGTGCTACGCAATCCTCTACATCCACTTTATAGATATTCTTTACTCGAAACCCAATCCTTTTCACATTTACTGTGTCTTTTTTATGAAGAAATGTCTTTCCTTCACTGAAGATAACATCATAGCCACGATATTCCAACATAGCAACAAAAGCTAGACTATTATTTAAACGAGGAACATACATGACATATTTTAATGTGAGTGGATTACCTGACTCCCTCTGAAAGATAAATATACCTGCACCTGTAACACTATACCCCCCATTGTCACCCATCTTGATGTGCATCTGGAGATCCTTCTCCTCCAATCTACTGAAGAATTCTTTGTTTCCAAAAATATGGAATGAAGCTCCACTATCCAAGTAATACATAGATCCAATCACTGATGACACCATGCATGTGAGGAGGGTGAAGTCCAACTCAAATTGTGAAGCCAATGATTCACTTGTTACTCCTCCTGAGGCCTTCTTTTTTTCCTTCTTTTGTGGAAAATTTTTGGCATAGTGTCCATGCTCATGGAAGTTGAAACATTTTAACTTTGACAAGTTTCGCTTATTTCTAGCCTTTCCAGTCTGGAATTTGGAATAGGACGCCTTCCATTTTCCTTTATTTTCCTTGCCATCCAAGGTACAATTCTCCTCATCATCAATCTTTGATGAGGATCCATCTCTGGTGCTCCACCGAATTTATTCTTGTGCTAGATCGGGCCATAGTCGCTCCCAATATAGAAGCTTCTCCCTCCCATTAACAGAGTCTTGGTAACTATGCCAACACTTGGGAAGGCCTATAAGGGCTAGGCTCACCAAATCATCTGAAGCAACAATGATCCCAACGCTTCCAAGCTCATATCGACACTGAGTGAACTTTTTCAAGTATTTTTGGATCCTGTCACCCTTCTCCATTTTAATCTTCCTGTGGCTGCTGATATTATGAAACATATATGTCAAGGCTTTCCATATCTCATATGGAGTCACATTCCCATGGAGACTCGAGATAATATGATCTTGAACTCCCTATAACAAGATCCTTCTCACCTTTGCTACATTCTTCTTATATGCATCAAGAAGTTGAGAATTTGCTATTGTGGGTTGCGAGACATCAGTATCTATGAAAGCCTTCAATCTGTTTTCCTCGAGCACTACCTCCTTCCTGTCCTTCCATGCAATATAATTCGAATTTCTCTCGAGTGCATATTCGAGACTCAAGACATTGAAATACATCTTGATCTGCTGCTACATCTTGAAGAATACATATGCAAATTTGAACCTGATCAAAACAAATTTTGTTCTTCTCTTCTTATTATGATTCCTGACACTCTACTACCATGTAGAAAATCTAACAACAGGATTCAAACCGATCTTGTAATGTACTGAAACAAGATAATGAATCCTTCTACAATTTGCAGAAACAAAACATGATCGCACAATCACATAACAAGTAAGAGAAAGACACAATTAATCGCACAACACAAGATGTATATGGGGAAAGCACACTACCTAAAACCACACTATATATATATTGTATAAATTCAAGATCATGAAACAATGCAATGCTTTCTCTCTTAGAGAAATTCCCACACTTTACCAACTGTCTCACTCTTATCTAAGAAAAATCAGGCAATTCTCAACCTCTTCTTATCTTACGTTTCTCATGCATTCCTTGAGGATTTAAATCCATATTAAATAGTAAAATCCTTATAATTGATTGCACAAGGTTTCCTTGTCCTCAACATTTCAACTATATAACTGTCCTATACAATTTTCTAATTATACAACTGATAGTTATCGTCCCTTTAACCTCAGTCTCAACTAGGCCTTCCTCATAACTAACATGCAACAGCTATTTATAGTGAATTATCAGTTAACTTATTGATCGCTACTTTTGAATTAAATCACATTTAATTCACTTGACCTCTCACTATGTCATCACTCAGTTAGAACTAGTTAAACTAATTTTAACTCAATTTATTGAGTTAACTAATTACAACTCACAAATAACTGTAACTGGACCCCCTTAAACCATGGGAGAACTATACATGCTTACTCTTTGACCCTTAACTCAAATTTTCTAAGCTAACTCAATCATTCTGACTTAGTTAACTGATACAATTTGTCATGAGATTAAATTACAATTTCTCTTCGAATTTAATTAAGAAAAATTTAAATGAGAAGCCCCATTGGGGTGCCATTTAAACAAATGAGAGGTGGCCTTATTGTTTAACCCACATACACACAAGAAAACTAGATGCTACATTTCATATCCCCCTTAGTGGGTTCAAAGTGGGTTTGCATTAGTGTCGAGTTGGAACAACTAATCATCATTATCTTCCTCTTCTCAATAACATCTACGAGATTTTTCATACACACAATAGAGTTAGAGAATCACCTCATCTCTAGATGCCCAATTTATTATGAGACTCAAGGGATGTTGTATTATCTTTTTCAAGAACTCAATGGGTCATTGTTTACATAATTTCAACACATGTCTAGCCCTTTTTATGAGGTAAGTCCTTGGATTTATATCTTTATATAAGGCCTTATTTGGCCTTCACTCTTCCAAAAGGTTCACATCCTTCCATGATGCCTTGGCTACTTAGAGCCAAAATTGACAAACCAGGATATCTGGGGATGGTGAACCTATGTGTGTGTGTGTGTGTGTGTGTGTGTGTGTGTAACCTATAAAATTAAAAATCAATACAATAATATTTTATTTTCATTACATTAAAATAAAAATAAATATTTAATTTCTACAAAATGAAAAACAAAATAACTTGATTATTTATAATAAATTTCAAAAACAAAAAAACAAATTATGATACCTTTATATTTTGATTATCAAAAAACTAAAATAATAAACCAGTTCAACTCAGATAGTGATAATTTTCGCTCCAAAAAGAGGTGGGGAAAAAATTTCAATAGCGCGCAAAAGTTATATTGAGAAAACCAATTGAGAGGTTTGGTGATAGAATTTTCTAATTCTTATAAATAAAATATCAAACCATGCATAAATTTAAAAATTCTAGTTCTTTTTTCTAGTGCCAATGAATATTTGGAGCCAAATTTTCTTTCAAGTTAAAGATTACAACATTTCAAAACCGACATGGGTTATTTTTCTACTAGACATTGAAGAAATCACTAACGGGATCTGACATTTGATTGCTTGAGAGAAAATCTTGTTGTCGTAAGATTCATGTTTGATAAATTCATCTCCACAGGGGTTGATCACTCGAATCTTGGAAGGGGTAACTTGGGAGCGATCTAATTGTTCCATAAGTTTCTCTTTGAGGAGGTAGCTACTACATGTAAGTTTTTTGTACATGGGAAAAATCAATGATTAGGGCTTGAATATTTGGGATCGGGATTTGATAAGTATCCGACCAGGGTATAGGAACTATATGATTAGGATTTTCACAAAGCACTAGACACAAGACAATTTGTAATGAATTTTTAATGGTTATTTTTAGCAAATACCATGATTAAATTCTATGAAGTTAAACTCCATTCAACCCAATTTTCTTGTATGTTTTCATGGAATGGTTCAAGACATATTCAAAACAATGTTTTATGTTGCCACTTTCAAGGTAATTTTCTTTGTGAGTCAAGGATGAATTTATGTTTATGGTATGGAGGATTAGGATTTTGAAGAGAAAGTAGTATGGAGGATTATGATTTAGAATTTACGACAAGATGGTGCAAGAGATTGAATCACTAGAAGCACAAATTGAAGTGGGAAATATCTACTCTAGCACAAACAACCTCACTTTAGAGCTTCTCACTACTAACATCAACCATATATTTTCCCCTTATGTCAACTCAAAACTATTCGACCAGTTGTTTCTCTTAGAGAAGAGAAAGAGGGGTCTTATATATGGTAACTTCACTCATATGACTACCATACAGGTGGTTGTTCTACCTTATTCCCTTTGCGGCTAAGATTTCCTTGGTGCTGCAAAACCTGACTTCGACAAAACTCTCATTTTCCTCATTACGGTAAGGTGTCATATTTGGTTGCACATTTGATGTTGAAGCTCTAATTTCTACTTTTTATTTTCTTAAAACCATAAGATAATGGAAGGTTATGGCCATATTTAACTACAAAATCATGCAATAGGATCTTTAAAGAAAACAAATATACTAGAAGCTTGTATGTATAAGTTTATATTTTAAAAATAAATCATTATTACAAACATAACCCTACAAAATATTCCTACATGGTTTCTAAATTGGTTTTCAAAACTCATATTTTTGCATGTTTCATCTGAAACACTCATAAAATAGAAAATTTTGGTGGCCTTAATCAGGGAATCACACAATATGGCACTTTGAAGCCAAATTTGTGCTACCAACATATGTTATTTTTGTGGCATGTCCTTGAGATGTTAATTCCATTGAACCATTATTATTACCAATATTCTCTCTACTCTTAAACCAAAACAATATTTTATTTTAAATCATTATATTAAGAGTTATAGTAGTACATTATAGACCACTACCAAACCAATATGCCTTGCTTACATAATTCAATGACTTTGGAAATAAATGTCCTATCTACATATTTCACTGAATTTTGGACATAAATGCCTTGTATTACTTTCAAGCTTTGATATCATACTTAGATGTCTAATCAATTGAAATTCACCAAATCTCAAGTATTGATGCTTAAATTCACCAAATATGGTGAATTTAGCTTCCAAATATTTGATTTAGGCACCAAGGTTGTGAATTTTAATATGTGATGTTAAAATATCTTCATTTTCCGGGGGAAAAATGTTATTATAGAAATATCGCTAGTATGTCCTATATAAAAATGCATGATTTACTATATAGTATGGAAAAAAATAGGATTTGCATAGATACCTTTTCAAAAAATATCAATGAAATCTGAGAGCCCCATTCAATCCATCTAGTATCTATACCCACCTAACAAGTGTTTATTAGACCGTATAAATTGTTCAAAACCAAATAGAATTACATATAATGTGTTTCCAATCTTTCTAGATATGAAGCTATCCATTAAAATATACTAGTTCATCATGACAATATTCATCCATGATAGGCTTATTACATACTTATCATAATACCAAATGTCCACTAGGTTTACAGAGGATACCTAATGAACTATTTTAAGAACAAAGTACATAGAGGCATCAATGGGTTGGGTATCCAAGGGTGGTTTCCTCATTGGAGATAATGACTTAAAGGATTGCTAGGTTTACATAATTTACACATTTACAAATTTGAATTTAATTTAATTTTATTGCTTACTATTTAGTATTTATGTGATGAATTTTCATGGGATGAATTATTATTGTCGTGAATTTATAATTTTTACTTTTAATTTTATATTTTTATAAATGGGGACCCCCATGTTAGGTACATGATGTACCACTACCCCGCCTAAAATTCTCCAAATTTGAGGGTGATTTCACACGTTCCTCATGTGTGTCTCCCCGCTCTTGTGCTCCCCCATCTGAGAATCTTGCTAGAAAATTGGATCTTTTAGAACCTCTTTGTGGATGCATTTTTGGTTTGGAGATGGATTTCACTTGGTGATATTTTGGTTATATGCACCATTTCTATATATATGAGAAACTTTGCATATTTGTGCATGATCATTTGGATTCATATGGATGCACGTGAATATGTATGTTTTTTTTCTTTCAAAACTTGAATATTTTATATACTTTTTGGTCAATCAGTTTTTTTGTCCATCTTTTTTCCAGTTCTAGTCTGCTTCACATTTTCACATTCGATCAATTCAATAAATAGTCCTATTTTGGTAATATTGGTTCTAATTATACCTATTACACATCATAAATGTGATGACTAACGAAGTCAACTTTGAATGTAGTCTTCCATTAACATCAAAGAAATATCTGGTAAATTGTAATTTCACAATATCACTTTGTTTAAATCATGGGAATTTTAAGAAAATACTCTGATAGGTTATTTAGTCCAAAATTAGGGTTAATTTAATTTTTATCTATAGTCCATTTCACTTGACAGTAAATTATTTAAACTGCAACGAATAAAAATTTCCATATGACAACATAACATGTTTTTATGTTATAGATGTATTTTTTGTTAATAGAAGCATTGGATTCATCATTGATATTTCATTCCATTTTTTTTCCTTCTATTAAGTTAACCATCTATTTACTATATGTAGTTATAAGATGCATTGATGTTGGGAATCGATGTTTTGGAGTTTCTTCTTGCATTTAGGTAACTGAAAAATTATATAGATTAAGGTGGGGTTCTATGGATTAAGTCGATTAAAAGCATATTTAAGGTGTCATATCATCTTACAAAGCCCCTTGAGAGGTCATATATCTCTTTTGGATCCTTTATTCTTGGAATAACTGTCATTATTTCACATTTTGAGCCCTAGGATTTGATCTCCATCCTAGGTCTTTCTTGGAGATCCCATAAGATTCCATGAAGCATTGAGACTCATATTGTGTCTCTCCTTGAATAAGCATTGGAAAACACTTCATATAACCTTTTATTTGATATTACCATTACAATTTATTTCCTCCATACTAGGACTCCTCCCATCAGTGAAAGTTTGTAAAGAGAAGGGGACATTGACTGAGGTGGCAATGGGTCTTTGTCCCATTTTTTTGCACTTATTATAGTAGTTATCCCATAGGTTCGCCTATTAGGGCCATGCTATATTGTGTGGTAACACTACCCAAGTTCCACTTGTATTTTGTGGTGTGGGTTGGAGCTTTCATCACTTTAATGCACAATTCGTAGTGGTAACATGCCTCTTAAATCTGCCCTCACGTTTCAAGGGTTAAGTTTGTAGTAGAAAATATGAAGTCAATGTGACTCATAGGTTATATATATTCAAGCTCATATCCTATTTTAATATCCCACCATGGTTATCCTACAACAAAAAGTGTGTCACTAACCATCTATGTTAGTATCTACTGCCAATTCAGTGACAATATTATATTTTCATATTTTCCATAATATTATGAACTCCAATGATTAAGTTTTCTAAAGGAGGGATAAATTATATTAATTTCCGCCAATGACTGAAACAAGTCAGTGGGACACAGGATTACAATAATTAATAATGGAAAGATAAATAGTGCCCATAATACCTACTCCTAAAATTAAAACTCAAATAAGATAGCAACAAATACATGTTTTGTTTGTGTATTTTATTATAAATTTGAGAAAGAGTGCATTAAGTATTCTAATTGTATAACTAATGTCTAATAACTCAATTATGTTCTATTTATCATACCATTATCTATGAGAAATTTATCTTCTAGTTGTCTAGCATAAGTAGTGATAGATATGTCTTAGAGGGATTTTTGTAGTATTATAAAGGTTTCAATTTTTACTCTATTAGAGTGGTAGTTGTATTTTGAATAAAAAGCTTCCACATGGCTATTACTATAACAATATATACATGGTATTTTGTATAAAATATGGGCTAATAAATCTATCACCATGAGAAAAAAATAAGAAGCCAGAACTGAAAACATTTTATTGCTTATTTGGGCTACACCAAGAATTATTAATTTCCATGCCCATCGGGTTTACAAGCCATAGGGAACATAAATTAAAGGTCTAAAAATCTCTGTCAAATTTCCATTGTAAATACAACTTATTGTTGGGGTTTTGCACCTATCCTTCAATGCTAGGCCTCGTAGTTGGAGGTGACTAGTGTCCTATCCATCATTTGTTGGTCGATGGCTTCTCCCCTTCTAAGATGATGAGTGCTAGGAGATAAGATAATATGCAATAAGATAATTTTATTAGTGTCTAAGTGACAAAAAAAACTAGGTAAACCTAGCTAAAACTGATAATGTGATCTTCAAGAAAAATTTTAATCATCTAACTAAGGAGGATGACATTAGTTATGGAGCTCCTTGTGTTCACGCAACACAATCAAAAATTTATTTGGGGCACCCTTCAGCCTTGCAAGACTGGGCTGAGTGGGGAGATTTGACTCCTAGGGGAAAATCATCTTACGTACATGGAGTACCCCCCATAACAAACTAAGGAATCAAAGTAATGAGTTAGATCTAGGTCTAACTTGCTAACCCACACCTGGATCCACAAATGAATGTTGGAAACTTAACATAGATTAATAGAGCACCACCATATTGAGTAAATTTGCTGCGATTTTGAGCATTTTTAAATAAAAAAATATTTAATCTATTTTTTTATATGAGATATAATATTTCAACTCCAACTAATTGGTAGGTTGTTTGGAACTCGATGACCCAAGGATTTTATGACCTAATAGGGAAGACTTTCAAAAAATGGTGGTAGGGAGGAATTGGTAGCAAATACTGTAGGTCCAGCCCTAGGTTGATATAACACATATACAATTACCAGAATAGGCTGTCAATATGTTAATTCTACTACAAAATTGGTCATTGGGTTGGTCAAAAGGAAGGCCTTCCAAAATCAATGAGCATGTGAAGAATGGATTGTTTGCTCGTTATAGTGCTTCCGTGTTATTTGAAGCTGACACAACCAGTGCTTCTAATTACAGGGAAATTTACAGGCTTCGTTGAGTTGAATATACAAAACAAGCTTTATGTTTAGCCAACAATATCCATTCGTTGGTTGGCGTAGTGTCCTCCCCCTCTCATGGGTCACCACTAAGTTGCAGGGGCTTGCAAACTAAGCTTTAGAAATAGATTATCTAGAATAAGACCATTGATGTGCTCTATAATTGACCTTTTAGTAATCGCTAAATTAAATGTATTCAATTAATATCATCTCTTTCTAGACCTTTTTTTCAAATAAAATTTTTTATTGAATATGATGATATTTTTCTTATGTTAGTGCTTGGATGTAAATTAGCTAGTTTCTACCAAAGACATGCCTTGATATTTCATAATGGGTGACCACCAAGTACAATGTTTATTGAATGATAACCTTGTCTGAAAGGAGTCACCATTCCAAGGATACTTTTACCCGACAACCTCCCAATCCTTCTGAATTATTTGAGTAGTAAAAGTGATCTTAACGTTTACCCAGGAAGGTGTGAGGAGAAGTTCTTGTAGATTCAAGTATTGAAAATGCTTTTTGTTGGGGGGAACTTGAGAAATACAAATTCTATGTAGCGTTTTCCAAGATCCTTTTCCCTTTATAGCACCTAATAACCTATTTTTCACACAATGCTTAGGATTTTGTGTAGGTATAAATGATGCCCATTTTAATCCAGTCCTTAGTTGCACAACATACCCTCCAACTAACTCTATAAAAGAATTTATTTCCATTGGAGCCATCGTAGAGAAAGTATTGTAGTATATTTTAAAGACTTTTATAGGGCACTAAAGAGTGGACCCTCAAGAGTAGTATACATTCGTGTTATCAAGGACATTTGTGCATATCTTAAGCCAGGTTGTCTACATCACAGGCTTAGTTAATCCATTTATCCACCTTTTGGGTGATTCTGTAAGCACAAATTCCCACATCTTATTCAGCAAGAAGTGACAGGAAAAGAAGGTTCCTTTGAACACTTGGTTGGGTTATAACTAATACCATGTGTAATGAATACAATTCCATACTTAGACCTAGTTAATTAATATGAACCTCCTCCCAATGGTCACATTGCTTCATACATGACCAAAAAATACTTATATTCATATTTGCATGTATGATATATATATCATTTTTCAATCATATTACATTATACTTTGTTATCCTATATAGGTTTCAATTGTTTATCCCTTTCATATTGGATATGTTTAGTTATCTAACAAGATTATTCACTACATTTGTATTTGAGCCTCTCTTTTGAAGTTACTTCACCAGGAGAGCCGAAGACTCCTTGGCCTATGGCTGAACTTGTCTGTTGCCAAATATGGTGAATTTAGCTTCCAAATATTTGATTTATGAACCAATTAGTTTGTGAATTTTAATATGTGATGTTAAAATAACTTCTTTTTCCGGGGGAAAAATATTATTATAGACATATAGCTATTATGTACTATATAAAAATGCATGATTTACTATATAGTATGGAAAAACCTAGGATTTGCATAGATACCTTTTCCAAAAATATAAATGAAATCTGAGAGCCCCATTCAATCCATCTAGTATCTATACCTACCTAACAAGTGTCTATTAGACTGTATAAATTGTTCAAAACCAAATAGAATTACATACAATGTGTTTCCAATCTTTCTTGATATGAAGTTATCCATTAAAATATACTAGTTCAAAAGGACAATATTCATCCATGATAGGCTTATTACATACTTATCATAATACCAAATTTCCACTAGGTTTACGGAGGATACCTAAGGAACTATTTTAAGAACAAAGTCCATAGAGGCATCAATGGGTTGGGTATCCAAGGGTGGTTTCCTAGTTTTACATCATTTACACATTTACAATGTTTATATCATTTACAAATTTGAATTTAATTTATTTTTATTGTTTATTATTTAGTATTTATGTGATGAATTTTCATGCGATGAATTATTATTGTCGTGAATTTATAATTTTTACTTTTATTTTTATATTTTTAAAAATGGGAACCCCCATGTTAGGTACATGATGTACCACTAACCCCCCGAAAATTCTCCAAATTTGAGGGTGATTTCACACGTTCCTCATGTGCATCTCCCCACTCCTGTGCTCCCCCATCTGAGAATCTTGCTGGAACATTGGATCTTTTAGAACCTCTTTGTGGATGTATTTTTGGTTTGGAGATGGATTTCACTTGGTGATATTTTGGTTATATGAACCATTTCTATATATATGAGAAACTTTGCATATTTTTGTATGATGGTTTGAATTCATATGGATGCACGTGAATATGTATGTTTTTTTTTCAAAACTTGAATATTTTATATACTTTTTGGTCGATCAGTTTTTTTGTCCATCTTTTTTCTAGTTCTGGTCTGCTTCACATTTTTACAGTTGATTGGTTCAATCAATAGTCCTATTTTTGTAATATTGGTTCTAATTCTACCTATTAGACATCATAAATGTGATGACTAAGTCAACTTTGAATGTAGTCTTCCATTAACATCAAAGAAATATCAGGTAAACTTTAATTTCACAATATCACTTTATTTAAATCATGGGAATTTTAGGAAAATACTCTGATGGGTTATTTAGTCCAAAATCAGGGTTATTTAATTTTTAGCTATAGTCCATTTCACTTGACAGTAAATTATTTAAACTACAACGAATAAAAATTTCCATATGACAACATAACATGTTTTTATGTTATAGATGTATTTTTTGTTAATAGAAGCATTGAATTCATCATTGATATTGCATTCCATTTTTTTCCTTCTATTAAGTTAACCATCTATTTTCTATATGTAGTTATAACATGCATTGATGTTGGGAATCGATGTTTTGGAGTTTCTTCTTGCATTTAGGTAACTGAAAAATTATATTGATTAAGGTGGGGTTCTATGGATGAAGTGGAGTAAAAGCATATTTAAGGTGTCATATAATCTTACAAATCCCCTTGAGAAGTCATATATCTCTTTTGGATCCTTGATCCTAGGAATAACTGTCATTATTTCACATTTTGAGCCCTAGGATTTGATCTCCATCCTAGGTCTTTCTTGGAGATCCCATAAGATTCAATGAAGCATTGAGCCTCATATTGTGTCTCTCCTTGAATAAGCCTTGTAAAACACTTCATATAACCTTGTATTTGATATTACCATTACAATTGATTTCCTCCATACTAGGACTCCTCCCATCAGTGAAATTTTGTAAAGAGAAGGGGACATTGACTGAGGTGGCAGTGGGTCTTTGTCCCATTTTTTTGCACTTATTATAGTAGTTATTCCATAGGTTCCCCTACTAGGGCCATGCTAATTTGAGAAAGTGTGTGTTGAGTATTCTAATTGTCTAAATAATGTATGATAACTCAATTATGTTCTATTTATCATACCATTATCTATGAGAAATTTATCTTCTAGTTGTCTAGCATAAGTAGTGATAGATATGTCTTAGAGGGATTTTTGTAGTATTATAAAGGTTTCCATTTTTACTCTATTAGAGTGGTAGTTGTATTTTGAATAAAAATCTTCCACATAGCTAGTAATATAACAATATATACATGGTATTTTATACAAAATATGGGCTACTAAATCCATCACCATGAGAAAAAAATAAGAAGCCAGAACTGAAAACATTTTATTGGTTATTTGGGCTACACCAAGAATTATTAATTTCCATGCCCATCAGGTTTACAAGCCATAGGGAACATAAATTAAAGGTCTAAAAATCTTGGTCAGATTTCCATTGTAAATCCAACTTATTGTTTAGGTTTGGCGCCTATCCTTCAATGCTAGGCTTCGTAGTTGGAGGTGACTAGTGTCCTATCTATCATTTTGTTGGTTGGTGGCTTCTCCCCTTCTAAGATGATGAGTGCTAGGAGATAAGATAAGATGCAATAAGATAATTTTATTAGTGTCTAATTGACCAAAAAACTAGGTAAACCCAGCTAAAACTAAGAATGTGATCTTCAAGAAATTTTTTAATCATATAACAAAGGAGGAGGACGTTAGTTATGGAACTCCTTGTGTTCACACAACACAATCAAAATTTTACTCGGGGCACCCTTCAGCCTTGCAAGACTGGGCTGAGTGGGGATATTTAACTCCTAGGGGCAAATCATCTTACGCACATGGAGTACCCCACATAAAAAATTCAAGGAATCAAAGTAATGTGTTAGATCTAGGTCTAACTTGCTAACCCACACCTGGATACACAAATGAATGTTGGAAACTTAACAAAGATTAATAGAGCACCACCATACTGAGTAAATTTGCTACAATTTTGAGCATTTTTAAATAAAAAAATATTTAATCTATTTTTTTATATTAGATATAAGATTTCAAGTCGAACTTATTGGCAGGTTGTTTGGAACTCAATGACCCAAGGATTTAATGACCTAATAGGGAAGACTTCCAAAAAATGGAGGTAGGGAGGAATTGGTTGCAAATAATCTAGGTCCAGCCCTAGGTTGATATAACACATATAAAATTACCAGAACAGGCGCTCAATATGTTCATTCTACTACAAAATTGGTCATTGGGTTGGCCAAAAGGAAGGCCTTCCAAAATCAATGAGCATGTGAAGAATGGATTGTTTGGCTCGTTATAGTGCTCCTGTATTATTTGAAGCTGACACAACCAGTGCTTCTAATTACAGGGAAATTTCCAGGCTTCGTTGAGCTGAATATAAAAAACAAGCTTTATGCTTAGCCAACAATATCCATTCGTTGGTTGGCGCAGTGTCCTCTCCCTATCACCGGTCACCACTAAGTTGCAGGGGCTTGCAAACTAAGCTTTAGCAATAGATTATCTAGAATAAGACCATTGATGTTCTCTATAATTGACCTTTTAGTAATGGCTAAATTAAATGTATTCAATAAATATCATCTTTTTCTAGACCTTAGTTTTCAAATAAAAAATGTTATTGAATATGATGATATTTTTCTTATGTTAGTGCTTGGATGTAAATTAGCTAATTTCTACCAAAGATGTGCCTTGATATTTCATAATGGGTGACCACCAAGTACAATGTTTATTGAATGATAACCTTGTCTGAAAGGAGTCACCATTCCAAGGATACTTTTACCTGACAACCTCCCAATCCTTTTGAATTATTTGAGTAGTAAAAGTGATCTTAACGTTTACCCAGGAAGGTGTGAGGAGAAGTGCTTGTAGATTCAAGTATTGAAAATGCTTTTTGTTGGGTGGAACTTGAGAAATACAAATTCTAAGTAGCGTTTTCCAATATCTTTTTCCCTTTATAGCCCCTAATAACCTATTTTTCACACAATGCTTAGGATTTTGTGTAGGTGTAAATGATGCTCATTTTAATCCAGACCTTAGTTGCGCAACATAGCCTCCAACTAACTCTGTAAAATAATTTATTTCCATTGGAGCCATCATAGAGAAATTCTTGTATTATATTTTAAAGCCTTTTATAGGCCACTAAAGAGTGGACCCTCAAGAATAGTAAACATTCGTGTTATCAAGGACATTGGTGCATATCTTAAGCTAGGTTGCCAACATCACGGGCTTAGTTAATCCATTTATCCACCTTTTGGGTGATTCTGTAAGCACAAATTCCCACAACTTATTCAACAAGAAGTGACAGGAAAATAAGGTGCCTTTGAACACTTGTTTGGGTTATAACTAATACCATGTGTAATGAATATAATTCCATAATTAGACCTAGTTAATTAATATGAACCTCCTCCCAACGGTCACATTGCTTCATACATGACCAAAAAATACTTATATTCATATTTTCATGTATGATATATATATCAGTCTTCAATCATATTACATTATACTTTATTATCCTATATGGGTTTCAGTTGTTTATCCCTTTCATATTGGATATGTTTAGTTATCTAACAAGATTATTCACTACATTTGTATTTGAGCCTCTCTTTTGAAGTTACTTCACCAGGAGAGCCGAAGACTCCTTGGCCTGTGGCTGAACTTGTCTGTTGCCAAATATGGTGAATTTAGCTTCCAAATATTTGATTTATGAACCAAGTTTGTGAATTTTAATATGTGATGTTAAAATATCTTATTTTTCCGGGGGAAAAATATTATTATAGACATATTGCTAGTATGTACTATATAAAAATGCATGATTTACTATATAGTATGGAAAAACCTGGGATTTGGATAGATACCTTTTCCAGAAATATCAATGAAATCTGAGAGCCCCATTCAATCCATCTAGTATCTATACCTACCTAACAAGTGTTTATTAAACTGTATAAATTGTTCAAAACCAAATAGAATTACATATAATGTGTTTCCAATCTTTCTATATATTAAGCTATCCATTAAAATATACTAGTTCATAAGGACAATATTCATCCATGGTACGCTTATTACATACTTATCATAATACCAAATGTCCACTAGGTTTACGGAGGATACCTAATGAACTATTTTAAGAACAAATTCCATAGAGGCATCAATGGGTTGGGTATCCAAGGGTAGTTTCCTCTTTGGAGATAATGACTTAAATGATTGCTAGGTTTACATCATTTACACATTTACAATGTTTATATCATTCACAAATTTGAATTTAATTTAATTTTATTGCTTTCTATTTAGTATTTATGTGATGAATTTTCATGGGATGAATTATTATTGTCGTGAATTTATAATTTTTACTTTTATTTTTATATTTTTATAAATGGGGACCCCCATGTTAGGTACATGATGTACCACTACCCCACCTAAAATTCTCCAAATTTGAGGGTGATTTCACACGTTCCTCATGTGCATCTCCCCGCTCCTGTGCTTCCCCATCTGAGAATCTTGTTGGAACATTGGATCTTTTAGAACGTCTTTGTGGATGCATTTTTGGTTTGGAGATGGATTTCACTTGGTGATATTTTGGTTATATGCACCATTTCTATATATATGAGAAACTTTGCATATTTGTGTATGATGGTTTGGATTCATATGGATGCACGTGAATATGTATGTTTTTTTTTCAAAACTTGAATATTTTATATACGTTTTGGTCAATCAGTTTTTTTTGTCCATATTTTTTCTAGTTCTGGTCTGCTTCACATTTTTATAGTCGATCAGTTCAATCAATAGTCCTATTTCGGTAATATTGGTTCTAATTCTACCTATTAGACATCATAAATGTGATGACTATCTAAGTCAACTTTGAATGTAGTCTTCCATTAACATCAAAGAAATATCTGGTAAATTGTAATTTCACAATATCACTTTGTTTAAATCATGGGAATTTTAAGAAAATACACTAATACGTTGTTTAGTCCAAAATCAAGGTTAATTTAATTTTTAGCTATAGTCCATTTCACTTGACAGTAAATTATTAAAACTGCATCAAATAAAAATTTCCATATGACAACATAACATGTTTTTATGTTATAGATGTATTTTTTTTAATAGAAGCATTGGATTCATCATTGATATTGCATTCCATTTTTTTCCTTCTATTAAGTTAACCATATATTTACTATATGTAGTTATAAGATGCATTGATGTTGGGAATCGATGTTTTGGAGTTTCTTCTTGCATTTAGGTAACTGAAAAATTATATCAATTAAGGTGGGGTTCTATGGATTAAGTGGAGTAAAAGCCTGTTTAAGGTGTCATATAATCTTACAAATCCCCTTGAGAGGTCATATATCTCTTTTGGATCCTTGATTCTAGGAACAAATGATTTTTCCTAGCTTGTTTTTCCGTATGAATGCACCTTTGTTGCTCATCTGGTCATTTTAATTTGGATTTTCTTCCCTTGACCTTTCTTTTTGTTTCTACATAGGGTATACCAACACTGAAGCTTGAAACAATGGAAAACAAACTTGTTCATTTTCTGATTCTATTCATTGATGTTAATATGGCCCTCAGAGGTTTCTAGTTTACTAGCCATCTAAATTTAGTAGCATCATTTGGAAATGGACTCAAACCCAACAACCATATTTCAAATTCTGAGTGACATCATTTATTGGGAGGTTGGTTGACATTCTACCAACCATTATTTTAATCCTCATTTTGGATCTAGTGTAGAAACATGCCTATGCCCTAAGGACTTACACTACTAAGTCCTAAGAAGTTTCCTCTTTCTTCCAATAGACGAAATAAAAGAGCATGGGATTTCATGTTTAAGCTTACTAGCTAAAAGTTACACAACATTCACTCTTCATTTTCCATCACTCAGTGCAACTCAATCTTCCTGCAGTTTTGGAGAAACAGGGGACTCCATATTCTACACAATGATTCTGAGTACATTCTCTTAAATTATTTCCAATGAGAACAATATTCAGATGAAGGAACAAATTGTCTTCAAATGGGAGGGAGTTGGAATTTGATTGATAGTGTTAGTGTTTTAAAAGCTTCAGAAACAGAAATGCCAAATTAAATACAAGTTATTTGATATGGCACTAGCATAAGGCACACCATTATACCTGAAAACTATACCAATGTCACAATTTGAAGAAACAAAAATAGCTTGCATCTGACAACTATAAGAAACATTCACTGATATTTGCTAGCTCTAGATATGTGGGTACATTTATATTCATAAAATATGAAGTTAAAGTAGATAGTTGACGTTCACTAATGCTTGCAATAATGGGAATATACGTGCTCATATAGTTTGTATCAAGAGGGCTTGAGACTTCATCCACTCTATCCCTTTGTGAGGATTGCTGCTACTAATGCAACAAATATTGCTACAAATGAAATAGATACAAACATTCAAACAGTGGTTACAAGATTTATTGCTACTTTGAACATCTTAGCCAACATATTACACTTTTTATAATTTCTAAATGTGACAACTGAACTATGAAAAACATCGTAAATGATGCAGACTGCTAAGATGTCATGACTACATTGAAACTGACAACTGGGACAAGAGTAGCCAATGGAGCACCTAGAGGCTAGAACCTGAAAATAAATTACACATTTTAGACCTCATGGAAAGTTCATATATATTATGCTTCAATGGATCTATGAAGTTTGGCAATGACTAACTAGAGGGAAATCATGTACAAGCCCTGAAAGTTGATAAATAATTGGAATAGTCCCATAAAGAGGCATTTTTTTTCCAATTGAAGGAAATTTTGGTGGAAGATATAAGGGATTCAAAAATATGTTTGAAGAATTAGTAGAAGAAAAATAAAATCGTGGTGTCCTCCCTATTACAAAGGGGAGTCTCATGGGCTTCCTTGAGGATGATAACACTGACTAAGAAGGAAATTCTAAAAAAAATTAGTTTGATGCCTTGAGTAGTGATAAATGTGTTGTTCCAAAGGAGGATCAATGTTATTTGCTTAAAGAAACCACTGGAGATGATAAAATGGGCATGGAGTATTAGGTGGATGATCCTCTATTTAGCATCATCAGAGACCACCATGAATTTTTTTCTTTTCTAAGTGAGACAGGGGTGGTATTACAATAGTAACGAATGAAGAATTTGAACCAGGGCCTAGAAGAAACAACATTATCAGCCTCATGGGCTATGATGATATGCTCACTATCCTATAAGGACATCACAGAAAAATGAGTTAGGTTGAATAATTGAGGTGGATAGAAGATCTAGGATATGAAGTCCTGAGGGCCGAAAGGCATCATTTCCTATTGGAAAATGCATACCTCATGACACCAAACCTTACTCATGATATTGGTGGAAGTATCATTGTTTTGGACTCGGAAAATGAGAAACATAATTACACATTTATAGCCACACATTTGGAGGATTTTAACTTAAAGTCTTCATGTGTGCCATATAATAAGGACCCAGGAAAGGATTTTGTGTAGAGGGATAAGGTTAAGTTTGTTAGAGACAAGATTTCAAGACCAGTAAAAGGACCCTCAAATCAACCTTCTGAAGGGTTTCTCTGTGAATAAAATTTTGTAAGTTTGAATAAAGACTTGATTCAAAATAAACACTAAGTACGACATGATAAGGTTTTCCTTATCAGAAAGAGCACCATTCTTCAAACCCAAGCCATGATACAAACATGACTGTTTTTGGCCCTATAGAAAACATTTCCTCTGCTAGAATGAAAATATATTTTTTCATGAAATAAAGAGGGTCTGAATGTGGATGTTTGCACAAGATCTTTAGAGGGTGGATTTAATGAAGTTATCAGTGATAACGATGGTTTCTCTCCCATAATATGCTAGTTTCATAGTGATCAAGGATTTATAGGCCTATTTTTACCTAGAATGTTGAGAATTCATGATCCCGTGGTATCAAATTAGGAAGGGAATGAGGACAATAACCCACCAACAACAATACTTGTGGCTTGTATGTACTCTTATTTTAACATGTCAATTTTTTTCATGATGACTAAACATGGAAAATGGACACTACAACTTTGAGATGATGAATTGGATTCATTGGATCATTGATTTTTCCTTAACAAATCTATGTTGATATGTTCATATTTGAGGGTTTTCAAAAACTACATTATGGAGCACTTTCCCCCAAGTTAGATCCATACACTAACTAACATTTTTCACATGGATTGGCATATATATTATAGAATATGGAATATAAGGGGAGTCCTATGGAAGGAAACATTTGATGATAAATATGCATGAAATCAGGATTATAGTTATATTGATATGCCATCACACATGAGAAAATCCTACAGGAAATCAAAGGGAAATCAAATTTTTCTCTCATAATAATGTTATCATATTCAATAGGAAGGAGGGTCCTTGATATGTACCAACAATTATTATTCCATGGTGATGAAAAAATAAAGTGTTATAAAAGGTTTGATCTTAGACTGAAGGGAGTGTTAACACACTAATTTTTCTTATAGATTGTAACATATCCTTTCAGATCTGTGGAGTGAGTATCATCTTAGAATATTCTTACACTACTATGCATCAACAAGTGCCTAGTGCATACTTATGTAGAAATATTATATTACAGAGTTTCCCAGTGAACTAATTATAGATAACTTTGTTGTTAAACACTTGCAAAGATTGGAAAAGTAAACATATATTGAACTGCAATTTGTTTTTTATATTTCTAACCATAGAGGAAAGGGCATGTTGGAATTATTTTAAGTAAGGATATAGGATTAAGTTAATGCAATGGAATTGGTTACATACATTGTAAACAAACAACTTCTTCTCCATATGCAAGATTCATTAGTAGAGTTTCTAATGAATAATCCTCTAGTTGCATCTTTTTTTTCTTAGCCTTTGAAATCATCAAAAGTTCCCAGCAACCTAAAACAGACTCACCCAGTTATATTAAATTCGTGGTGTTTCATGACCTTAGATCTATGGTGTGTTCTGAATCTGATATTGAGAATAGTGCAAACAAATTCCCAGTGATGCGTTGGAAATAGAGAAATCCATGAAAGAACTTGTTGGAGCATTGTAATTCCTGTATAGCTATAGGAAATGGACTTTCATGAGTAGATTATGAAGCCTAAAGTGATTTTCAAGGTAAAGGGAAGGAAGATATGAGAGCGCCATCTAAGAGGGATGAATTTGGTCTTCCACATTAGAGATTTTCATCTTATTGTTAGCTTGAGGTTCTCTAGACAGATCAAATCTTATGCCCTTTATTTTGAGCTCTTGAATACATATACTCATATCCCTAGAATCAACCCTATAATTACCATTTTTCCCATTCTACAATGAAATTGGAATCATCCTTTATCCGAAGAAATTTTATACCTCTTTAAACAACAATTTTTAGCATAAAAAAAGTGCAAATATCTCTACTCTATTATTAATATCAACCCCCACTTCTACCTTTAAAAAAACACACATGGTTGTCTCCAATAATTATATTGTCTCCTCCTCCATATTTTCCAGGAATACCTTGACAAACTCCATCAAAATAACTCAATGCCTTCAATTTATCAATCTCATATTTTTTCAAATTTTAATGGTTGTTCTTCTTTATAGGTTTTCAAATACCTTGATATGCATATATGACATGATGAACTCATGATACCCAACTAATATGTGATATTCATGATATCTAGTCATATATTTCCTCTTGTTGGCACAACAAAATTCCTATTCTATTTTCCTAAACACTACAACAAATAACACACATCTAACATTCTACCACCCTATTCTTCTCAATTGCAAATTTGAGGCATGAGGAAAATTTGGCTACAACATGTAACTTCAGTCAATTTTCACTACAGCATAAATGGTCTATAAAAACCAGAATTATGCGTAGAAACCAACTGTTCTTTTCAATACAAATAAATCAGATGAGATAATTAGCATGTAGATGAAGTAAAAAATACCAGAGAGAAGGTTTGTAATCTCCAGCTTGGTGAAGAAGTATAATTTAGCATACAGGAATAGGTAAAGCGCCGATGAGCCTAAAGTTAGATAAGCTCTCCACCACTAGTTGTAGTCCTCACTACACAACTAAAAGTAGCAGAGGACAATACTGATCTCTACACAAGTAACAATAAGGATAAAAAATACAATGAACATAAACCCCAAAATGTAATAAAATTCATGCATCCAAATAGATGTTAATATGAAGAATAATTCAATGAAAACTACACCAAAGGGTAAATTCCTCCAATGAGTACTGAGAAAACTGGTTGCATGCACCATGCCTACTCTGGAATCTACTCAGGAATTTTATTTGTCTTAATAGGATCTTCAATTACAAGTTTCTTGTAGCCAAAGTAACTACCAACAAAGACCAAAGACACAAATATCACAAACCATAAAAATACCAAAGTAGCCATTGTCCCAATTGGTACAACACCAGAGGGCTCCTCACCCTAGATCAGTGCATTGAGGACAAAAAAAATTCAAAAAAACAATGTCAGGGAAGATGAACGCAACCTTCAACATGTTTTTTTCCATTATATGTCCTTGAACATCTTATACAGACGAGCAAACGAGTAACCAACAAAAAAACCCATGAACACCCACAAGAGAACCATAGTTGTCATCAATCCACCATGATTGGATGGTGAAAACAATACAAGCATGGAAAATATCATTGTGACAAGTGTCATCCCAAGTATTATCCAGTTTCTTCTTGGGATTCATCATGTGTCTCCAATTGATTGTAATTTTAGATTGTAAGATAATCCTCACTTTCCTGAAATCTGCATAAGGTTGGTCCCTGGATTGACATGATATATTGTTTCTCATTTAAGCTCTTGGTCAACCTTTTCACGCCTCACAAAGTTTATTCATTAATGTCTTACCTAACCCTGTAATCTCCATCTGTAGAAAATATCTAACACAACTCTGATACCATGTAGCAATTATATAGAAACTCTACATCAATGGATTCAATCTGATCATGTAATGTACTAAAACAAGATATTGAATCCTTCAACTATATTTGCGGAATATAAAACACGATCACTCAATCACATGCAAGTAAGAGAAAGGAAATTATGAATCACACAACATAAGATGTATTGGGGAAAGCACCTACTCAAAACCCCTTTATCATATATTGTACATAGTCAAAGAATCATGAAACAATACAATGCTTTCTAACACTGCGAAAATCTTACACTCTACCAATCGTCTCACCCTGATCCTAGTCAAAATTGACTAGCAATTCTTAGGAAAAATTGAACAACATTTAGCCAATTCTCAGCCCCTTCTTAGAGCAGCCTTGCTCACGCAATCCCTAGGCAATTAATCCCTATTAAATAGGATAATAAACCTTCCTTGACTATGCAATCCATATGGTGCCTTCCTCTGACTTTATAATTGTGCTTGGACAATTCACTAATAATACAATTGATAGTTAACTTCCCTTTAACCTCTGTCTCAACTGGGTCGTCATCAGATTTGACATGCATGCATCTATTAATAGTGAATCATCAGTTACTTGGTAGATCACTACTTGTGAGTTAAATCTAATTTAATTCACTTGACCTCTCACTAGCTCATCACTCAGTTAGAACTAGTTAAACTAATTTTAACTCAATTAATTTGAGTTAATTGATTACACTCACACCACACTAGTGCATTAATTGTAACTAGACCCTGAAAATAATAGAGTGCATTAACTGCAACTGGACCCTGAAAATAATAGAATCACTCTACATGCCTCACCTTTGACCCTCAACTCAAATTTCTTGAGCTAACTAAGTCTATCTCACTTAGTTAACTAATACAAGTTGTTATGAGATGAAATTACAATTTACTTTCAATTTAATTAAGGGGTAATTAAATCAAAAGCCTCACATGGTAGCCATTTCTGGGTGCCATTTTCTAGATTTTGTTTCTGGATGCCAATTTCATTGTTTCTTGTTGCAAATTTAAACACCATCAACTTCCTCTTGCAACGAGATTGTAGAGAGTTTCATGTAGAGGTTTTCCCCTTGTTATGACTGAGATAATAGGTATACTTTATGTGTGTTTTCATTCTGACATGTATAATCCAATCAGCTTATTTTTTTATCAAAACTACTCTAGCATGTCTTTTTTTTATCAATATCCCTACTACCTTTGTCTAGTGTAATGTTTGACTCAGGTTTGAATTTGAAGGCAGATGCATAAGATTCTTGAGGCACATTCAGGAATGTTAACATAATTATCCTTTTTGTAACCCTGTTCTATTCCCATGTTTAACATGTGATACATCTGTCTATCTTGTAAAGTATTATGAATGCATATGTGAGAGATGCATTCCACATACTAAAGAAAAGGAAACAAACTGCCTTTATTTTTTCATGCCAATAGAGGGATGTACAAAATTACTTATGGTTGCAAGTGCTACCATGGTGGTTACATATCGCTCAATACGATGATGTATTTAACTTTGGCATGAGATGTTTTTTTGTAGCACTACTTTATGCCTGTGCATTAGCATAGTGGTGTTATACATTAGTCTATGTTATGTGTCAACAGATCCACATGCTGCAATAATACATTATGTGTTGGGTAACACATTAATGGACTAAAAAAGGTGTCTATGGAAACCATTTTAACATAGAAATTAGTATACCACCATTACCCAGTGTTCCAAAAAAACTCTTTTTACTACCAGCAAGTGTTTATGCAGTTTTCAGAACGTACATCGACTCTGGTGCTAGAAAAAAAATACAATAGATTATATAGAAATCAATTAAGAGGCTCACAGTCTATATCCGACCAACGATTCTCCAACACAATGAAAATTCTCTCACAAAAGTCACCACTACGTAATAAAAACATATAATAGTTATTAAAATGTATGGTATGTGAACCATTAAGGTTTCATGAGAAATGAGTACCATATTATCCTCTTTAAGGTAGGGATATCATGTAAAGACTATACATGTATCATTTTTGAGGTGTTAATTCAATTTCTTAATATTTAATACCCGGTGGCCCAGATTTATACCTCTCATTCCATATCGATGTCAAGGTGTTTTATATATTGTTTAACCCAACAATACCTAACCTTATTATAGTTTGAAATTCATGATTTCGTTTCTTTAATTAACAAAATTCCTAAAAAGACACAACATTTTAGTTTGTACCTTACCTGGATAGTTAATAAAACATTCAACAAAAAATGATGTTGAATGAAAGGATATAGAGTTTAACCAAACTACAGTCTTTTTTGGTAAAGGTAGAGGAACATCTTAAAAATCTTCCTACGAATACACCATATACAGATTTTGAACATAAGTAATATATGGCTTTTTATTGTGTATATATGTTCTTTTTTCTACCCAAGATATGACAACAAGAAAAATATTCATATTGTAGAAATTGTTTGAGGACCTCATTGAGGTCAATTTTTCTGATGTCCTACTTGATTGATACCTTGTCATGACATGAAGGCTTTAAATATGAATTAATATGTTCCTGAAAGAAATAATATTCAAATTTTGTAGATATAAAAGATAAAAACAAATGTCAATTCCTTCGTTTGATTGTTACTTGACTCTGGTGTGAGCGGGTTACAGGAAATGTGATTGGAAAAAGGATGGAGAGATAATGCAGAATATGTCTTGGATATGATTAGTTTGTTGTTGGAGATCCAACAGGCACCTGAGCCATCGACTTTGGAAATGTTTCTAGTAGTGATTTCTATGGTTTTTCATGTTTTGATTCTTTCACCTCATGGTTATTTTGGGCAAGAAAATGTTTTAGGAATGCCATACAAGACATAGTGGGAGAGGTAAACAAATTTTTTATAATTGCAATGTCCATTCCATGGTATCCTCTCTTTATTGTTTGATTGTATTTTGAATGTTTCTTTTGATTTTGTTTTTTTCTTTTAACTATGAAATTGAAAATACTTTGTATCATGTCCATTTAAACAATAGCCAAAGCTTGAAGATGAAATTAGTATTACACGATATTGATTGAAATCCTTTTAGTTGTTTGTGTTAAAAAAAATTCGTGACTATTAGAAAAGTTTAATTTCATGTTGTTATTTGAGCACATATTGTTTATATACTTGACCAAGTTCATGCATTAGAGAATGAAATTTTGTTACAAATAAAATGAGAATAATTAGAAATCACACCTCACATTATTTGTTTTCACAAGTTATCTACTACTTGAGATTTTTAGCATGTAACTTAGTCTACATGATTGTGCCTAAGCTTTCCCTAAGGGTTGAATATTAAGTTACTAAGGTGTTCTTTGCTATGGTGACATTTTATTTTCTTTGTTTATATAGGTCATCTGGCCTCATAGTGGCCATCATCGCCCAACTGAAGAAAACGTGTTCGAGTTTCTTTCTTTTATGGGGAAAATTGGCTTTGGCATTGCTGATGTTGAGGTATATATTGTATAAATCCTTTTATAGTCTAATTTATTTTATATTCTAGTATCCATCGTATTTCATGTCTTACACTATGTATTGTATCTTCTTTTGTTTTCATTAAATGAACATTGGAGCAAAAAATACGAAAAGAGGGAGAGAAGAGAACTGGTCTAGTGATACCCTTAGAGCTAATATCTCACATAAGACACACATATAGAGACTGATGATCAAATCTTCAAAGTTGGTGAATTCTCCTGTAATTCCTTGGAAAAACAATGATAATTTTTTGAAGCGATGAAACAACATTTCATGTGTAAATTGTAGTCCAACTAATATTAAGTTGGAATCTCATATTATAATACTTGACATTTCATATAATATAATTTTTGTGGTTGAAGTTATTTATAGTTTCACTTGATATTGTTTAGTATTGTAATTAACATGTGTAACTTTGTGTTTTCATATTAGATGAAAATGCACACCCTATGACATTTTTTTAATTGAGTCACAAAATCATACTAATTAATTTATGTTGATTAATAATGAACACATAAAATCAATCTAAAACTATTAAATTAGTAGTTTATATTGATTAATGATGAACATCAATAAAATGTATATATGACTAAATTATATGTTTATAATGATTATTAATGAAATTAAATGAAATGAATAATCTCAACAAGGATGGAGGGAGTGAAGTCAATGATAGTTGGCTTCCTCTGATAAGACAGATTTGTTCCTCCGGCTCATCCTCCCATGTATAGTATCTCAGATATAATTTCTCTCCCTTTCATCTTTTAACCTTTTATTTCTGTGATTAGGGTTTATAAATAAAAGAACATTAATATAGATATCAATAATTAACAGCTCAATTTACTTTTAATAACTATTTATTCTTATTAATTTTTATTTATTTGACAATAAGTAAATATTATTTTGATTAATAATTATTATTAAGTGGAATTATTAATATAAAAAATATATATTAATATATTATAATAAACAATTTTATAATATATTAATATTTATTTATACTTCACGACAAGTGAATAATTATTAAAAAGAAGTTAAAAAGAATTTAACTCTTAACATAAAAAATTTCTAAATAATAAATAAAAATTTAAAAAATTTAATAATTATTATTAATAAGAAATTAAATAATAATAATAATAATTTATTTAACAAATTAACCATTATTAAACATGGTTTTTATTATTTTTTAATATTAATAATTATTGGTAATAGTTATAAATATTAATTAATAATAATAATAATAATAATAATAAATTAACATTATTATTAGTTATTTGAAATTTAATTAGTATTATTATTAAAAAAATATTAATCAACTAAATGTGTTAAAAAAATTAATTAATTTAATTTAAGAAATATATTAAACAAAAATTTTTTTATTATTATTAATTATTATGGTTAATAATTATAATTATTAATATTAATTAATAATAAAATTATTATTAATAATTTAAAAACATTATCATTTAATAATTATTATTAATATTTTATTTTTTTAAAATAAAAATTAATTGAAATTTGTGGTTGGCTCTTTCAATAAATAATCTTTCTATTACTATTTATCATTGATTTTATCCCTCTTTCAAGCTTTCATTCAAAAATGGTCTTGAGGATGGATCCCTATTGGGATTCAAAACATTGACAAAATTAATGTAACACTCTAGATAATCCAAATCATTCTACTTCTACTAAATTATTCGTTTATATAATGAATATGAAACTACCAAAAAGAGACAAACTATTACAAATTATAAATTTGTGATTACAAATGACGACTAAATTTTGCATATATACGATTATTAGTAGCTAATTTTCATTATCTTATAATACGACCAAAATTTAGTCATAATTCTTTGGTCATTAATTGGTTTTAAACGATGATTAAAATTTGCATATATATGAATATTAGTAGCTAGTTTACAGTAACGTATAACACGACCAACATTTTGCTCATATTTCTTTGGTAATTAATTGGCTTTCTCGGGTGATCATATAGTAATATATTTTGTTGTATATTTAGTCATTAATTGTGGCAATTAATGACTAAATTAATGACCAAAATTATGACTAAATATACTACTAGACGATAAAATTTAGAGAACCAATTAATGACTAAGCTAAGAATAACTAAAAGTTGGTTGTGTTATAAGATACTGTAAATTAGCGACTATTGGTCACCGACTGAAAAATGGTCATTTATATGCAAATTTTAGTCATTTTTAAAACTAATTAGCCATTTTGTATTAGTGTTTCTAGTCCCTTTAAATTGTTGTGATAGATGACATATGATATCCATAGAGTTCCGTAAAGGGAGGCATTATACCAAGGAAACCACTTGAACCATCATATTTGTTTATCAGATTCTAACTGATGAAATTATCCTTCTAAAAATTTATTCACAATCTCAATTTATCCATCGGTTTGAGGATTGTAAGATGAGATGTGAGCCAATTGATTACCCAAACAATAATTCCAAAATTTTCCATTGAAAAGTTTATCTCTGTCACTTACAATAATCTTCAAGATTCCATGTATATTTTACATTGTTTCTATGAATGTCACCACCAAAATACTATGAGAAGGAGCGAAAAATGGGCATACTTTTTCAGTTGATCTACCACTACCATAATAACATTCTTTCCTTTATACTTTGGTAAATCTTTAATACAAACCATTGAAGCAGCTTCCCAACATTGACTTCATATAATTAATGGTTATAGGAGATCTAGGATCTTGATTCTCTCTCCCTTATTTTGTTATAAGAAAAAACATTCCACCACAAACAATTGAACATTATGATCTGAATATGGACAATCTAGTTTTTCTGTGCTAGCTTCCTCATCAGTATTAAATAAAAGTGTGCTTATGGATTGTCTAAAATAGAAAGTTATAAGAGGGTTTATGTGTATTTTATGAGAAATTCATTAATTAAATTATCTTTTAAAAACAAATAAAAACAAGTAAATTGCAAAGAATACAATGACATAACAAACACATAACACATAGCTGATAAAAGGGTTCACCCCTCCTGGGCTACATCTCCTTGGACCTGCTTTAATGGCATGGCCCTCTTTGGATTAATGATAAATTATCTAATTTCATGAACCTGCAGTGCTCCAATGGATTCCCAACCTACTCCAATGGATTCAGAAGACGCAAAAACCCCTAAGTAGCCTCTTCTAGCTCTGCAAGTGGTCTTTAGGTGAACTAGACATGGCATCCTCTCTTAGTGGCCCTAGGCATATTTAATCTTCAAAGTGGAAACATAAATTTCAGAAGTGTTCCTCTGCCTCTGCAACCTGAACCATAATGCTCAAGCATCTAAATCATCTAGGATTGACTCTTTCTGAGCCTAATTTGGTCAAAATATGCCAAAGTTGTGGTTTCTTCAGTTTCTCCTAGGAAAGCTCCTTTAAATATGGAGAAACTCTAGTTATCCCTGACAAAACTAGAGGTTGCACCAAATTTGGCAGACACTGCCAAACTAATTCACTTGGATAAGTGCATATTAAATAGAGGTTAAGCGCAGTTAATGGAGGCTTAGTACTAATGATGTGTTTAAACCAATCCATATTAAACGAGTTTAAATGTTTTAAACCTATGCTTAAACTCAGAGCTCCTGCCTTGGTTCTAGGGCTTGGTCATGTGGACCGAGGGCTGGCCCTCTTTATCCCTGCTATGTAACCATATAAAACTTAAATATGTATGCATTGCAATATGTGTTAAGAACCAACTTGCAGTATAACGACAAGTCTTTGGATTTGTGTGGGGGAGGTCGCGGGGTCGAGCCAAACCTCAACCCTTCCACCATATAAAACTTTTCTCGACAACGTTATAATGAAACTCGACCATAACATAACCAAATTTTGACCTTTGGGTGGGGGCACGTGGTGGCCTCTGGGCTAGCCACGTGTCAACATCCCATTAGCTCATTCATAACCAACCAGAAACTGCCATGTAGCCCAGAAATTCGAGCCAAAAATAATTCCACAAGTTTCATCACACCATTTTCCAGATGAAAACCAAAAAATTGACCCCTTTGACCCTGTTTGACCTTTTTTTTTTAAATTCGCCTGTTTGGCCAAGAGAACAACAGGTTATAACTTTCTCATATAGAGTCGGTTTTCGATGAAATGAAATGCATCAAAATCAGGGCGACAAGTCCTATCCAGTCATTCAGGTTCCAAGCGATTCTAAGCACTTTCATTTTTAGCAAAATTTTATCCCCAATTTAGTTTCTAATCACTCCTTCCCACTGACAAGGCTTTTTGTCCCACAAAAGCTGGTTATCTGATGAGAGTTTAACACTCTTCTCTTTTCCAAGTTCTATCAACTTTATTCTACTTGGAAAAATATCAATGACAACCACTTTGGTTCATTGATATGCCTTGCCTTGAAAATGGCTTGGCACTTCGACCAATGTCCTCATTTTTCTGCTGATCCAATCCAATACTTGTTGGTTGCTTGCTGACTGATTAAACACCTTGTTTTACCAAAGCGATCCCTTAGTTCTTGGAAAGCTGCCTGATGGCCTTCCCACTGAGAATCTTGTTCCTCCTTTGCACACACATGCATTCGATGCAAGCTTCTCCTTGGAAGCCACTTTTCCAAGTTAATCCCATCTGAGTGAACTACAACAATGAATTCCAATATCAGTAATCACAAGAAAAGAAATGATCATTCTTTTTACCTCCACGGTTCCAAATTACACATCTGGAAGAATGCATTCGCCATCTCTTTTTCTTCTTGGCATCAACAAATCAAATGGTCTACAATGGCTAATTTTTTGGCTTCAAACATTTTTAGCATCTTGTCCACTTTCCACTTCTTGATCCCATAATCCTCTAGTATTGACATGTTTCTCATGCTATGATTTGAGAATCAAGTATAATCATGAGCCTCTCACTCAAGAGTGGACCTTCCAAAATCTGGATACATCTTGTCACAAGAAAAACCATGAACTTGAAAAACACATCATGCAAGAAATACAGCCTGACGACCTCTTCCTTTTTCTCCTTCAAAGAAACAAATGTCACATCCTGTGAACATCACCATGCATTCTTACATCTTGGTGTACAAAAAAAACATCTATGTAATTTTTTGATGGGTTTGGACAAAACATGCGTCTTCAAACCATTGACTCTTAAGTCAAACAAAAACATGTATAACAACTTGACGATTCTTTCTCAAAACAACAAGAATTTCACATCTCATGAAGTGTGACAGAATCAGGGCGACGAGACCTATCCAGTCATTCAGGTTCCAAGCAATTGAACAATTTCAATTTTTAGCAAATTTTTTCCCCCAACTCAGTTTCTGATCACATTAGTTTTAAGGCATTTCTAGAAGAAATACTCCTTGATGTTGTTGTAGGTTTTCAAGAACCATGAATGTTCTCCTGTGGGAGAAATGTGCAATATAGGTGATCATGATACCATAGTACATATAATTCTTCAACAAAACTTTATCTACTGTTCTTGGGTCCTCTTATAGTTGTTGAATGATCATGCATACCTTCTAATTTTTATCTCGTTCTATCCTTGCTTCTTTTCCCCAATCAAATTATAGAAATAACACAGTGAATTGACCCTTTCTTCTTCTTTTCTTGAAATTGCATATACCACTATATTATGTTTTCAAAATCATAACCTAGCATATTTATAACCCATTTTTTTTCTTTTTTAAAGATAATCATTGATCCAATAAGAAATTCAAACTATAATCATATATTTTTACTGTAAAGTGTCTTTTTATTAGATAAGGGTGACATTTTTTTATTCATGTGTAGTATGGTCAACATTTCTCTCATAAATGGGTTTGATTAAGTTCTTTATTTTTATTTGATTTATCTGAACAACATGGGGATTCCTTCTTGCATTAAAATTGCACCAATGTCGTGACTGGAAGCATCACGCTCCACAATATAATTTATTTGTGAAGTCAAGTGTGGCTAGGATAGGAGTTGTACACATATCCTTATTATGTTTTTCAAGGGCTATTATTGTGTATTAAGTACAAGAAAATATTTTCTTATTTAATAATGAAGTATATGTGTTTCAATTTAATCACAATCCTTAACTAATTTGTGATAATAGCTTGTCAATTCTAAGAATCCTCTAAGTTTCTTCATGGTTTTGAGGATGACCATTCCATCATTTATTTAATTGTGTTAGAATCCACTTTGAAACCTTCATCAGATACAACATGAACCAAGTATTCCACTTCTTGAACCCTAAAGGAAAACTTGGAAGGATTTGCATGCATTTTTTGCTCTTCCAAAAAATTTAAGACCTTGTCAACATGTTGCACATGTTCTTTCCAAGATTTGTTATAGATCAGCATATCATCAAAAAATACTAACATAAATTTTCTAAAGGTTTGAAAATATAAACGATTAAGCTTTGAAATGTTGAAGTTGTATTAGTAATTCCAAATGTCATAACCAAAAACTCATAATCAACTTCATGTGTTCTAAAGGATATTTTGGGAATGATTTCTTCCGTCGTTCTAATTTGATTATATCATAAACCGTTAGATCTAACTTAGTAAAGAATATTGCTCCATGTAATTCATCTAATAATTTATGAATTAAAGGAAGAAAATTATGTTTGATGGTTATTATATATATATATATATGAACACATATGTCATGAAAAATCCTTTTTTGTAAGCATTTACATTGGTGAAGTGAAATCACTTTATCTAGGTTGAATGATGTCGACCTCTAATATTTATTGAATTAAACACTCAATCTCACTCTTCTATGCATATGGATACTTGTAAGGCTAATGTTAGGTGGTACACTTGCAACTTCCAAATGAATAGCATGGTCGTGATTTTGAGTAAGGAAAAGAACCTTAGGAATCTATCAAAATACCTTAGAATTATTGTTAATGACTATTTGGAGATCCATTGGAGCAGACCATTTACATTAGGTCTAAAATAGGCCTAAAATAAGTACAATCAAAAACAAATTTACAATAACCAATCACATGTTAGAAGGTTAGATCATCCCCTAGGGATATTGAGTTGGCATTAGTTGAGTTACAAATGAGCCTCAAAATAAAAATGTATTAGCAAATACTCAAAATAAAAATGTATTAGCAAATACACTTTAAATGAACTGATAACACATTAGAAGATGACATCATCCTCTAGAAATAAGTTAGAATTTGTTGAGTTAAAAATACTAATCCTTCACATTATAAGTGGTAGATAAAAAAATCATAATTAAATATGATAGTGATTTAAAAAAATAATCATAAATTAATTTAAATACATAATAAATACAACCATAAAATAAAAATACTTTACTTTTTGATATATAAAAATATCCATTTCACTTCAACTCAAAAAATCGATAATAAATATAAGATATTCTTTTTATTATGTAATTCACATTTATGAGTTTCATTTTGTTTATAAAAAAATGAGGGCTAAGGGGCAGAAATTCCCTTCCTTGAATGGGCATTCAATGGTGTTATCAAAGGGGGATTGTGGATGACTAATTAATTTGGGGAGACACTGAAATATTGGATCTGAGTGGCAGTTGAATATGGTACTTTAGCTTTCTTTTGTTTTTTATTTTGACATAGGTATAAGTCTTGAATAACAATCCACCTACTTTGGTTTACGGTTATTTATATGAATTTAAGTTTTTTTCAAGTGGAATTAAAAGTGAAATATCATTATGATTATGAAATACGCTCTACATGTGTACAACTGAGAAAAAGGACTCCATACATATATAACTCTGGTACTAGTAAGTGTCTTAGTGCTCGATGCTAAACAAAGGGAATATAGAAGGTTCTATGGATGTGTAATTGGACAAGGATATGGCAATGGGTGGATGTATAACTAGCTATGAGTGTATTAAAAAAAATAATAACATAGGATTGAAAGGAAGAACGAAGACACAAAATCCCAACAACCCACTATGTTTGGTCAAGTCAACAATGAGAGCAACAAGATATTGCACCCCAAGTAACTTTTCTGTCAAAATGCATGAGATGCATTGAAAATATCAGCATATCCAGGAAAATGCCTACTTGTCAGTCTCTATAAAATCAAAGACTAAAGAAACACAACATGAAAATAAAGGACTAGATAGAATCCAATTGATGGGAGGAGTAGAGAGAGTCCAATATCCACATAGTCTCTGCACTCGATCCACTTCTAGTAAATACAAAGTATATGCAAACAAATGAAGTTAAGCACATCGATATGAGAATCAAATAAGTAAATTTAAGGCTCTTTTATATCTTTGAACTAAATTTCATCTAAAATAAAATTGGACATATAAATAGAAATAAAGTTACTGAAAGTGAGTTAAATATAATGTGCCCTATCATAATTTAAAAATATATATATTCTTTAAAGAAAACTTTAAAATATGCAATGGTTTTTCCCAATTCTGAGTCATACCTTTGTACTTTCTTTACAATGGTCTCAACTACCATATATGAAAACAATTACTTGCATCAATTCCATTCCATAAATGTGATTTTCAACAGTTGCATAATGACTGGGTGCATCAATTATCCTACGAAACTTAATTGTGTTGTAGAGTTGGACATAAGTAGTCCATGAGAGATTCATGTCTTGGTAAAAACCCAACTCATTACCCAATAAATAGACCATGAAAATTGGCATTTGTATGATTAAAATTCATGATAATAGTGAAGGAGACTAGAGGTTTATTCATCCACTAGGTAGGATTGGACATAGCTCATGAAAATAAATCCATTAGTGTGCGTTACAGTAGCCAAACTATTAAAAGACATTATGACCCTGATGAAATTGTTTGGTGAGGAGAAAAATTCAAAGGATCTTGTGCATATTGTTCACCAGAATCATTTTTGTAGATAAAGAAGGTCAATATAGAGGGATTAAATGTACCTGAAACGTGGCTTAAAAATTCTTGTTTGAGGGTCATAGCACATTACTTCGAACTTGAGCTATAACCTTGAAATATTTATTTCTAACAAATCGAGTCTCACTGAATTTGAAAGTCTATAAAATGTCATGACTGTGGGAAGATATGGTACTCATTTAAGGCTCAAAGAAAACTACAGGAACATTCAATTCAAAGAATACCCCAGTGGCATTTAGAGAATTGAACTGGGAAACTTTAAAACCAGAATTTTTTCATAACTCAAAAAAAAAAACACAGGCTTCTCCAAAGAAATTGAATTAACATTCTTGCTCAATTTTAAAATTAAATATGAAAAAATTAATTAAAAAAAAAAATATTGTAAACAAAATTATTATGAAAAACATATGATATAGGCACATGGGGTTGCATGCTGCTACGTGCACCCTCTAAGTTGTCGGTTGTTAGCTCCCTGGTTAATAGTACAACAACGATCTTGCTACTACAGGACTCCTAGAACTGTATCAGCATTGAAAGGAATTATTGGTTTGATCTCGGTACATTCATCCCACCAAGATATGCATCTGTCCATTATCCCCCAATGGCCTCTGGTTTAGCCTTTTGCTTTATGTGGCTCACTCACTTTACTTGTAGGATAAGCATAGATTTAATTCATCAATGAGGAAGGTTTGATCCCTAAGGTGGTAAGAGCATTCAACCAACAGCTATGTCTATGATGGATCCCTAGCTAGCCAGTAAGAACATTACGAGAAGAGACAAACCAACCTTACAGAAAGCCTGTTCAATGAGTGCCTGAATGAAATTACTGTGATATACAATATCCCATTAATTAGAGATATAATGTTATATGTACATCCTGTATTAGAGTTGTTTCCATTATGTATGTGTAATTAAAATTAGTATAGAGACAGACAGACAGAAAAATCCAACCAAGAAAGTCGTAAAGTAGTCCATCCAGATAGCCAGAAATCCAATTTGACAAGCAGTCAAACAAAGCCAACTAGATAGATAGAAAGATATAAAATTACAAGATGATCGCTTTTCCCTACCAATAAGGCTTGTCTGTAGCATGATGGATCGCCTTCAAAGATACAATTCTTGTTTCATAAGAGGTGAAGTGAGTAATTGGTGTTTTGTATGAATCTTTGTCTCTCATGAGGCTGATATTTAGATATATATTTTCAACCATATGATTAGTATGTCTCCTAAAGCTGGTATCCTACTTGATCATGTACGTGGGTAGAGTGGGTAGAGCATACTAAGGAATTATTATCGAACGTATATGAATGTTGTATTCGAACACCCATTCACCATTCACATTTCTCTATGTGAAGTCAGTACACTCGTAAAAGAAGTTACTCTTGCATATATCTTTGTTGCATAGTACTGGTAAATGGTAATTTATATTGGCTTATATGTGGATTCAACAAAGACTAATTGTAACTGCAAGCATACTATATGTTTCTAATGTAACTAGTTGTAATTTTCAGGTTTGCAAAGAAAACCGCTCAAATCCAGGTGTTATGACATTGCAATGACAAAAGAAAATATATAATTAACAAACAAATCAGGTAATGTAACATTGAACAAAGTCTTGCATTACAAATAAAATAACCATGCATTAACAATTTGATAAAATTAGCTATTAACCTAACAAGAAAGGAAAAAATCACATCTACAATATGAAAATCATACCAATTTGAGGTTTTTTGTTCTCTCCATTGGCGTGAATCATATTTTATTGTAATAAATGTCAATTTATTTATTCTAATAATTGTCAATTTATTTTCTGCAGATAGAGTTGAGGAGTCGATGTGGATTTTTCTATAGGCTTATTGTTACAGAGTCATGGAGTCGGTGTGGGCTGCCATTCCATGGAGTAAGTGTGGCTACATCCTCATCGCTAAGAACAAACAAACCAATGCCTCTTGAATGAAGGATAAAAGGAGGAAGGTTTCCTTGCATGGTTTTCCAGGTGGCTTTGACAGTTGTACAATGCCATATAAAGGTTTCAACACAACATGTAGCATTCATACAATCATGTGTATTCAAGAGCCCCTTCCTAAATGTTTTGGATTCGGGTTTCCCTCCACTGGAGAAACCAACATGCATTTACTAATTGAGTGATCTATGAGGGACTCATCATCAAGAATTTAATTTTATCTAACTAATGCTACAACAATGTTAGCATTAGTCAAGCATGGCAGGAATTCTTATTCATGTGTCTTTTAAACCTAACTTATGAACCTCTTGGTCTAAACAAAATCTCAAATAAGACCTTTGATTCTCTGATTCTTTGATTAGTGATGTAGGAAAAAACAACATACAATTCCTACTAATCAACTTAGTGTAGTAAAATGTTTAATTTCACGAAGGCCCAAACTTTTCTTTCTTATGAAACTAGTTTGCCTTTTGTTGGTCCAGATATACTAGATTTCCACTACTTCAGTATATGTAAATTTCCCACATATTTCCCAACACAATGATGTAAATGTCTCAAGACCACATACCATTTATTTCTTTCCAAATGGTACCTTTTTTTAAGACCCCACTTGAACTATATCATTAACAATTTGGAATCCATTAAGGATTTGAATAACATGAATTTAAACCAAAATTATATGACAGCTTCAACCTTCATAAGTTGTATCCATATAATTAATTTGATTCAACCACATGCATATAGCGTTAACAAAGTATAGGTTTTAACGTTAACATGGTTCAAATCATATCTCAACAAATTTCAAACCCGCCATAAGTAAGGTTGCATTTCTGCCTACGTTTATATATATTATAACCTGCGGCACATGTAGTATCAACATTTATTCTCACCATACACAATACAATGCAACCAGACTTTGTGTAGCCTCCACGCACGCCACTGTGGTTCGACGTTTAACATTGTATCGATAGCAGAGTCTCCATGCAAATCGATTCTGCTAATCCATTCACCATCACGGTTTTGTAAAACCATTCGTCAGCACTCCAACATTGTGTTGTTTTGACATGATCATTGTCACGAACCTGATAGCATTTCATGTTTGCGTAATTAGCCTTCAAGCTATTACGGTGCTGCAAAAAGTTGAACTACATTGCCTCGTCGCTCTGCTATGCCCATAGTTGCACTCTTTTCCCCAACGCATAATGTGTCTTCAATCTGGTGTCAATCTCTTACACTCACGCATTCCAACAATATATATGTATAATAAAATTGCAGAAATAAACCAATTCATAATATCACTTCATTTGATATGAATAATCTACTGATTTAATTTTCCACATAAAAATTTGGAATCTACATATCGACAAAAAAATTTGAGGTTCCCTTACCATCCTCCAACTATTTATACTTGAGGAATAAAACTGCTCCTCTTAGAATAGGTTTTCTTAATAAATTACCACCTTCCTATTTTTTAGGCTTATCCCTATGTTGGCTCTACATCTACGCAGGGAGAGAAAGAAATTTCTAAGTTTATTACATATTTATTTAATTTCAAAACAAACTAACAATGCTCCAAAAATAAATAACAAATTTAATAAAATAATAAATTATACTATTCCTAAGTCTATTTTTTTTCAAATTAGCCACAACATGTGACCAAGACGTCACATTGCTGGCTAGGTCCTCGAAGCTCCTGCATCAGACACCCGGGGAAGAAAACTGATCTTGTATTACTTTGGAGTCGATCCCCAATCTCTGTAGTTTTGCTGCAGTCATCCAACTGGTGTCTTCCACTCGTTGTCATTTCCACTTGACCAAATACTGATAATAATTTTGGCTCCTAGTTTTCTTCAACACTCTTTTCTCTAAAATGGCTTCCACTTCCCTCTTTTCTGCTGTAGGCATCTGTTCTTCCCAATTTATTGTTGGGCTTCCTTCTTCTGTAGTGGCCCCTTGTGGTTCCTCGTCTAGTTCTCGGTATAGATACAGATCTGCAATATTGAATATAGGCGATATTCCGATTCTTGTTAGCAAATTAACTTCATATGCATTTGAAGAAAATTTCCTTATAATTTTACATGGCCCTATCTTCTTGAGTTTCAATTTATTATAAGTCTTAACAGGAAATATTTCTTTTCTTAAATACACCATAACTAAATCACCTACTTGAAATTCCTTTTCTCGCCTTTTCATATCTGCTCTTTACCTGTATTTGGTATTGCTTTCCTACAACATTATTTTGACATATTCTTGTAGTCCCTGCATCTGTTCTACAATTTCTTCAACCTTTGCACTTTGTCCCTCTTGCTTTCCTAGGTCTCTGAGTTCATACACACCCCTTGGATGCATTCCAAAACCAATTTGGAATAGACTCATGCCAGTACTTTGATTCGGAGTGTCTTTATAAGCAAACTCAGCCTAAGAAAGGGCTAAATCCCACTGTTTAGGATTGTTATACACTAGGCTTTTCAATATGTTTCCCAGACTTCTATTCATGACCTCACTCTGCCCATCCATTTGAGGATGATATGCCGAACTAAAACTAAGGTTGGTACCTAGTTTCTTCCATAGAGTTCTCCAAAAATATCCCACGAACTTGGTATCCCTGTCAGACACAATGCTTACAGGAAATCCATGTAATCTTACAACTTCTGAAAAAAATAGATTAGCAATATGTGTTGCATCACTTATTTTCTTGCATGCAATAAAATGAGCCATTTTTTAAAATCTATCCACAACAACATAAATGGAATCATTTCCGCTTTGAGTTTTTGGTAAATCCAAAACAAAATCCATACTAACTGCATCCCATGGTCGGTTGGGTATTGGTAATGGCTGATACAATCCTGTATTTCATATCTCAAACCATTTATATATCTAGCTGCCTTTTCTAGATCATCTTCAACATGGCCAGATCTAATACTCAGGTTACAAAATTCTTCAGTATATTCCTTGATTGTCATCCCTTTCTCTTTTAAGTTCTGCAATTGTCTAAACAGATTTAATTGGTAATCCTTCAGCAAAAACTTACCTTTAGCTTACTTACCATCCTATCTCATTGCTTGATTTTGGGCTTCCCTTTTCGCTCCCTAGATAGCTGCAATTTGTCCCACCATAAGGCTGCATGGCCTTTCAATATCATGGCTGCAAACTTCACTTTCTTCTTGGCATCGACTTCTTTATAGTCAAAGTATTTATCTAACGAACTAATCCAGTCCATTAGCACCTCTACACTAAGACTTCCATCATATAAAGGTACTTTTACCTTTGGTCGACAGTTGACCTTTGCGAGCATCTTCATGACTTTGGCTACCTCGCTTTCCTCCTCCACTTCTTTGTCAGTGGTCTCTTCTTCATCAACACTAGAAATTCCACCATTTGCTACTCTCCTCTGAGTGGTTTCCACTATAGCCAGTCTCGTGCGCAAATGCCAGATCTCATTTAGAAAAACTGCGTTTGCTATAGGTCTCCCTCGACCTATCCTAGCTCCTCTTCTGGGCAGCATTCTCTACAATACTCCAAAAACAGCTTAACAAGCTCTGATACCAAAAATGATATAGAAAAAACAACATACAATTCCTACCAATCAACTCATTGTAGTAAAATGTATAATTTCACTAAGGCCCAGACTTTTCTTCCTTATGAAACTAGTTTGCCTCTTGTTGGTCCAGATATACTAGATTTCCACTACTTCAGTATATGTAAATTGCCCACTTATTTCCCAACACAATGATGTAAATGTCTCAACACCACATACCATTTATTTCTTTCCAAATGATACTTTTTTTTAAGACCCCACTTGAACTATATCATTAACAATTTGGAATCCAGTAAAGGATTTGAATAACATGAATTTAAACCAAAATTATATGACAACTTCAACCTTCATAAGTTGTATCCATATAATTCATTTGATTCGACCATATGCATATAGTGTTAACAAAGTATAGGTTTTAACATTAACATGGTTCAAATGATATCTCAACAAATTTCAAACCCGCCGTAAGTAAGGTTGTGTTTCTGCCTACGTTTATATATATTATAACTTGCGGCACATGTAGTATCAACATTTATTCTCATCATACATAATACAACGCAACCAGACTTCATGTAGCCTCCACACACGCCACTGTGGTTCGACGTTTAACATTGTATCGACGGCAGAGTCTCCATGCAAATCGATTATGCTAATCCATTCACCATCACAGTTTTGTAAAACCATTTTTCAGCACTCCCACGCTGTGGTGTTTTGACATGATCACTATCACAGACCTGACAGCGTTTCATGTTTGCGTAATTAGCCTTCAAGCTATTATAGTGTTGCAACAAGTCGAACTGCATCGCCCCATGGCTCCGCTATACTCATAGTCGCACTCTTTTCCCCAACATAGAATGTGTCTTCAATCTGGTGTCAATCTCCTGCACTCACGCATTCCAGCAATATATATGTATAATAAAATTACAGAAATAAACCAATTCATAAGATCACTTCCTTTGATATGAATAATCCACTGATTTAATTTTCCACATAAAAATTTGGAATCTACATATCGACAAAAAAACTTGAGGCTCCCTTACCATCCTCCAACTATTTATACTTGAGGAATAAAACTACTCCTCTTAGAATAGGTTTTCTCAATAAATTACTACCTTCCTATTTTTTAGGTTTATCCCTATGTTGGCTCTACATTTACGCAGGGAGAGAAACCAATTGCTAAGTTTATTCCATATTTATTTAATTTCAAAACAAACTAACAATGCTCCAAAAATAAAGAACAAATTTAATAAAATAATAAATTATACTATTCCTAAGTCTATTTTATTTCAAATTAGCCACAACATGTGATCAAGACGTCACATTACTGGCTAGGCTAGCTAGGTCCTTGATGCTCCTGCATCAATTGGTTAACCAGAAACTGTTTCAATGTTCAATAGGCTAAGCAAAAGGCACATTACAAAATTTTGGTTGAAAACATTATTTTTCTACAGATAGCTCAGATTTCAACACAAATCGATTGCAACAATCTCTCATGCCTATGGCAAGGGCTAATAAATGGACATAGTTTCGGTAAAAATATATTCTTATTATATGTTAGAGATGAGCTATGACATATCGTATGTGGTATATGACATATAATAAAAAGCTCGTATTATGAACCTTGTATTATATCACATATCATAATAACAATTCCACTTCACCTATTTTATATTATGCTCGTAATTTGGTTTGTCATTTTATAGTGTAGTTTAATTTAAATATTATATAATTTATGTTAGATCAGGGAAAAAAATTTAATGTAACTGTTAAATTATATTATATTATTTTTTATATTATAAATTAATGATGATGTATAATATAAATTAATACATATTTCATTATGTTACAATATTTTATTATTATATTAAATGATATTTATATATTACATCTTTATATATTATTTTAATTGTATATTATTATATGATTTTTAATTAACTAAGAAGTTATGAATTTATATTTTATTTCAAGGTTTTAATTGTATAAGAATAAAAGATAAAGGAAATAATTGTTTAAACATAATGATTATTTTTTAAAAGCTCACTTTTATTTATAGTTCATGTATTTTCTTTTAGTCACATTAATAAGATGTTTTTAGTAATTCTACTTTTACAACAATTATCAATTTAACTTAATCATAGTTCCATAGATTCTAATGCAAAAGGTAAGATGTAAATATATTTTCCCAACAAAATGACTAACTAATAATATTTATTATATCTCGTAAAAGACCCATTTTAGACCTCAACATTTTCCTAATGGATGTTTGAACATAGTAACGAGCAGAATTCTACAAGTACACCATGGTGTCTCTTTTTCAATATTGTTTTAATAGCAAGTACACCATGGTGGCTCTTTTTCAATAATGTTTTCATGCTATTAGAGCTTATCACTTTAGATGGTTCCCCTTGGATACTTCTAAACTCAATGTCCTTTTCTTGAAAGGAAAATATCATGAAAAAGTCTTGAAAATTAAGATTCAATATTGCTAAGGATTATAACCATTGGACCACTAATACAACATCATCATAACCCATTTGGATTGCACTCTTGGTAATATCCAATAAATACTCTCTCATACTCATCTTCATACTAAGGCACTTCCCTTAAAATTTATGGTGCCTCCATCTATAATCATTACCTAAAATTCTAGTATTGGAAATACAAAGCAATCAAGAAGTTCTTCCAATTTGTAATTGATGAAGTTATGGGTTTACTAGAATCAGTCAACATTATTAAATTTTTCTCTTCTATATATCCTTCAATATTGAGAGTTTTAGGAGTATTAATGTTGGTCAATGCATGAAAATATATCATTGGAATAGTCTCTTCTAGATCTAGACCTTGTGACAGTTCCAATTCTTGAACTTCTTCCTCTTTATAGACCATGTAGAATAATTTCTTCTAACAACATTTATGTACCTTACTATACTTGTTGTCACAAATGAAACATACTTCATTTGTTCTTCTTTCATACATTAGTTGAGGTGTAAACCTTGTTATTTGAGTGAGGTTAGAATATAGAGCATGATGTTCTATATAGTTGTTAGTGACCATTTTTCTAGTAGCCATACTTTTACTTTCAACTTTCCTTGTCAGAGTAAAACAATGCTTTTGGGATTTAGATTCGAAGAGACACACATCATGTTAGATGTTTTTCTTTAAAGTTCCAATAAATAGGTCCAAAACATTATCCTCTAAAATTTTATTTACACTAAGACTCAACTTTTGAAATTGTTGAATGTGCTTTGTAATTTGGCCTTTTTCTAAAGATTTACCAATTGGCTAAAGAATGAATTACTCTTAGTGTTCCCATAATGTGCAATTTATTCCTCTGTAAAAATGGACCAATATACAATAGAATCATTTTTTCTTTCACAAAGTTGTTGTTAACATCCTAATTGATCATGTTCTAAATATAAGGATGCAATATTTACCTTTTGTAAGGTTGTCACTTGTTGTAGATAAAAATATTGTTCCATTTGCAATTCCCATATTTTTATAGGATCATTATCATCAATATTCCTCATACTTATCATTAGAATGAAGTAGATCCTTGGTGTTGCATTGAATCCATGATTATGTCGATCTTGAGGTGATGAAAAATCAGTAGTTTTTTATTAAATGTGTGTGCTCTCCATTCATGATAAAATAAGCCCCATAAGTGATTGAGTCTTAACACCACTATTCGTCTTATTTTCATAACTTCTTTGGATCTCCATATCCTTTTTAGGAAGTGTCTATGATACAAGTTTTTCCATGCAAATAATGGACCTTTGTATTTCTTCCTTGATGGTTTTTTGTATTTATTCCTTATTTTGATCTTCTTTCCTATTTTTCCTGAGGACTTGATAAATTTACCTATTTCAACAAACTACAATTCATTTCATTTTCTCTAATTCGAAGAACTTGTATTCTAAGTCCTCACTTTATTTAGATGTTATGTTTAAATTTTTTTGAGTACTATTAGTATTTCTTGAAGACCCATTTTCCATATAAGAAACTAACAATACTCATATACACAATTTTTCAATCACCAATATTCAAAATTTAATTCTCTCATAAGCTATGTACATTTCAAACCTTAATTTATAAATCATTTGGATATTGATATTTTCCTTTGTATAAATTTAAAATTTAAGGCCTTATGAATCTTAAATTTCATCTTGTAAATGTCTTCTCTGCAATTCCATAGGTCTGATCAAAATTTGATATTCCAAGTGAAAATTATGGTGACTTTCCCAAAACTTGTTGTTTTTTTTGTCCCTTTCCAAGAGTAAATTTGTACAACATCCCATGTATCCAATTTGTCAAATATAATTCTGAAATTTATATGTAAGGAACTTCAATATGTTTCCACAAAACCTTGAAATTTTCATAATCTAAAACTTCTTTGGGATAAATTTATGATGAACCTACCAAGATTACTCATTTAAAATATGATTTTAGGACTATTCACAAAACCTAACCTCCACAGGGTATATATAAAAAATTATAGTGAACTAGGATCTTAAATTTTTACCATATATACCTTGATCTATCTCCTTAAAAACCTCATAATTTTTTGGTTTTAAGCCTCCCCACTAAAAAGAAAATAGAAAAAAATATAAGATGAATCAATTGAACTAATTTTACAACCAATCACAAACTCTAACTTCCATAGAGTATATCTCTGAAGGTATAGGAAATATATATATATATATATATATATATATATATATATATATATATATATATATATATATATATATAATTTGAACCAATTATACTACAAAATATTGTCTAATTATCCTAATTATTGTATTGTCTTAACATTCAAAAAAGAAACTATAATGAAAATGCCAATATGTCTCATTTCAATAGAAAAACCCTGGGATCATAGTTATAATATGAAATTTTATAGACCAATCACCTTAAAAATGATAAGAAGTCAATGAGTGCAATCCACTTCTAGGGTGGAACCTCATTTTACAATTAATATAATACAAGACAACATATGATGATCCTAAGACGAGGCCTGTTTGTATATATATCAGAGACAAAAAGTAAAATTATAATGAAATGTAATACCCTTGCTCTCTTATAATTTTGTAATTATATGTGAAAGTTATTAGGCTAGTGAGTCGAGTTATGTTATGTGGCCTATGTGCCCATATAATTATGTTATATATTTTGGGGCCAATGTGAACATGCATATATTTCAGTTTTGGTTAATTGGCTAGAGGGCCATGTTTGTAAATATTTTAATAATAATAAAATAGACTAGCTATGGAGCCCACTGCATAGTAAGAGTATAAGATGGTTGTGAAACTCCATTGTGAAACAGAAATGAAGCGTTGATGATGGTGGTTGGTGTTAAGGACACATAGGGCCCACGTGGCTTTAGGGTGTGCCACTTGGCTGAGAGAGGCCATGCAGCTATGGGTAGTATGTATTTTTTTGAGGCATCATTATGATAATTATTCATTATCACTATGGTTATTACCATTCAGATGATCATTTCTCTAATGAGTATGATGGCTTTGGACTTAAATTCTGAGAAACCAACTAATGAGTCTCGAGCTCAGGTTCTAATACCAACTAGGAGCTATTTTGGTTTATGGCCTGGAGGGTGGCTAGAGCCTTAGAGTAAAATGAATTTTGGGTTGGAACCTTGGTATTGGATGTGTCCTAGAGGGTGTATGGAGCCCTGAAGCAGCATGGTTTTTGGATTTTCACCTAGGTCGTGGAATTTTAGATGTTTTTGGTTACAGTTTCCTATGGAGTTACAACCCTAGCTTGAGGGTGACACATTGTTGAAAAAATGAACCACGTGGTCTATTACAAGGTTGAACGTGGAGATCCCATAGCCAAGCATATATTTTAAGCAGATAAGTGCCCATGTTTACTATGTACTTTTTTGTGCAATTAATGGAATTATGTGGAAACCCTAGTTTCAGGGTTTTGTGATTATATTGGTTATAATTACCTTTATATTATGTTGTGCATTTATATATGTGTGTTTGTTATAATTATCTATATTATTTTGTTATTCTTAATGTTATGAATGCTTAGGGATTTATATGTTGCGCATAAATTTCATGCTTAAATATTGATAATTATCGAAAATTTTGTTATGAATTTGAATTGTATATTGTTTTATAATTACACATTAAAGGATTTTATGTTAGGGTTAATACCCATATTACAAAATTTAAATGGTAATTCCATTAGAGTTACAGGTGGATTATGGTTGTGAGTTAGGGTTTAATAAAGAAAACTATAAATTATGTTCTTTGCATAGTTATGGGTGAATTAATTGGTAAAATTAGGGTTATGGTTGTGTAGCATTGCCTGGAAGGTGGCCAGGAACATTACAAAGTAGTATCAAAGCCCATTTTACCATATTGGGTCTAATTTGGATAAATTTGGAGGTAGAATGAGAAAAATTCCATATGGTATAGGTTACCTTCCATTTGTTTAACAAAATTCATGATGGTGGAAATAGAAAAGAAAAATCCCTAAATTTGATGGTAGGTTCCATAGAAGGGTACCTAGCATGGTATAAAAAGGAAATAGGTTGGAATTTGGAGGCTTTTGAAGGAAATTTAGCCACTGAGGGATAAATTTATGTTGTTGCGGGTTACACATTGACAAAATATTCTTGTTGGCATGGTTGTGAACTTTTCCATTGGTTCATAGGAAAATCAATTGAAACTACTTTATAGAGTGTTTAAATTTCTTTCATAGATTTTTGTTAAGAGAAGGAAATCCATTATTATGTAATAAAATTAGATTGGACTCACACTTCTTTGTTTGAAAACAAGTGTTTGAAAAAATATATGAATGAGATGGTTTCATGGTATATAATGATTAATGTGTGCACCAATAAAGGTTATTGTAATTTATAAAACAAAATAATGAAACTAGGAAGAATGATTCAATAGAAGGTTGGAATTTTGTGGATGATAGCTTCTGGGATTAAATTTATGACCTATTTAAGACTTTAATAATACTTTCCAACTTTTGATGCACGACCAAGTATTTCCATTTTTCAATGCACCTAAACTTTATTCCTTTGAATCGCAAATTGCCTATAGTGGTGGCGGTTATGAAGATGGGTACAAATTTATGGAAAATTTTAGTCCAGTGGTGCATGAGTTGATATTTTCCCTTTGTTGACTTGATCCCATTGTAGACGAGATATAAGATATTATCTCTTGGGACCTTAAACCTCTTGGTTTCATCGCTAATCGAAATGAGGTTGTTGTATTATTCCATGAAATTTGAACCAATCACATCCTTATATTTCATTTCTCTTCCCTAATCCTTAAACTGACCAATCATAACTCACTGAGGCAAGTTCACCGAACTAAGATTTCGAAAAGTGGAAATTGTACAATGCCAACTTATTAGGACAATGATCTTGATACAATGTCAAATAGTTTGGTATATCTATTCCAGTTGAACCCAGAAGTGGATGAACTGATAATGATCATTTGCATGTATGAAATGAGAAAATTGAAATCATTATCAATTGCAATGAATTTCACCGTGATCTTAGTTCCCATTATCCTAATTTCAAGTTGCTTACCAAATGTTCAACAAAAGTTCTCAATGGAATGACATATCATGGAATAGATTGATGTGTGGACTTAAATTGTTGTTTATTTTTAAACCTAACTATCAAGTGCCCCAGTCATGATCTACAACATTTTTAACTCTGGAAATGTATTGTGGAGATAAGATAGTGCACACATTATATAAATTTACAAGTCATAACATCCATAGGTTTAAAAAGAGGACTTGAGTTCAAGTGATGGGGATTCCCTCACTAAGTCATATCATTCAGATGCTTTTGAGCTAGATTTGACTTCATATTGCAAGATAATAGTGGAAATGAAATATTCACAATGAACAATGTATTCAGTAGGGTGTCAAATTTGAAGATATGTAGACTTTGAATTTCAAATGCAGGTGAAAATGGGTTTTTCATTGCCTCATTTGAATTCTATGGTTCAAGCCTTTAGCTTCATTTCAAAGATCCTTTATCAAAATTTCAAAGAGTGAAAGCATTGTGGGAATTAGGAATTACTTGGGGGCAGGGGGGTGGGGTGAATCAGTAATTTACAATTTTATTTTATTTTACATTAAGCACTTAAAAATTTAATAGTGAAACATTCAATAAACACATGAGATATTGTAAATCATAAAACACATTGAACACAATGATTTAACATGAAAACCCTTCTGAAAAAAATCATCAAATCTTGTTTTTATATTACGATGTGAATCTAAAGCACCCATTAAGATTACATCACTTGCTTGTGAGCACCTAGTCATAAGAGACTCCAACCCCCTTCAATTCAACAAGCTCAAACTTGCCTAGAGGCACCAACCTCTTATAATTGTAGGCCCACACCTGTGACAAAAAAGAGTTATTCTTTTCATACAATTTTTAAGTTGAGAACTATGGCCTACATCTACAACATAAAAAGAACCTATAAAATTGAGTTGATGTCTCTCTACAACTCCCTGTGCTTTCCTCAAACACACACACACTCAGTTTCCTTTACCTTTGTTACTCTTGTTCTACTACACTATTTTCACTTCGCTACTCTCTTTGTTGTGTTTCATCGTTCACCAACTACTACATCTACTCTCTCCCTTATCCTTAGCATTAGCGCACAACCATTCCTTTTTTTCTACACATCTCACACTATTGTTTCACACCATTTCCTCATACAGACATCCACATTTAATTATTTTCCCCTTCAACTATATCTCATAGTACAATAACATGCAATAAATGGCTCAAGTATTGTAGAGGGAAAAACACTACAACACAATGTCATTGATCTTAATTTCTTCTGTATGACTCCTCTTGCCTATTACTTGACCACAATACATACTCGAGATTTTTGACAGAATCCCCATACTTAATATAAGTTGTCTTAGAATTTTTTTCTCATTTAATTATTTATGGCACAAGGATTGCTTCAATATGATCTACTTTGTCTAAGATTGAAAATCCATCATCATTTGTACAATCTCGATGAGGAGGCCCATCACTGAAACAATTGAATCCACCAACTACATTAACTATGATCTACTACATTCAACCAGTGTTGTGCCATCAAACTTTTAAAAATTTGCATATGTGACCAAGTGTCGTGATCTTGAACAAACAAGGGAGGCACCTAATTCCACGCCCATAACAAGCTCCCATGCCTTTAACTCTTTGGTGCATTAGAGGAAATTTCAGCCTAAAAGTGGTCTCCTATGGAAAAGTAATAAAATAATAGGAAAATAGTAAAATAAGATTTTTTAATTTTGGTGGGAAAAGAAGAAAACTATTTTTTTTAATTGTTTTTTTAGCTTATATCCTTGCAGGTTTACTCAAATTTCAAGTGTAAACACTTTTTAGATGAATAATTAAATTCAACATCCAATGAGTACCCATTATACATACTTTTGAGAAGACCTCCATTGATAAAAATTAAAGATACATTAAAAAACGTGTTGAACACGCTTTTTTAATGTATCTTCAATTTTATCAACGTGGATCATCTCAAAAGTATGCATAACGAGTACTCATTGGATGAAAAATTCAACGAGTGTCTACACTTGAAATTTGAGTAAATATATAAGGAGATAAGCCAAAAATATAATTAAAAAAAGTAGTTTTTTTTATTTTCCCTCCAAAACATTTACATGTGCTTATTTTTAAATTTAAAGGGCTTTGATTGGTTTACGTAATATGTATGTGAAAATTTCATGGGCACTTTTAGGCTAAAATTTCCTCTAATGCCTTTTCTCCATGAAAACAATGCCCATGACCATGCCTTTAGTCATAAAGTTCTTTCTCATGGGTTTGGAGGTTTGAGCATATTTTTTTCTTTCAAGTGCTACACAAGCCCGAGAAACAAATAGTCCCAAAAATGCAAAAATATTGGATGACATCATCAATACCACATGGCCACCTCCAAGTGGTGCCACATATCATCATTTCCAACTAACTACTATTCGCCAATGGTAACCATAATAAATCCCCTGAGGAAAAACCCCCTTGCCTTCATTTACTAGGAAATTTCTCCATTCCTTGGAACAATTTACCCTAGCCATTTCTCATTGTTCCTTTTCTGAAACCACTAGGGTGACGTCAGTGCAAGGGTGATTTCATTCCTATGTCATTTTTTTGCGATAAAAGCTACCCTAAGTTTTGGGTTGAGGGACCTAACAGAGTGGAAGGCATATCATCACAAGAAACACTCAAATTACAATTCTTAATGCTTGAGCTAGAAAACTGAGGATAGACGACCTTACCCATGTGTCCTACGTCTAAGTTCAATCCCACAGGATGAAACCATCTGCTACTCCTCGTGCTTCAAAACCTGCAAATCAATCAAGAAAAAACATACAAACTATTTTCACAACATATATATCTTATATGTCAGGATGTTAGATCATATAATCTCATAAAAATAACATGAAATAAACCATTACAAGATCATTCAACATGTACAGGAGACATATAACACAAATACATCAGGAATGGGATAGAGCTTATTTTATTGATAATATGTAAAGAGAAAGTGATGAAATCACCTGAGATCTGCCACCAATCCAAAAAAAAATCGTCCTCCGGATCCGTCAAGCCCTAGCCTCACAAAGCTTCTTCCATAAAGGGTGTGCAAAGGATGTCACATAAAGAGGGGGTGAACATCACAAGGAAACAAGGGTTTCCTAAACCTGGAGAGTGCAGGAGGCACAGGGAAATATCAAACTTTATCAGGGCTATAACAAGCTATAATATCAATAGAATTCTCTCTCCTCCCTTAGTCCTTTCCCTTGAGGTGTATTTATACTTCCTCAAATCAGTTTTTCAGTTGGGAAACAGTTTGTCCACGGGATGGAGTAAGTAATATACAGGTAAAACCCATAAACCCTGCCCAATTAATAGGGATTTTATTAATTTTTAATATTTTAAATAGTATACGTGGGTCATATATGAGTGGACCCACGTCTGCACATAGAAATTTCTAGGCAGAATCGCGTATGGAATTTAAAATATTGTTTTTTAAGAATTTTGACCAAGTCTGAATGGAAGTGTTGCCCAAGGCCAATGCATAAGTCATCAAGTATATAGAGGTGATAAATGATGCTATAACAGATGCCCCCTAATATATGAGGTCAGAAGGGGTGCATGATGGTCTAAATGTATTATGTGCATAAGAAATAATCTTGCAAGGACTAGAGAGGACTTCACCAAATTTCAACCTGCCAAAAACCAGTGAATGAAATCAGATGAAAGCTCATTTTTGAGGTGGGCATACCAATGCTCAGTGAAAAAAAAGCATGTTCGCATATCAATTATGGAGTGAATCCAATATGTATACAAGTATAATTGAACTGTAAAGTACATAGCGAATCATCTAATAAAATATTGATCAATGATGCTAAAAATATATATAATCACTGAAGTCACAACTGAATCTCCAAGTACCAAATCATAAGTGGTGTAACAAATGGTATTGCACGCAACTCGGGTGCCAAAATATAAGATGTTGCTATGATGAACTGCAATATATAAGGGTGGATGGTGTCACTAGCAGAAAACTGGAGGAGTTGTCAAAGTGAACCAAAACAAGTTGATGCAAACCCAAGGTCTTCACTGATCACTATGAAACAATTATACACAATGGGAATAAATGACCTGAGGTCTGCCATGTGAGAAATCATTTGATTATCGGTCATTGATGTATATCGTTAACAAACGTGAGAAAAATCACCAATAATGATGATGAGAGTTAAGGTGCCCTAGTACAATCTAACAAGTGTGAATAGATGAATTGAATTCAAACACTTGAGAGAATATCCCAATCAGGAGACATTGATGTATTCTCACTGTCAATAGCAAAGGAGTTTGCCATTGATGACTGCAAACCCTAAGGCACTGACAAAAGGACTCTAGAAATTATTCCTAGAGCAATGAGTCGGAGTCGATGGGGAAATATCTGCTAGAAGGAAGGAATTAAGGCATCCCACATCAATCTAGCACGAGTGTAACCTGCAGGGAAAAATTTGGAAGGAATCGGACGAAGAAAATTGAAGTAACCAACCCGAAGTACATTTTCGACATGCACAAAATGTAGCTAGCACACAGAAGAAACCCTTTGAACCAACCAATAATAAAAGCTGGAAAAGAGGAAAGGAATCCACCGATAGGGTCAAATGGAAACCAAGGCACTGCATGAATCCCAGGTGTGATAATGTAAGCTGAAGTCGAACATAAGGGAAACCACTCAGTCAAAGACCCATGGTGTTGATCAAATGTTGAGCATAAGGTCACCTATCAATGATGTAAATAGGGTCAGGATGCAGCTCTAGGTTTACTCTCAGAGAAATTTTTCGAAGTCGATAAGAGACAAGCCCGTCAGCAAGAAGTCAATGGAGACCTTCTCAAACCAGCATGAGCAAAGGAACAAATAGCTGATGTGATAGAACAAGACTCTAATAGACAGGGATGGCCGACTAAAAAATGAGTCAAGAGACACCGCAGAAAGGATGACTCAGGTTTACTTCCCCTGAACAAAAGCACGACTCATTTTGACAATGGCAGCATATGATAACTTTGTATAAGTTTGTCATGCAGGAGGCATAAACATAACCTCCATATGATTGGAAGAGATAACCAACCGGGGGAATACTAACTCGATAACAAGGTTACAGCTTATCCTAAGTCAGAACTAAACCCATCCCAAATGGAGAAAAGGATTAGCCTTTTTTGTGCTTTGTTCAAGGGTGACACAACTGACTCTTTAGTTGCCATCAAATGTGGAAGTAATGTCTCATTCCCTCTGTTTTTGGAATATTTGATTTTTTTGTCTTTTTCGTATTTCAAAGCCTAAAAAGGAATAAAGGAATGCCTATAGTACAATGGATAGAATGAGTGTTGGTAAACATATGCACTATTTCCTAGGATAGGAACAATCATATGCTCAATGCAAGGTGGTGAAAACTGGTAAGTGACACTAAGAGGAATGTTCCATCCATGGGAAAAGGTGTGAAGTTGTGAAGGCTAAGTGATTGTACAATTGACTTTTCAGAAATACATGGTCAAAAGATGGCTTAAACACGGGTCCAAATGAAGCTGACTAAAGGTCAAGATATACAAATGGTCAGTATGCAATGCAACAAAACAACTCAACAACAAAACAGGATCCTCTAAGGTATATGGCCAGAAAAAGATAGCGAATAAGAATAAGGATGAATGTTCAATGCATAAGTCAAGGAAAGACTAAAGAGGACTTCCAAGCCTACACAAATTGTAGCATGGGCGACAAATGCTAGCAAGTATCTAACTAAGAAGCCCATGTAAAGGATGGCTCTACCATCATATCATGATTTATAAGTCAGCGAGTGAAATTGGTTTAATAATCATAACATGATGGGGTCGAACCTATGGGAATATTTCTGAATGGAGGCTAGTATGCATAAGTGCAATGGAAAATGAATTCCCTAACCTATATGCTAGTTAAAAATAAAATATCTTCCATGACAGGTCAGTGGTCATGGAACCTAAGCAGAAAAGGAATCATCTCAAAATCACTAGAATGGACCTGAAAATTATCTATCCCAACACTTACAAGCCAAAAGGTTAAACAGTCATGAACAAATTCAAAAAATTACCATAAAAAAAATTTGCGAAAAAAATTTGAATTCTGGGCATAAATAGGTCTTCTGGACTCACATTTGATCATTTGTGCTGTGCATAAATTGTGAAAGTGCTCTGGAGCAGAAACTCTCCTTCTTGGAAAAAGAGCAGTTACCCACCGAATCGATCCAAATCTTTCAAGTAAGCCTCATACTCAACTTAGTCATTAACTTATTTATAATATCAAGCAAATTTTTTGGATTTTCACCATAGAAATTATGTTTTTTCTTAAACCCTTTGTGTATACGCAGGTTCATAATGATGACCTCATGTATAGACGCGACTGTGTCTAAATGGACTCGCTTATGCACAGAGCGAAATTTTAAAATGAATTTCTAATTGGATTTTGGATGAAATGATGCAGGATGACCATAAGCTGGAGGGAAAGAGAGCATAATACTATTGATAATGAGGTCATGGAAGACCAGTTATCCTTGGATATCCAGGGATGTGAATTATTAAAAATTTTCAAAATGCCAAACATGAAAATGAATACAAGATTGCTCGAAATGCTTGTAAGTTATTGGGATCTGGATGAAGATTGTTTCATGATAGATAAAATACCACTAAGGATTGAAATTGAAGACATTTACTTCATAATTGGACTCTCTTGGATAGGGAAAGCATTCAATTTGTAGGGAAATCCCATAGGAGGGTTAAATGTCGAGGATTATATTCGTGTTTACTGTGCTGAGGATACTCAAAAAGTCGGGACACATATCCCAATTAAAGATGTGCAAGGTTTTCACATGAAGATACTTATTTTCACCATTATGAAGGTAGCCAGATCAGCTTCCTTACACCAAGCTTCATGAGGAAGCATGAGTTTGGTAGTGGATTTCTTGACTACATTGTATGATTGGTGAAAAAACTTACTGACAAACTTGAAGAAACAACTGACTTAAATCCAAAAGAATAAGACAAAGCATTTTGGTTATGGTACCATCCTATGCACATTCTTCTTTGAGAGGAATCCATGGCTTTTCCCCAAGATCATCTCTACCATCAAAAGCCCTCATGATCCATGGATAGCTAGGTGGGAAGATCTGATGAAAAGACAGGGGCCTGGTGAGGTCCCTCAGACTACTTGGGATGATGATTTCTTCCTTTGGTGGGGAGAACAATTCATCGCAATAGAGGGCAATCCCTATGTTGGCATGGATTTCAGGTGACATCCAGATTTGACCCTTCCACCTAATGTAGCATGGGGGCGATTGGTAAGATCGCATAATGGTTTTTTGATTATATGATTTTTTTAATTTTAAAATTATATGAAAAATCAAAAATATTTTTTTAGCACAATATGACTTCCAATTTTTATGGATCATGTTGCAGACATGGGACTAGTGAGACCTGAGGGCTTCCTTAGGCACAGGCATTGTGGAAGAGAAGTTGAGGATGCCACAGAAGACCAAGGGAGGACCCTCCATGCTATACAGAGAAACTTGGAAAGCTTGACTCGCCAAGTCCCTATGGATGCCATAGAGGACCTCCTGGAGGCTATACAGAGATGTGTGGTTGGAGTACCACACGATTGGGTGCGGATGTTCCACCGTGTGGCGAAAGCTATAGTGTTCTTCCAGAAAAATTATCCTGGGAAGGGCCCAAAGGATAGATTTTATTTGATCAGATTACTATAATATTTTTTGATGATGACATGATAGGGCATAAGCCCGAATTTTGTAGGACATGATTGTCTGATTTTTGTATATTTTGAACACAACTCTGATATATATATATATATATATATATATATATATATATATATATATATATATATATATATATATATATATATATATATATATATATATATATATATATATATGATGTGATTGTCCCAAATGTACAATGATAAATTATGTTTTTGATCTTTTAATGTATTGAATGATTAATATGCCAATCAATTTCTTGATTAGCTAATGAGTCTGCAAACCAATTTTTTGAACAAGGAATGTGGATGAATGTAACATAATGAAATGAATGTTGTAATAAACTCCCTATCATAAATAATCGATGTAAAAATGGGTCTCTAACACGACACGTGTTATTTAATTGTGAAACCACTAGTTGTGAATCCAAGTATACTACTAATGAATCAACACCAAGAGATATTACCTCTGGGAGTAGGTTGACCACTGCAATGTACTCTGCCACATTTTTCAAAGTAGGACCAATGCATACACATCTTGAGACTAGCAACTGACAAGATGGATAGTGAATTACCCAAACTGTGGAAGCAAGATTCTAGGTATGTCTACTAGCACCATCGGTAAAGCCAAAATGACTCATCTCATCCAAAAACACATGCCAAAGAAAATCAAAATCGTCAAAGTCACATCAAAAATCGATAGACAAACATGTACAAAAAATACAATACATACAAACAAAGAAAATTCTAGGCAAAATCCTAGGCATAATACTTCTTGAGATAGAGCCCATTTTTGGGCTCCACCAACTCATTTCCGTCGAAATAAACCAAGGCATAAGATCCCATTTTCAGGATATTTTTAACAATAAAATGGCCATACCACATGGATTTGAACTTGCTTGACCCCAAGGCATCCTTGTATTGAGCATAAACCAAAAAAGGTCACCTTCAAAGAAAACCATAGGTTTGACCACCTTATCGTACTGAACCTTCACTCGTTTCTTATGAGCCTCGTTCATCGTAGCTGCATCTCGACGCTGCTCACCAAGAGGTTCTAGATAAACAAGGCGTTCTTCAAGACTTGAAGTGTAAGGAAGAAGCTTGACTGCCAACTTAAGGGAAGGAATCTCGCATTCAACAGGAAAGATTTATTTCAGCCCATAAACTAGTTGGAATGGAGTGAATCCGGTTGCAGTCTTAATAGACATTCAGTATGCCCAAAGTGTGGAATATAACATAACATGCCAATTGGACCTGGCTTTATCAATTTTCCATTGAAGGACAACCTTTAATTATTTTTTTAAGGCTTCAACCTACCCATTGACTCAAGGATAATACGGAGATGAATTCTCCTACCAAAAACCCAATTTAAGAGCCAATTCAACCATCATATTGTTCTGAAAATGGCTTCCATGGTCAGTGACAATCTCTTTGGGAATACCAAAGCGAGAAATGACTTGGTTGAACAAAAGCAGGGTTGTTTTTTCACCATCGTTTGCAAAAGTAGGCACAGCCTCATCCCACTTCGTAAAGTAGTCTACTACTAAGATAATGTACTTATGACCCTTTGCCGACGGCGGGTTACAAGTAGTACAATCAATACCCCACTTTGTGAATGGACTGAAAGTGACAACATGAAAGAGAGGAGGTGGATGGGAGCACATATTCTGAGTACAGACTTGAAAAGGATGACATTTTTTGATAGCCTCAACAAAATATTTGAAAATTGAGGGCTAAAAACATCTCGCACACAAAATATTTTGGGTTGTAGCAAGTCCAGATAAATGACCACCACAAGCTCCAGTATGGCAATCGTTCACCACAACCTCAGCTTCTTCAAGATTCAATTAATGTTTAAGGATCGAATTGATCCCATGACAATATAGAGTGTCACCGCTAATAAGATAACTTTTTGCTAGGTGGCGCAAATTTCGATGCTTGTCTTTCGAAAAAGCTAAGGGAAAATTTGAAGTCTGGAGATTAACAATGAGATCTCCATACCAAGGATCCTGTGAAGAAATTAGGAAAATATGTTCATCAAGGAACGACTATTCATAAACAATATCATCTCCACAGGGCAACTCAGAGATCAACTCTGAAAATACCAAATATTTCTTGGATTTGGCAGACAGGAATTCGAGATCAAACTCTTGCAAAATGACAATCCATCAATTGTATTTTCCCCTAATCACTCGCCTATTGAGAGAAATTTAAATGGATTAATTGCTTCCAAAAGATAAGTTTTGCGAAGAAGGATATAATTCCTGAGTCACTGGACAGCATGTACAACTGCTAAAGCTAATTTCTCAATGGGAGAATACGACAGTTCAGGACCCACCAAGCCTCGACTAAGTTAGTAAATAACATGCTCACAAATAGCATGATCCTCCTAAACTAGAACCATACCGATAGTAGATTCCACTACAATGAGATATAAAAGGAAGTCTCTGCTATAATTAGGTGGACTCAATAATGGGGCAGAGGTCAATGCCTTTTTATGGCATCGAACGAGCATTGAGAAAAGTCATCCCAAAAAAATGGAACTCCTTTATTTAACAACCTCATAAATCCTTTCGTCACCTTGGCATAATTAATGATAAATATCCTTAAGAAATTGGCATTTCCTTATAGACTTTGAAGCTAATGAATAGAAGACAGGGGAGGAAACTAAAGTATTACCTCAACCTTGAAGGGATCTACCTAAATCCTTTCCGTCGACATGATGAATCCCAACAACCGACGGGATGTGATGGAGAAAACACATTATTAGGGTTCAAACGAATTTTATAATAATGACACCATTCAAAAACTTGTCTAAGATGAGAGGGATGATCAATTCTCTTTCAAGAACGAGCAGCTAAATCATCCAAATATGCTTCGATAATATGCTTGATGTTGTGGAAAGCATAGGACATGGCCCACTAGAAAGTAGCTCTAGCATTTTTAAGACCAAAAGGTATATTTTTGTATGCAAATGTACCCAGGGGAAAATAAAAGTAGTCTTATGCTAATCTTCAGGACGGATAGTAATCTGATTGTATCCCGAGAAACCGTCCATGACGGAGAAAATCTCAGTCCTTGCACACTCATTAATAAGATGATCAATAAACAGTGTAGGGTAATTATCTTTTGGACATGCCTTATTCAAATCCCTGAAATCAATGACAACTCGAGTCGTTCCTTGTTTCTTGTCCACAAGCACTAGATTCAAAACCCACTCAATTAACGGAACGGGGTATATGAAACCCGTCTTTAGTAGATTCTCAACCTTGGCCTTGATAGTTGCTGCCTTCCTAGGGTTGATCGGATGAAGTTTCTGCCGTATAGGCTTAGCATTTTGGTAAGTCTTGATCTCATGCTAGACAATAGATGGGTCTATTCTAGGCATTTCCTCATAAGACCAAGCGAACACATCCATAAATTCTCTAAAGAGATTGGTGTAAGTCTGAATCTCTTCAGGGGGACATTAAGCTCCAATGAAGAAATTGTCAATAACGTTGGGATCTCTGGAGATGTTCACCGTGGTAGTCTCAGAAATGACAGCCATGTTCCCTTCAACAAAAACCTGTGTTGGAGCTAAGGGGTTAAAGACTGGGTGAACGGGACGAGAAGACTAAGGGCTAGACAATTCAAATTCTCACAAGTCTGGTAGAAAATAGGACCAGCGATGCAAATCATCCCACGGTCTTTCCACGCTAGTAATTTATTCAAGGATAGCCTCTTTAGATGGAAGAATGGTATCAAGGAAATCCTGAGCACAAGAGGAACTAAGAGTCCAAGCCAGAGCCACATCTCTGTCCAACTCCTATGGTGAAATAAAAACTGGAACGGAGTCTGCAAAGTCAACAATAGATTGATAGGGAATCTCTGTTACAAACATAGGGAATTCCATTCCACTCACTTGACCTTCCTTTAGTGTGGAGGTAGGAGAAGGCAAGGTCCAAGGATTCGAAAAATAATGAGTTCAAAAGAAATCACTTCGAGTGGGAACCCTAGAGGATGATATCTCATTAATATAAACCAAAGGAGGTAGAAGATCAGAAGTACCCATCAACAATGCATAATTTCCAACCCCGAAATTCTCAACAGGTTGCTTGGCATCATTCACCAAGGGTGCAGTGGAGTCTATAGATTCATTTGGATCTACGGGAGAATAGTCCATCTAGTCAATAGTGACAATTCTCTCTTAGTAGGGAAAATACAATATGGGAAATAATGATGAAGCAATAAAATCCATCTCATAAATCCAATTCTACCCCAAGAGAAGGTTGTAGTCCAAATTTTCATCATCTATCTCAACCTCAATATTGACATTTTTACCCCCAACATAGATGGGTAAAGTTGGAAAAATGCCATGTGGCCTGTGAGAATGACCATCAAATGTAGTAAGAAGAGTAGGTGAAGGCACAGCTGAAGGATATCCAATGGATTTCCAACATGAGATAGACATGACACATGTGGAAGCACCCTCATCGACTACTGTTCGAAAAATATTGATCTTTCAATATGTAGACTTAATCTAAAAATCCATGTGCTGCGGAAGTCTCTTCTTAAGATTCGACATGTCAAATGTGATCATAAGAGAGTTTTTGGATCAACAACCCCAATCGCAGTGAGAACTGCAGTCCTTTTTGTTGGGCACGACTGGAGTACCTCCAACGCAGACATGGCACAAGGACTTTGAGCTAGATCTTCTACAATGGAGTATTTTTTAGTAGCTTTGGCATTAGGATTAATCATCGTGCACTCCGTAGACCCTTTCAACATCCGAGGTATAGGCTCAACTGCAGGCCTCTCTATATGGAGTGGCTCAGAATTACTAGGAGCACCCTTAGCTTTTGAAGACTCAACTTCACCATAATCACGAGATCTCGTAGTGATATCAATGTGAGCATTCATCATACATACATTTGAGGAATTTTCCCCTTCCTAGATGCCCCCTATGGGAGATCCAGTATTAGCATTCGCACCAGCAAGAAGTTGTTTCCCTTGGGGAAAAGGGTTTGTCAGTACAGCCTGGGAGCTAAAAGACCCCTGTTGAGCTAACAGGTGCTGAGCATCCTAAATTTTCGGGCAGAGGTGAGTAAGATGGTCTCTAGTGCATAACTTGCATGGAAAATTAACTTTCTTATTATTGTCCCTCTTACCCTCTTGGACATTATCGTTGGATTTTTTCTCATTACCCTTCCCATCCTTGTCTTTCTTCTTATTATTCCACCCCTTCTTCTTCCTATCGAATTGTTGATTTCCTTTGCGGTTAGAAGCTTGGACAACATTAATAGTTAAGGGTTGAGAAGGGGTCGACACAGATGACATAGCCTGGCCAGAAGGCGAATATTGTAAAGACAACTACTACAATTGATTCGAAAAGTTAGCCGTGCCACTATCAATCGAGCCGATAAGCCCGTTAGCATGAGGACCTGGCTTCATTTTGGCTAAATCCACTTTGAAATGAGGAGCATCCAGCAAAATCATATTAAGGACCCCAGACTGAGAATAGATCAGTTCTAACTACTGAGCCCTAAAGATAGCATGTTCATCATAGAATACCCCAGAATGGGATACATCCTTCAAGATTTCTGGCTATAAGGATTTAAGAAACCATTTGAGAAGGAACTCATTAGGAATTTGGGCTTTGATAAGCATCTTCCTTCTCCTCCATTCTTGAAAATGATTAGAAATGTGTGTTGCCTTGTCCTGCTAGAAATTGGCCAAGAGATCATTCTCGGAATCATAACAAACAGGAAACTGGAAATGGTTCAAAAACATAGTAGCCAACTCGCCAAAAGTAGCAAAATTGCCCCCTCTCATCTCAATGTAACATTTTGTAGCGTTTCCAGTTAGGGTGCATTGAAATAGCCTCAACCTAATCGAATCGTCGATAAGGGAGATCGACTAACACCATAAGTGGAAAGTGGTAACATGGTTAGCCATATCCTCACCAATATTCCCTTCAAATTTTGGAATATCTTAGGGAATTTTAGTAGGGAGCAGAGGCCAACCCAGGCTGTATCGAATTAGATCATTTGTCAATTTTGATAAATCTCGCAAATTCAAAGTTGCCAGGAAAGGTAAGAACGAAGGAGTTTGATAATTCCATCCCCCAAAGGAAGGATTCCCAACATTGTGGAAATAATACCTTGGATTTTTTGAGGCACCAGGTTTCCAGAGATTGTTCGTAGAAAATTCTGAGCCATAAGAGAAACCTTGTGGCCCAACAACATTCGGAGAAGGAACCCCACTCCCCCATCGTAGTATTACCATAAATAGATATATTTCCCCCAATTGAAGTGTTAATTGAAGTGGAAACCCCTTGGTAAGGGTTCCAAGCATTGGCAAATAGAGAGAAATCCTAAGAAGCACCTACGGAAGGGAAAGGTACATTCCCTTGCTGACCAGAGAAAAATTGATTCCTAGCTCCCAACCCTGTAAAAACAAGGTGTTGGGTTCCAGCTTTGCACACTTTTCCTACACTTGTTTTCCCTATTTTTCCTCATGAATATAACAAATGGGACTATCTTTGCCTCTTTTTCCTACCTTTCTATCCTAACTTGTGATGTTTCACCTTATTTCATTACTCTGCCATTTCATCAATTATTATGATATGTCATTCCTTTCTTATGACTAATTGAAAATGAATGTTTGGAGAAGATCTATGGTCTTTGTGTTGTCTTTCCAGATGTCATTTATAGCACCAAAGATCCCTAGCATGAGGTCCACAAGAGAAATTAAGGGGGTGTTGTTACAACAAAGCGATGTTGTTACACCTTGTTGTTACACACTCTCCAATAAACTGTTGTTACACTCTGTTGTTACAGACTAGCTGGCAAACTGTTGATATAGTTGTACTGCTGACTGGATCTCATCAACACTTGTTGCTGACCTGTCCTTTAGCTGTTACACTGTGGTTTTATTACGATAGCTATAGAAGTTGTTTCGCATTGTATTTTTGGATAACAACCTAAGGGCGGTTTTGATTGTAATCTATAATTTTCTAGTCAGAACTTTATTAAGAAGTGGTTATAACTATATGTATTCTATTTCGATTAGCATGAGAATCATAAGATTCTCATGACTGATCTGTCCCTTGATTTTTTGAGATGTAACCACTATATAGTTCTCAGCCCTAGAGGTCAAAAGGTTAGCGGAGAACAACATTATTTTGGCTCTGTAATTGTGCTCAAATTAATACAGATTATCATGTTATTGTGGTTACATGCGTTATTCAATTTAGTTTTCATTAAGTTCTTCCTCTACCTATGCCCTGTTAGGGAGGAAGGGCCCTCCTTATTAGCAGGGACTGCAGTGATTAAATTAGTTGTGTGTATGTATTTGTATTTTAGTTTATGTATCAGTAGAGGTGTTGTTGTTGTTGTTCAGCTGTGAACATATCTGCTTCAATTTCAATACTTGGTATATTGTTACACATATGATATTAGAGATACCAGCTGGATATTTTTTGTGTGGCGCACTAGAATAGATTAATTGAAGTGTGATTCCAGTCTTGTAGATCCTTTAAATTCAGCTTGAGCGATTTACTTCCATCATTTACTTCAACAACGATTTCATTTCTTTGGAATTTCTTCTAGTTGGGTGTATCAGCACAGACAGTGCAATTGTGATTGGAATAAAAAAACATCCCTTGATTGATAATTTATGTGTACTGTTTAGTCATTTAATAGTGATTAATACAGCCCAACATTTTTGCGTCGTTTCCAGGGATGGCAGTGACAATCCAATCAATCACAGTTGTTTCTTAGAAGTGCAATTTCTGTGTGTTTTTTAGAGTGTTTCCAGCAACACAATTGCTGGGCAGTAAGACGAGAGGTAAGAACCTGCACAGCGCTCTAAAGAACTTGAGCGGGCTCACCAATGTCTTTTTGGGACACTTAGGAGAGTGAATTTATGAGCATTTTTTTTTTCTTAGAGTGTCTCCAGTGACACAATTGTCGGGTGGTAAGACGAGAGGAAAGAACCGCGCATCTTTCTAACAAACTTGAGCGGGCTCACCAAGGTCTTTCTAGGACACTTAGGAGTTGAATTTTTGGTGTTCTTTTAGGATTTATTTAGATATATAGTCATTGGGCGGTGTTGTAAACGATTTTTTCACCCCTAGAGACAGCCTAGAGTTGCCATAGACTAGTGCCTAGGACATCTTAATATAGCAAGGAGCTCATAATATAGCTTGGGTTGTCAGTCCAAAAGCTCTCTTACTATCTCTTGTTAAACAAGGAAATTAGTTTAAATGGGACCAATCTCTCTTAGAAGCTGATACAAAGATAAGAATAATGTAGGAACATCATGCAAAGCTCCAATACGAAAGCATCAGACAGTTAAGAGACAACTTACTGCAAAGAGGGCCAGTTCAAATAATATGCCACAGAAATCAAATATCAGAAAGTGGATGCAGTGAAGAAACATGAAGAAGATATTAGTTAGCATGAGGCTGATACCCAGATACACAACAAAACCACATATGGGCTTATCCAACTAAGAATCCATACATGACAATGGCGTTTTAAAAGCACCCTCCCCAAGTAACTAATATAGCAGAAAATATGGATGAAATGAACATGGAACAGTATATCATGACTAGGCCTATTTAAAGCGCTTGACTAATCCAAGTATGGGCACCAACTAGGATGAATCCTTACTTAAGACCAGTGAGCCACTCACATTCTAGAACATGATACAAGAAGATAAATAGCATGGAATGAGATTTTATATTAAAACATAAGAGAAAATTACATAATGTGAGATACCAAAGACCATAATCCTCATTACAGTTATAACTCCACCTCACTGAGACCCTATGGGCTCTGAGCCTTCATACAGAAGTGTTACAAGATGTATACAAGAAATTCTCACTGCACAGTTTGCTGATAGAAATTTGGAACCCCTACAATGTATTTTTTCCTCCTTTTTATAAGAGAAACAGAAAGCTCTAGAGAATGAGGTAGGTGATGTACATTTAATGATCTAATTTAAAACAAATCTGAAAGAAAAACCCGCCTATACTGTTTGGCGGTGCTGAACTGGTGCAAGTACTCTGCTACTGCTTCATGAAATAAATGCTGAGGATGAAAATCTACTCTTAACAAGACACAAAGAATAAAATATACAAATGTTCTGTACTTGACCGGAAGAGAAAAATATACTGCAATAAAACCTTAAGGTTGCTTGTGTTTGTGCATGGTACTTTCGGCCCTCTAATCTTGAATTAAAATGCCAGATCTTTAATGCAGGGCGTTGTATTTCTCGATCTTTCACTGATACTTCATGCGGCCCCATTAACATTTCTTGCTGTGTAATCTTTCTCTCTGCGGGCGTATTTAGGGTTCAATGGATTTTATTTATGCTTCCATTAATGAGTTCATATCATACAACTACCCTCGGCTTCCCTCCTGAGTTTCTTCCTCGAAAATTGTCGAGGGCGGTGCTCTTGACTTCTGCGAACAAAACAGTGAATCATGATGAATTTTCTACCGCGGAAAACCTGCAAAAACACAAACCAGTTAAGGAGAACCAGATAGGGACGGAGATGGGGACGATGGTGACGTCGAAGACATGGCCATATGGCAAGAACATGTAGGGTGGTGGAGAAAATACAGTGGAGACTTTGACGAGACGTAAGTTTTCCACGTAAAACAGTTTAAACCTAATGAATGAATAAAAAAGATGAATATGAATGAAAAACGCATATATATACGGAAGGGGAAAATACCATGGACACGCGGGAATATGACACATGGGTGTACGAAGGACAGGTAGAAGAATGACGTGGCTGTAGACCTAGTCAAACGGAAAAAAAATGTAGTCAATTATGAGCCACACGATCGGTGAACGGGATCAGCGGTTAAAACAGCATCAACAGACAATGTGTGGTGGGCCAAGAGCGCGATTAGCCTGGGTTAAGTTGCGTGCAACTTGGGAGGACGGCCACCGTTGGATGAAGGCTGAAAAATCCAGCGGCTGCTATGGATTCTGCTACGCGTCTTTCGTCCGGAGGTTAACACGCGAAATGGGTGGTTTTAAAGTCACACTCCCGGGACACGCGTCACACGATTTGTGGAATCGCTGGCATTTGATTGAAAACCGCCAGCCTGATGGAGGTGGTGCGGAATTAACCGCTGGTTTTTAGGCGTGGGGGCCACCACGGGTGATTTGGACTCCGCTCCATCGATTGGTCTTGATCTGACGGCTCCGGACGCGCCCGAAACGTTGAACGTTAAGACCCTTTCCCTCTGGCATATGGTTTTGTGCCCGGGTCTCATGGGAATCAAAATCAGAGTGGATAAGGCTAAAGGGCTAGGCCCGATATGTTTTTGAATGCGGGTTTTCAGCCTTTGTAGGTTGTATTTTTCTGGTGGAAAGGGCAACGATAGACAGGGCATGGAGGCTTTTGGGCGCGGAAGGGATTTTAAAGGTTTATATGGGGCGGTAGACCAAAAATTTGAATGGAGGGGTTGACATGCACAACATTGGCTCGATCTGGGGATGGCATGTTCATCTATGGACATGGCGAGAACCTGCAGACCACTGATCATTTCTGTGCATACCTTGATCTTCCACTCTTCTAGCATTTTTCTTCGTAATTTATCAGTGCACGCACAAAATCAAACTAAAACAAAAGCATATATACAATATGGTACATCATGCTTGCTCCGCCTGAATCAGAATTGAAAGTAGGGCTTGAGAAATTGGCCATTTACAGGGGCATCCAGCAGATCACCCTGTAGTTTTTCTAACATAAAATTATTATTTCCCCCTTGATCTACAATTTTGAATGGGCTAAACCACAGTGGATCGAATTTAGCATGTTTTCCCTTCTCTGCTCTTCGAACGTCCCATCTGAGAACCAGGTCTCCAATTTGAAATTTTCTATCTTTCGCATGCTGATCAAAGATATTTTTCATGTTCTCTTGATATTCTGTCAATCTCTGATTCACTTGGTTCCGTGTTTCCTCTAATTCGACCAATTGATTGATTCTTCTGACCATGTCATCTGATTCTTCCTGACTTTCTTGCATGAAACGTGCTACTGGAAAAGCCAGTTGCATAGGAAACACAGCTGCTCGTCCATATACTAATTCATAAGGAGATTTCCCTATCGCTCTCTTGCTGGTTACCCTATTCGCCCATAGAGCAAATTTTAATTGAGAATCCCAATTTTTCTGATTTTCATTTATTGTTTTCTTCAAAGTCCTCACCAGGGTTTTGTTAGAAGACTCCGCCAAGCCATTTCCCTGTGGATAGTAAGCTGTGGAGTGACTCAATATGATGTTATACTGTTGGCAGAAATTTACAAACCTGGCAGACTTGAAGGCCTGTGCATTATCAGTTACAATTCTAGCAGGATAGCCAAACCTGGATATGATATTTTCCTCCATAAACTTGATTATCACAGCATATGTAGCATTTCTTGCAGGTATGGCTTCCACCCATTTTGTAAAATAATCTGTGGCTATTAGTATCCATTTATATTGGCCACTTGATGGGGGATGTATTTCCCCTATAAAATCTAATCCCCATTTCTGAAATGGCTCATTTACATTAATAGGAATCAAGGGTAAAGCTGCCAATTTCTGTCTTTCTGCAAATCTTTGGCACTTATCACATGCTCTGACCCAAGCAAAAGCATCTGTAAATAATTTTGGCCAATAGAAGCCAGCCTTCAGGATTTTATGAGCTGTAGCCCTCCAGCTGTAATGTCCTCCACAGATTCCTTCATGGAATTCTGCCATTATATTCTCTACTTCATTTTTTGTAAGGCATAATAGTAATATACCTGAGGGATCTCTCCAATATAGCTGCCCATTAGCAATTATGTATTTTTGGGATTTCATCCTTACAGCTCTGTATTTTACCTTATCACAACTTGGAGGACGGCTAAGCGTTAGAAGGTAATCAGCTATTTCTTTATACCAAGGGCTAGTGAGATATTTTATGTGTATCTTTTGAGTGGCTAGCTCTAGTCCATGCTGCTTTTCTCCTTTTTCAGATTCCTCATTTGCTATCATGGATAAATTAATGCCCAAGGCTTGATGATTTGATTCAAATAACATTTTAGCAAGTCCCCGTCCTTTAATCAACCTAGTAGGTCTGATATCCAAATCATATTCCTGTATTTTTGCAATCCATCTTCCTCTTTTGCCTTCACTATCTCCTTGAACGAGGATGTCTTTGACAGCTGCTGTAGGAACATATGCAGTAATGTGGGATTGCAAAACATATGTTCTAAAAGCTTTGAGATACTTCACCAAGGCATATGCCTGCTTTTCTAGTATGTTATATTTCAATTCTGCATCGTGTAACACCTGACTGAAAAAACCTATTGGTTGCTCAAATCCATCTTCATTTTTCTGCAACAAGACTCTAGCTACTGTATGAGGTGAAGCAAATGAAAAGATCATAAATTTCTTTGTATAATCTGGCCCAGCTAGCATAGGAGCTTTAGCAAATCCCTGTTTTATCCTTCTAAATGCATCTCTAGATTCTTGGGACCATTTTACTTCATTATCCTTTTTCAACATATCAGTGATTTGCCTAACTATCTCAGCATAGTTAGGAATAAACCTTCTCAGAAAATTTATTCGACCTAGAAACACCTGTACTTCCTTCTTATTCCTGGGTAAAGGAATACTGTTTATAACTTCAACTCTCTTAGGGTCTATTTTCACACCATCTTTAGTTACAATGTGCCCTAAGAGTTATCCCTCGTCTAATGCAAATAAATATTTTTGAGGGTTGAGGGAAAGGCCATACCTTCTGCATTTTTCAAAGGTTCTCTGCAAGTGCTGAATGTGTTCAATATCATTCTTTGAAAATACTGTGATATCATCTAGATATACCACCAGAAACTTGTCCTGCTATCCAACAAAAGCTATGTCCATTGCCCTCTGAAAAGTAGCTACTGCATTAATTAGCCCAAATGGCATCAGGGCATACATGAATGTTCCCCATGGCGTAGTGAAAGAAGTCTTCTTTTGATCTTCTGGGGACACAGCCACCTGATTATAGCCAGAAAAAACATCCATCATTAACATTCTGGAGGCTCCGACCACTTTCTGCAGAATGTGATCCATCTTAGGCAATGGGTAATTGTCCTTTAATGATGCTCTATTTAAATTTCTGAAATCCACACACAGCCTTATTTCTCCATTTTTATTTCAAACATGAACAAGGTTTGCTACCCATTCAGAGTATCTCAATGGCACAATTATTTTGGCCTTCAGTAGCTTCTTGATTTCTTTTTCAATAGAGGGAAGCAGCAGAGGATTGATCTGTCTGAGCTTCTGCTTATAAGGCTTTGCATCTTCCCTCAAAGGAATTTTATGTTGCATTATATTAACATCAAAAGTTTTTAGGTCCTGATAGGACCATGCAAATACATATTTATAGGATTGAAACAACTTCAAATATTTTTCTTTATATTCTTTTGGGATCCTTTTGGATAGTTTTACAATTTTTGGATCAGCATAAGTACCCAGATTTAAATCTTCCACTTGATCTTCTTCTATCACTTTGTTTGGTTGCAATGGAATATCATATTTGTTAAATAATCTTTCTAGAGGCACCATACCTCTAGGTATAACATTTCCTTTCAGCTGCAACACTTTATTTCCTGCCATTTCATTTTCCCATTTATTTTCTGTGACATTTTTAGCTTCCTCTTCTTCATTGTCATCAATCTCCATATTAGAGAACTCTCCCACTGTTTCCAGGAATCTCTTCATCTGTTCGTCATCTTCGAATACCTGCCAGTGCTTAATATTATCTGGGATAGATGGCTTGTAACGTACCTGCACTTCATATCTTAAAAGTGGATTATGAGGAGGACGGAATGTACTGGCAGCTACAGCAAGAGAATCTTCTATTCTGTTCTGCTCCCGAGGCATGAACTGTATGTTAAATGCCAAGAAGAAATTTTCTACCATGTCCCAAACTTCATTTATATATGCTCTCAGCAGGGGGTGTTTAGTTTGACATTGATTTTTGACCTGCCTTACCACCAGCTCAGAGTCTCCCATGACTTTTAAACTTTGTATGCCCATATTCTTGGCTGTCTGTAATCCCAATAGAAGTGCTTCATATTCAACCACATTATTAGTAGCCTCATATTCCAATTTAAAGGACAACGGCACCCATTTTCCCGTAGGAGAGATTAATAACACCCCAGCTCCATTACCTTCCTTTGAATTTTCTCCATCAAAATGTAAAGTCAAAATTTCTGATTCTTGATCCTCTTTAGGCTGCTCAGCTTGGATCTGACCAAAAAGGGGCTCATAGGCATAATTTTTATTTTCTTCTAACATTAAACATGAGAAATCTCCCTCTTTGTTATAAACTGGGGAATTCTCTGAGCAGTCAGCCTTAGTTACCATTTTAACAAATCTAGTCTCCCTGTATAACCTCCTCTCTTGGCCCCCAAAGACTGGGACAGTAGCATATGTTAAGTCCATTTTGAGTGACCCACCAATTTTAGTACCCCAGGACCTTGACAGCAACATGCCAAAGCGGGCTGGAATATCAGCAACCACAATGTCCATGACCACACTTTTTGCTGGGATTTGTGCCAGATTGACCACTAAATCTTTAATCATTCCCAAGCATTTAACTCTTTTCGAATCAAATCAATATAGGTCTTTATAAGGTCTTGTATTTTGCAGTCCTAGTTGTTCCATGACAGACAGAGGCATAAGATTATGGGAAGCCCCAGAATCTAGCATACAATTGTGTAACAGCAGGTCATGAATAACTAGAGACACATAAAAAGGAGGGGTAGAAGGATCTACTTCCTCAACATGTGGGCCAAAGACTACCATGGGTCTTTCTTCTTGAAGGTTTAAACTATCAGGCATAATTGGTATTTCAGGAGGGAGCATGAAGGAAGTAACTTGAGACTAATATGCATACTGTTTCAACAACTCGGTCAGGGGGACTGGAATCTTAATTTTCTCAAGCTCTTTTTGTAAATTAAAAGCAGAGGAAGGCTTTTCTGTTACAACTTCTTTAAATTCTTTGTTTTCAGCTGAAGATTTAATTTCTTTTGACACTGACTCAGCATTACGGGAACTGACCACTTTTGAAGAAGAAAGAATCTGATCATTAGGCTGTAAGGGAGTATTTAGAGGATTCTTACCTTTTTCTGTGTTTCTCTTTGTTGTTGATTCCTTCTGAGTAGGTACCTCCTTCTGAGGTGACTCCTCTTCTTGATCTTGAGTTCGGGTCCTCTTCCTTGAAGATCTAAGATCATATTTTCTATTAAAGTGTGCTTGCATGAAATCAGAAAATTGTTTACAATAATGATCAATCTCCGCTTCTTCTTCTTCTTCTTGCAGGGGGCATTCTATATCATCACTGTTTGAAAAAGAAAAATTTGAATCTTCTAATTGATAAGTGGCATCTTCAGTGGAGTCTTCTGCTAGACCTTACAGGTACAAGGGATGTGGTACCTGGTCTTGCTGCTCCTTTGCTTCCCTAGGCAATATCTGTAATGGTGGCCTTTTGTATTGAGGATTGTATCCTCTGTTTGGAGCATTATAAAAATTCTTGGGAGCTGAACTCTTAGCCTCCAGTTCAAGCTTGACCATCTTCTTAATCATCTTTCCTATTTCATCCATCTTGTCTGAATCCTTCTCTTGGCTAGAGGAGGAAACCTCTTCTTTACCTCTCCTCCTAGTATCTTTTTCAACCTTTCCCTTTAATTTCCTAGTGGAGGTAAAGTTTGCTTCCAACTCCAGAGCATCTAACTGAGCATCATCTAGGGTAGCAGGTTTTCTTTCCCTTAGAGAGAATCCAAAATCTGAGTCAAATGCTGCTATGAAAACAACTTTGGCAGCATTCTGATGTGGCTTCATATCCGCAGGGAGACTTAGATATAGCTTATTAAATCTCTTGATAAACTCTGATACTCCTTCATTATTTTTCTTCTTCAGAGTATTAAACTTAGTAAGACACTGTCCATGGTCTTTCTTTTCTCCCCATTTCCTGAGAAAAGTATTCTCCATATCATCCCAGGTGGTCACTGAACGGTTTCCCAAGGTCTTGAACCATTTTCTGGCTTCACCCTCCAAATATTGCACAAACAATCTCAAGACCACATCCAAATGTTCAACATTTAAGTTTTCTGCAAAGGAGCAGAAAGTCTCAAGATGTTTTTGAGCATCAGTTTCATTTTCACCATTAAATCTGGGCAATATCTTCAAATAATCCTGTGGCATATCATTTAGCACTTGGGGTAAGGCCAGTGGAGCATATTTGTTCAATAAAAAGGCTGGTACATTCGCCATTGGAGGAGGTGGGGGTTGTGCAACAGTCTGAGATACAAATGAAGGAAAGGGAGTAGGAGGAAGTGGGGTATGAATAACAATGGGGATATGTTGTACAGAGGTATGGGGTGTAGATGGGAACAATTCATGATTAAAAAAGGCTACCTCTGTAACTTCTTTAATTTCCTCAGCCTCAGAAGTAGGACGAAAATCCTCTTCAATCCTAGCACTTCCCCTAGGTGGACTTTTTAAATAATATTCGGGATTTTCTTCGGTGGAATCGGGATGTTCGGTTCCAATTTCTTGAGAAGAAGAGGGCGTACAATCTTCTACAGGATATTCAGGGATTTCAGCACGAACTGATTTCCTCTCTTTCCAAATTCTTTTAAGAATGATCTTCTCTGGGTCAGACATGTAGGGTGTCTTCAACTGGGATGTATCTGACCTCAAATGTGGCTTACGAGGAGCCAGGAATACCAATAAATTTATCGAATAAACAACAGTGGAGTCGCCAAGGTGAGAGATATGCAACTCTTCAACTCTCTGTGCTCACCTGATTAGAGAGTGAATATGATTTGTCGAGGCCCAGGGAAACTGATATTCTTGAATTCGCTCCCCGGAAACGGTGCCAGAAAGATGTTGTAGACGATTTTGTCACCCCTAGAGACAACCTAGAGTTACCATAGACCAGTGCCTAGGACATCTTAATATAGAAAGGAGCTCATAATATAGCTTGGGTTGTCAGTCCAAAAGCTCTCTTACTATCTCTTGTTAAACAAGGAAATTAGTTTAAATGGGACCAATCTCTCTCAGAAGCTTATACAAAGATAAGAATAATGTAGGAACATCATGCAAAGCTCCAATACAAAAGCATCAGATAGTTAAGAGACAGCTTACTGCAAAGAGGGCCAGTTCAAATAATATGCCACAGAAATCAAATATCAGAAAGTGGATGCAGTGAAGAAACATGAAGAAGATATTAGTTAGCATCAGGCTGATACCCAGATACACAACAAAACCACATATGGGCTTATCCAACTAAGAATCCATACATGAAAATGGAGTTTTAAAACCACCCTCCTCAAGTAACTAATATAGTAGAAAATATGGATGAAATGATCATGGAACAATATATCATGACTAGGCCTATTTAAAGCGCTTGACTAATCCAAGTATGGGCACCAACTAGGATGAATCCTTACTTAAGACCAGTGATCCACTCGCATTCTAGAACATGATACAAGAAGATAAATAGCATGGAATGAGATTTTATATTAAAACATGAAAATTACATACGTGAGATACCAAAGACCCGGAATCCTCATTACGGTTATAACTCCACCTCGAGACCTACAGACTCCTACAGGCCTTCCTCTGAGAAGTGTTACAAGATGTATCGAAATTCTCCTCTGCACTAGTTTCAGCGTAGATATTGGGAACCCCTACAATGTCTTTTTTCCTCCTTTTTATAAAAGAGAAACGAAGAAAACGAAAGCTCTAGAGAATGAGGTAGGTGATGTACATTTAATGATCTAATTTAAAACAAATACAGAGAAAAACACCTATCTTGTTTGGCGGTCTTTGACTGGTGAAAGTACTCTTCCATCTTGCTTCATGAAATATAAATATTTGAGGATGAAAATCTACTCTTAACAAGACACAAAGAATAAAATATACAAATGTTCTGTACTTGACCGGAAGAGAAAAATCTACTGCAATAAAACCTTGAGGTTGCTTGTGTTTGTGCATGGTACTTTCGGCCCTCTAATCTTGAATTAAAATACCAGATCTTTAATGCAGGGCGTTGTATTTCTCGATCTTTCACTGATACTTCATGCGGCCCCATTAACATTTCTTGCTATGTAATCTTTCTCTCTGCGGGTGTATTTAGGGTTCAATGGATTTTATTTATGCTTCCATTAATGAGTTCATATCATACAACTACCCTCGGCTTCCCTCCTGAATTTCTTCCTCGAAAATTGTCGAGGGCGGTGCTCTTGACTTCTGCGAACAAAACAGTGAATCATGATGAATTTTCTACCGCGGAAAACCTGCAAAAAAACAAACCAGTTAAGGAGAACCAGACAGGGACGGAGATGGAGATGATGGTGACGTCGAAGACATGGCCATATGGCAAGAACATGCAGGGTGGTGGAGAAAATACAGTGGAGACTTTGACGGGACGTAAGTTTTCCACGTAAAATAGTTTAAACCTGATGAATGAATAAAAACGATGAATATGAATGAAAAACGCATATATATATGGCAGGGGAATATACCATGGACACGCAGGAATATGACACATGGGTGTACGAAGGATAGGTAGAAGAATGACATGGCTGTAGACCTAGTCAAACGGAAAAAAATGTAGGCAATTATGAGCCACACGATCGGTGAATGGGATCAGCGGTTAAAACAGCATCAACGGACAATGTGTGGTGGGCCAAGAGCGCGATTAGCCTGGGTTAAGTTGCGTGCAACTTGGGAGGATGGCCACCGTTGGATGAAGGCTGACAAATCCGGCGGCTGCTATGGATTCCGCTGCGCGTCTTTCGTCCGGAGGTTAACGCGCGAAATGGGCGGTTTTAAAGTCGTACTCCTGGGACACGCGTCACGCAATTTGTGGAATCGCTGGCATTTTACTGAAAACCGCCAGCCCGGTGGAGGTGGTGCGGAATTAACCGTTGGTTTTCGGGCGCGGGGGCAACCACAGGTGATCTGGACTCCGCTCCGTCGATTGGTCTTGATTTGATGGCTCTAGACGCGCCCGAAACGTTGAACGTTAAGACCCTTTCCCTCTGGCATATGGTTTTGCGCCCGGGTCTTATGGGAATCGAAATCAGAGTGGCTAAGGCTAAAGGGCTAGGCCCGATATGTTTTTGAATGCGGGTTTTTAGCCTTTGTAGGGTGTATTTTTCAGGCGAAAAGGGCAACGATAGACAGGGCATGGAGGCTTTTGGGCGCGGAAGGGGTTTTAAAGGTTTATATGGGGCGGTAGACCAAAAATTTGAATGGAGGGGTTGACATGCACAACAGGCGGTAAGACGAGAGGTAAGAACCTGTGCATCGCTCTAACGAACTTGGGCGGGATCACTATTGTAGAGACTGAAGCACTTATAGGATGAATTGATACACATAGGGCCCATGTGTGTTGGTAGGACAACATCAACATATACAAACACCCCCCACTCTACTGACTACAGGAAAGACGGGTCATAAGAAGGAAAATAAGAGTGCATCTTTGGGAAGAAAGACATTCTTTGGAGATATAATCTCAAGGGCAGAAAAGGAACAGTCCACGTCATACATAGATAATAAGAAGACAGGACCACAAAAATAAGCTACCATATCAAAGCCTGTACCATCGGTGTCTTCCGTGTCTGGACCTCACCATCCTTCGAACAAAATATCCACTCCTGATACCAAAAATCCAGATTCAAAACAGCAGTGGAGAATCATCGATCAGGATCTGAGAATTAAAGGACATGGAGAGACCAGTGGGGAGCATCAAGGACCTGAGGAACAACATTCGGTTGATCATCAATTGGACGCGGGTAGTGTTGTTAAAAAATTGGTCTTGGATCAGCCTGATCCTTTTATTTGTAAATATCCAATAAACTCTGAGGTTAGTTCATCCCATCAAAAAGAATCAGCCATAGGGGATGAGAATGACAAGACAAATAGCTCTATTAATTTTGAATTCCCAATAGTAGTAACATGGGATGAGGCTCCTATGAAGAATATTCCTTTATCATCCCTACCATCCTTTCAAGGGATGGCTGTTGAAGACCCTAATACCTTTCTGTTCGAATTCGATGTGTTGTGTAGAGGTTATGACTACACTTCAGATGCCCAGAAGCTGAAATTATTCCCTACTACTTTGAAAGGAGTACCATTAAGTTGGTTCATGAGACTGGGTGCTAGCACGATTCAAACCTGGAATGACATGAGAGAGGCCTTCCTCTTTAAGTATCGAGATTACTGTAGAACCAGGGACTTGAAGGACGAAATTTTTAGAATTGCACAGAAGGAGGAGGAAAGCCTAGAAGACTATATGGAGCGATTTCACTACGAATTACACAGGTCTAAGTTCGGTAACTTAGATCTAGAAATTCTAAATCTAATATTTTTAAGAGGTATAAGAGATGATTGTCTGGAGCATCTGAACCTATTGGGAAAAGGAGACATATCACAAGAACCACTTGATGAAATAATGAAGCTTTCCTTGCATAGCTCAAGAGGATTGGTCAAAGGGAGAGTTTCAGTTCGAGACCCTTCAGTCCAGATACAAAAGTCCACAAGCAGAGGAGTAACCAGAGCAGAGATCGGGAACTTATTTGAGGATTTTAAAACCAACCTCCTTAGCACTCTCTCTTCCCAGATCACTACGGTACAATTCAAGAAAGCAGAAGAAGAAGCTGAAGCAGCCCTAGCAATATTCTTTCCCCGATGCATAAAGAAACATTTGGAAAGATAATGTGGAATGAATAGTATCAACATGTCAAACATCTGTGAGTTAGCACATTCTACAAATCATTTTCCTGAATTTCCCAGACTGAAGGTAGTACTTCAAGAAATAAGTGAGGATGTTCAATATTCTTATTTCATCGGATCAAAAAGACCATGGCAGCCGCGACCTATAGGTATTCCTTGAGATGTTTCATATTTTTATCCTTGGAATAATGTTTATAATAGTCAGCAATATCCCTGGCAGTATCCTACTCCTCCCTCAACACAATTCCCTTCACCATGGAACTAGTGGTCGTCTCCTCCACCAATGCAATATCCTCCATCACAACCCAATCCTTGGGGTTAGAACTGGAGAAGTAATGGCCAAGGTCCAGTACCCCCTCCTATACCAATGCAGCAGCAGTAGTTACAAATACCTTCTATTCAAAATCCTACACCTTCTCTCTGACCCCAATTACCTGTGCAACCTAACCCCAATCCAAATACTAAGGCAGCCCACAACATGGATGATCTGGTTACCCTCCAGACTTATATTATTACTCCTATTGGACTTAACGAGGTTTAGCTTCGATCGGGGAAATTAATCAGATTTGAACATACTCCCATTATTACCAAATAATGTGAATCGCCTAGAAAGGATATGGACAATTCTAAGGTAGCTGTTACACATGTAAAAACTGATACAACACCTACTATTACATATGTAGCAACCATCTCAGGGAGATCTGTTGTTTTATAACAAGCAATCCGAGTAAAGCTTGTACATCTGTGATAGCTGACTCAGCTATTAGCATTCAGAACCCCCTATACCCTCAGTGATTAACTGAAACTGGGCTGGTCTCACAACTTGAATCTGAATTCCTCAAGGAGTTCCAAAATTTGTATGTGTGGATTCCGCTGTTACAATCTATTAAATAAGTACCTATCTATGCTAAAAAAGTGAGGGATCTATGCATCAAAAGACATGGAAGGAAACCTAAAGAACATGCTACTATCCATGTCATGGGGAAATTTTCCGATCTTATGATTGAGCAGCCTTTGTTGACTAAATATAATGACCCAAGGAACCCTACAGTGATTTTCCATATTGACAATCAACCTATAACCAATACTTTGATTGATCTAGGGGCATCTATTAATGTCATGGCTAAATACATATTCGTCTCTCTAGGACTTCATGGACTTAGACTTACACCCATAGTTCTTGAATTAGCAGATAGGTCTCGTGTCAAGCCCGAGGGAATGATAGAAGATGTGGTTATCACTGTGGACTCCTGGAATTATCCGGTTGATTTTCTCATTTTACAAACCAGATCTGATCTGGGAGGTCATCCTTTAATCTTGGGAAGACTGTGGCTGGGGCCACTGCAGATGCATACATCGGATGTAGGTCCAAATATATGGTGATCTCAGATGGGCATGCCACTCAGAACCTGAACCTTTATCCCCCAGCAAAACCTCATATGAATTCAAGTAGTCCCTAGGGGATGAATTTGCACCTAAATCTGATCTGTCCCTACCTCTTTTCACACTTGGAAAAGAACTATAATTTAAGGATGAAATAGAGGACAATATCATTAATGGTTTTATTAATAATTCACTCCCTGTTGCCTCCATTAGATATTTGGGAGAAGAAGATGAGGTAGATGATGCAACTATTGAACATTTGAAAACAACTATGCATACTATCAACAGTCCTATTGAAATCAAACCGAGGAAATGTTTAAACATTAGTCCTAACCTGACTGCTGAACAAAACATATTATTGATAAAACTGTTACAGAAATACAAAAATGCATTTGCATGGGACTATACGGATATGAAAGGAATCCATCCTGGCCTATGCACTCACCGCATTTACCTTAAAGAGGACTGCAAACTAGTTAGACAACCGCAATGCCGAATGAACCCCGCATTTAAGGAGATAGTGAAAGAAGAATTGCAGAAACTCCTTAATGCTAATTTCATCTACCCCATTTCTAACAGCCAGTGGGTATCTCCGCTAGTCATAGTTCCGAAAAATAATGGAAAATGGAGAGTCTGTGTTGACTATAGAGAGCTTAACAAGGCCACTCAAAAGGACCATTTTCCTTTACCATTCATTGATCAGGTCTTGGATACTCTCTCTGCAAAAAAAATTATTTTCATTTCTAGATGGGTTTAGTGGCTATAATCAAATACATATTTCCCTAGAAGACCAAGACAAGACAACCTTCACTTGCCCATGGGGTACTTTTGGATACAGATTCCTTCCCTTTGGCCTCTATAATGCACCAGCAACCTTTCAGAGGGCAATATTGGGTATTTTTTTCTGATATTTTGAATGACTTTCTTGAAATCATTATGGATAATTTTACACCCTACGGGGATGCCTTTGAGATAGAATTAGCTAACTTGGAAAAAGTGTTGGAACGTTGTGAACAAATTAATGTTGCTCAGAGCACAAAAAAATTCCACATGATGATGACCGAGGTAATTGTGCTAGGACATTTCATTTCAGCAGATGGAATCATGGTAGATCCTACAAAAATTGAGGTAATCTCAAAAATCCCAACCCCTAAGACTCTAAAAGAGGTACGTAGTTTTTTGGGACATGCAGGATACTATCGGAGATTCATAGAGAACTTTTCAAAGATTTCATCTCCTCTATTTTCATTACTCATGAAAGATGTGGAATTTGTGTGGAAAGGGAAGTGTGATCAAGCCTTTTTAAAGTTGAAAAATTGTGTAACAGCAACACCTGTTTTACGAGGACCAAACTAAGAATTTCCATTTCATATTGCTACAAATGCATTTGATATGGTTGTGGGTGTTTTTTTGGGGCAGATGGAGAAGAAGAAAACTTACACCATTTATTACATCATAAAGTACTTAACCCCATCAGAACTCAACTACACTGTTACCGAAAAGGAATTCCTAGTAGTGGTGCATGCTATCAACAAATTTTGGCACTATATCACAGGGTACCAAGTTTTTGTACACACTGACAATGTTGCAATTCGATTTTTGATGAACAATCCTGTTACTAATGGTAGAGTTACCAAATGGTTATTACTGTTACAAGAATTTGATATTACTGTTTTAGATAAACCCAAAAAAGATAATGTAGTTGTTGATTTTCTTTCTATATTAACTATAAGTGATGACTACACTTCCACTAAGGATTATTTTCCAGATTAATATCTTTTTTCCATCTCTACTCACTCACCATGGTATGCAGATATAGCCAATTACCTTGCTGCAAGAAAATTCCCACACCAAATGTCTTCCAAGTAAAGAAGGAAGATTATACAACAAAGTGCTACCTACTCCTAGATAGAAGGCAATCTCTATCACATCAGGCCAGATTATCAGATTAGGCGATGTGTTAGAGAATATGAGGTATTTGAGATCTTGAAGGCTTGTCATGAGGAACCTTCTGGAGGACACTTCGCTGAAAAGAGGACAAGACATAAAGTACTCTCAACAGGGTACTACTGGCCAACTATATTCCAGGATGCCAAGAAGTTTGTGAAAGGATGTGATAGCTGCCAAAGAATGGGCCAGCCTCTAAAATTAGATGAGATGTTGTTATAGCCTCAAATAGTGATAGAACCATTTGAGAAATGGGCCCTAGACTTTGTGGGGCCAATTAATCCTTCATCACAGCAAAAATCATACATATTGGTTTTCACCTATTATGTCACAAAATGGGTGGAGGCAAAGGCACTAACCAGAGCAATAGAGTAGGTTGTTTTAGACTTCCTGTTTGAAGAATTTTTTGTTCTCTTCGGGGTACCGAGAGAGATAACGACAGTTGGGGGGCCTCAATTCACATCTCATTTGATCAAGAAGCTGGTTGAAAAGTATGGAATTCATCACAGAATCACTTCACCATATCACCCACAAGAAAATGGTCAAGTGGAAAGCACCAATAAAGTCATTGAGGGAATCTTAACAAAGACAGTAGCCAGCCACCAAAGAAACTGGGCCGAGAAACTTCCAGAGGTACTGTGGGCTTATAGGACAACATGGAGGAATACTACAGGATTCTCACCATATGAATTGGTGTATGGTAAGAATCCTTTATTCCCCATAGATTTTGAAAGAAAGACATTAAGAACAACATTATAGGTCGATTTGGATTGGAGTATGACACAGACACAAAGACTGAACCATCTCAATGAGTTGGAAGAGAAATGGTTGGCTTCTATTCAACAAACATAGATCATTCAGCAGCAAAGGTCTAGATGGCATGATGGGTTTATTAAGAAGACAAAGTTCCAGAAAGGAGATTGGGCTCTTTTGTATGCTTCAAGGTTCAAATATTTCAAAGGAAAACTCTGCACTAGATGGTTAGGTCCTTACGAAGTGGACGCCATATTTGACAATGAGACTGTACAATTGGTTACCATCGACAGTGCTAAGACACCATTATTGGTTAATGGGCACCGTCTAAGGTTATGTCATCAACCTTCTTCGAAGGAATCATTTGTCAACATTGTCGCAGAATCTAATCTTCATGTTACAACAGAGGGGGAACATTCTCCTATGCAGCCTGAAAATTGAAATTCCAATAAGTGCAAGAGTTGAAAACCACCTTTGTGGCAGTAGCTACACCTGTTTTAAAAAAATAAATAAATATAAATATAAAAATAAATAAATAAAATAAAAAAATAATAATTCTAACTGTGAAAACCCCTTTCCGAGGTGCAATCAGACAGTTGGTAATAGCTGAAAACCACTCTTGTGGTGGTTGTTACACCCATGTTTTTTCTTCCTGAAACATCATCTTCCCTTCTTGATCTATTTTATAGGATGATGGTATTCATGTAATTTTCTTTTCTGTACCTATTTCTCCTAATTATTATGTTTTTGAAGAATAATCTAAGGGTTGTCTTGGCTGTTACACATGTAACAACCGACATCCACAAACACGGTATCATATGTTTCATTCCATAACAACAATAATAGTGCCATCCAAACGTGACAACACAAGCGCCACAAGCAGAATGCTGCCAATTCAAAATCTTCCTCCATGTCGCCTCAAGTATGTCATTCAAATGGTAAACATTATCATTTATGATTTCGTGATTAATTGGCAGAAGTAATGATATTCCCATGATGGCCATGGGTGGCCATCACCATTAAGGTGGGGGAGGGGATATGTCTTGAAATCATTGCAAAGAGCTATAGTCATAAACCTCTATCAAACCCGCATGCACCCAATTAATAACATAAATGCCAATAATGACTAAATCCGGTTTGAAAAGAGCGTGTGTACTAGATCCCATTACTTTCCATAACGAGACATTTGTGAAGAGTAGTGTGAGGTACGGTTCGGTAATCCATAAAATCTGTCACCTTCCATCAACCTCCTCGACTAAAACCTGCATCCTCATTGTAAAATCATCAATTGGGATAAGCAGAAATGCCAAGAAACAATAACCAAGGCAGTGACATTACAGTGGGGCTGAGCAGCAAGAAGCAAGTTTAGAAACAAACAACAAGATGGGTGGAGAAGTGATCAAGCATGAGACAAATTCTATGGATGCCCTACAAAATTTTCCAGAAGCCTACCATATATTCAAAGACGCCGAATGGATTGAGTATTTCCAGAAGCTAGAAGGCTCAGATGAGGCAGTGACAATTCAATTTGCCCAGATTCTGAACAACAATCAAACCCAAGTTAGGGGCATGAAAGTTGAGGTGACTAAAGAGGTAATTGCCTAGGTAAATACATTTCTAGTAGAGGGACGGAGGTGGTTTAATAGAAAAATCAATGACCCCTCCTTGAAAGAAGACTTCCTAGAAAGAGAAGAAAAACTAGAGAAGGGAGAGGAATTGACAGGTTTTCGCTTCCTCATTCTTGGGCAGATGTCACCCTGGGTTTAATTAAATATATCACTTGTGAGGGAAGATCCACAATAGTGTTTAACTATCACTTTCCTCTACTTAATCACCTTCGGCACCAGCAAAATATTAATCTTCCATTCTACTTGTTAGGGAACATCAATCATATAGTGGCAGCAGTAAAGACAGCAGCACACACAGAGGCATGTGTGACTAACACGAACTCATAAAGTTAATCGTGTTGGATGCCCTAGGCTAGCAAGGAAAAACTTGGGAATAATTCAAGAGAAAGAGGCCAAGGATAAGCCGGGGGAAATAGACCATGACTTCAGGAGGAAGTTAGGCAGAAGTAGAAACCCAGACTCAGCCTGCTGGAGTTAGAATTAGGAAAGAGCCTACTGATGAACTAATTGGGGATAGAAGACCAAAAAAAAGGGTGAAAGTCAGCATACCTATAGAACCTTTGTCTATGTCTGGAGAGAAAATAAAAGCAGAAGTCTTAGAAGAAGAAAGGCAACCCTCCTAATGAGGTAAGGATGAAACTCATGTCCTGTTTTTAGAACTCGAAAACCTAAGAAAGGAAAATGAATAATTAAAGAGAAAATTATCCGAGGGGAAGGAAATCCTAGTGTTTGTATGCACTACATGTTTTTAAGACTTAACAACAGTGGGATATAAGGTCTGTAGATAAATATCATCCCAATGGAAATAGAAACAGAACGGCAGGAGGTTGTTACACAAGAACATGTTGATGATATTATTGTTACACAAGAACCAGCAATTAAGGTAGAGCCTCCTATGATAATTGACCTAGAATCTGACCCATAAGAACCTGTGGAGGCCACTCCTATTGTAGAAGAAATAGCAATGGACACAGAGGCTACTCTAGGTGGAAAAAAAGGGGCTGACACACAAGAACCCACCGAGGAAGCTGTTGTTACACAAGAACCAGCAACAGAGGTGGAACAACCCTATTTAGCAGAGGCTATTACACCCATTATTGATGTGTATATTGAATGTAGAAGAAATATGGGTCCCATCTCAGGATGAAATTCTGAGAAAATCTTGTTAATTTCAGTATTACAAAAGTGGAAACAGGAAGCAATATTCCTTTGTGAGGGGACGACTTCACTGAAGGAACATCAGAGATAAATAGACACTTTACATGAAATATGGATGAAAGAAGAGTTGAAGAAAGGATGGGAGAATTATAAGAAGAAGAAACAAGAGGAAAAGCTCTGAAGAAACAAGAGGAACAATTGTTGTTGTTACAATAGCAGGTTCGGGATCTCACCATAGATAAGAAAAAACTTCATGACCTCGCCCTCAATTTCCTGGGTCGTAGGTGGCCTTCTCCATCCTATCTTATCTTTCTATGGGAACGTTACTTCATGTTCCAGATGAAAGTTATTATGGAGGACATGCCTTATTTATGTTCTTCCACTCGCACATTTCTAGATGTTTTCCGTGCCTCCGATTTCGATGAGAAAAGCTTGTTGTGTGAGTTATTCTTACACAATATTATTTGTGAACATGTGAGTATGCAAATGTTTGTGACAGTATTCTCCTATATGGGAGATCTTTAGTTGAGAGCTTTTGTGTCCTTCATGAAGAATCAAATTGAATGGCATTTGGACATCAAATCTATGGAGGCTAATGAGGAGAAGATGGCATTATGGGTTCGGGCAGAAATAGGACAGGCTATCAAGTTAAGGCGAGAATTCAGGAGAATTTTAAGTACTCATAGAATTAAGGAGCTGGCTGCGACTTACAAAAGAAGGATTGTGAATTTATGCCTCAATCAGTTCTCAATGATGAAGAGTTCAGCTTTGACAGGGTGCTTGAAATGCACAGAATCTAGCAGTGTTGAGCTACTGAAGGGGGACCCATTCTCATTCCAGAATTTCGTGGTGGATGTTACACATGTACCAGCTTATGCACAAATCATACAATCCCTTGGTGCTTTGTGGCTGGGATTGAGATTCAAGTTTCCTTTGATATGGCTGCCAATTTAGGATTATCAAAGTAATTATGAATTAAGTATGAGTCAGAGTCTTGGGTACAACATTTGATGGCCAATAAGGGGTACAGGTCTGCAGACGAAGATACAGTTGGCACTTATATTCTCACCAACCTACATTGGAGATACTCCCATGAGAGATGAGTTTGCATGAGGACATGCAAGTATTTCAGTTGGGGGGAGATGTTGGGTGCCAGTTTTGCACACTTTTCCTACACTTGTTTTCCCTATTTTTCCACATGACTATAACCAATGGGACTATCTTTGCCTCTTTTTCCTACCTTTCTATCCTAAATTGTGTTGTTTCACCTTATTTTCATTACTCTGCCATTTCATCAATTATTATGATATGTCGTGCCTTTTTATGACCAATTAAGGATGAATGTTTCGAGAAGATCTATGGTATTTGTGTTGTCTTTCCAGATGTCATTTATAGCACCAAATATCCCAAGCATGAGGTCCATAGGAGCAACTAAGGGGGTGTTGTTACTGTGAAGTGATGCTGTTACGCCTTGCTGTTACAAACCCGCTAACAAACTGTTGTTACACTCTGCTATTACAGACCCACTGGCGAACTGCTGATACAGTTGTACCGCTGACTGGATCTCGTCAACACCGGTTGTTGACCTGTCCTTTAGTTGTTACACTACAGCTGTGGTTTTATTACGATAGTTGTAGAAGTTGTTTAGCATTGTATTTTTGGATAACAACCTAAGGATGGTTTTGATTGTAATCTATAATTTTCTAGTCAGAACTTTATTAAGAAGTGGTTATAACTATATGTATTTTATTTCAATCAGCATGAGAATCATAAGATTCTCATGACTAATCTATCCCTTGATTTTCTGAGATGTAACCATTATATATTTCTCGACCCTAGAGGTCAAAAGGTTAGTGGAGAACAACATTATTTTGGCTCTATAATTGTGCTCAGATCAATATAGAATATCCTGTTATTGTTGTTACATGCGTTATTCAATTTAGTTTTCGTTAAGTTATTCCTCTACCTACGCTCTGCTAGGGAGGAAGGGTCCTCCTTCTTAGCATGGATTGCAGTGATTAAATTAGTTGTGTGCATGTATTTTTATTTTAGTTTATTTATCAGTAGAGGTGTTGTTGATGCTGTTTAGCTGTGAATATATCTGCTTCAATTTCAATACTTGGTATGCAGTTACACATATGATATTAGAGATACCAGCTGGATATTTGTTGTGTGGCATGCTAGAACAGATTAATTGAAGTGTGATTCTAGTCTCGTAGATCCTTTTATTTCTGCATGAGTGATTTACTTCCGTCATTTACTTCAACGGTGTTTTCTTTTCTTTGGAATTTCTTCTGGTTGGGTGTATCATCACAGACAGTGCAACTATCATTGGAATAAAAACACGTCCCTGGATTGATAATTTACGTTGACTGTTTAGTCATTTAATAGTGATTAATACATCCCAACATAGGGTTCCACCCTTGAAAAGAATTAGAGCTTTGACCTTCGAGGAAAGGATTGAAACCTTGACTTTGACAGGTAAAAGGAAAATATCCTAAGGAAGGGTTCGAATGAAGAATGTGACCACTTCCGAAGGGGAAACCCTGAAAAGAAGCTAACCCACTAGCCATAGAAGGCATGGATGTGAAGATAGTAGAAGCAGCAGTGAAGGAAATAGAAGGAATTGAACTAGATGACATTCCAAAAGAAAAAGGACCAGAAAGGGAAGGAAAAGCCTAGGTGCCCCCACTCGTATATGGAATAGAGGTAGAGCCAAACATAGAAGCAATGGGAGTGATAGTTGAAATAACAATATTATCGCCTCCTTCAACTGAAAGAGGAGTATGCACACTCATGGTGCTCATTGCTGAAGTTGTATCCCCAGCCATGGCCATTGAAAGAAAGGGATAAGGATGGGGGCTAGCTGGTCTCTGAGACACAGGCCCAATGACAAAATAACGTCTGGAAAACTAGCAGGAAGAGTTTTGAGAGGAAGGATTACCTAGAGGTTCAGGGACTTGTTCAACTTCAACTTCTTCTTCCGGAAAAAGGACTCGAGAGATGAGAGGATTACTCCTCTCTATAATACCACTAGTACTAGGACCACCTGTAGAAACATAACCCCAGTCAGAGGATCACTCTCTGATGCATTTGCAACTACTAGATGAAAATAACTAGTAGAATTTCTCCTACGCCTTCTTGAATAAGGCTCAGCACTCGCAGGAGAAATCCCACAAAACCTCCTCGATCCGTGAGGCGATCGGTCAGCCACTTTTAATAATTATGAGATTAATTAGACTCAAAAAATTATAAAGCTATGGAAATAAAGGAGAAAAGAGCACACTCTATCAGAAGTCCCTAAGATACATAAATCAAGCAACCTTCAGGTATTTCCACTCCAGGTGATTAGGACCGGACACCAAAATACAAGAAAGTGAATAAAAGGACCTTCCAAAAATATTCTAGGGTAATTACACCCCAGGCCTACTAGCGAAGGTAACAGAAACAGTTATGTTGACCTCCTAATAAAACCCTTTACCGATGCAAGTACCTTGAGATTGGAAAGGGAACCCTCCATAATTACTAATGAAAGGGATACAACGTCTGCCTCAGGTACCACGAGTATTCACCCCCGCAGTCACTTATGTGATACCTAGGAAAGGAAACTAAGGGCACCAGTTCATATCGACAGTTGGACGAAATGGTCTTAGGTCAAGATTCAGCAAATAGGAGAGTGGGTATCTCTCTTTTCTACCTTCACTATCCCTCGCACTTAAATCTCTGGAGGTAGATATTTCCCGGTCCACTTAACGAAGTTGGATTTCACTCGTTATAAACTTCTACGTTTGAAAGTTTTGAGTGGCCTTGGAAAGTTAACTCTCCACTCACCTATTCCAAGGCCCTATGACCTAGACTAGTTAGTGTATAATTAATGACAACGCAAAAACAAATCTAGTTCATTTTAGTTAATCGATTGATTTTAAATGGTTGTTCTTAAGTCACGGATAGATGGAGAATGCAACTTATGATGTTTATGGACGCAAAAGAGAAATCAGTAGAAAACCTACTACATGAATATGCAATTTTTTCTTTCGATGAAAAGAGATTTCTACTTGGGTTCTACGAAGCAACTAATAAATAAGGACTTATTTTTTCTTTTCAATATCACTCTTCACACACTTCAAAAAATATCAAAAAGACTAGAATGCTTAACGATGCAACTAATGAAAAACCTACCAATGATAAATTCAAATCCTAGGACTACTCACAAAGGGAAGCAAATAAGTTTTCAATAAGATTGGTTTGATCGCTTTGACAGAAAAGCAGAGACAAGCCCCAACAGGAACTTCTTTGCACAAAACTATGCCAAAAAAATCTTGATATAAAAGAGACAAATCCAAACAAGGACTCCTCTTAGAACCAATAAGACAGAACAAAAACGATAAACTAACAAATTACTCCAAAAAATATGAAAACAATGAAAAGAAAAACAAAGCAAAAGCAACGGAAAAGACAAATGTTTTTTATCTTTTCACTTTTTAAGGAAACAAGAAAATTTCATTGAGACAAGTACAAAACTACCAAAGGTCCCAAATCAAGAAACTGAGCCAATAAGGGAACTTCCAATTCCACAAGCCAACTATGCCAATTTCATAGCGGGACTCAAACAAATGAAAATAAGTAACCAACTCAATAAACCAATTCAAAATAGTAGCATAAAATTCCAGCGAATAAAAACTTTAAGAAACCAATGAAAGGAAACTTCAAGATTCACTAGAAATCTGATCTCAAGAAACAAGAAAACCAAGAAAGTCAAGAAGGAAAAAACCAAGAAGTGAAGCAATGCACAAGGCAAACATGAACAAATTGACAAAAGTTTACTATTCTGAAAGGTCAGAACAACCAAGAAATTCATAAAGAATTCCTAGTGCTATAGTTGCAACTGAAACTTCACCGAAAAGCTAAAACCATAGATTGACTAGGTTTTCATATAAAAAGGAGAGAAACTGACACACAACAAGAAGAATAATTGTCTAGACACCTAGAAGGTTCCACAGGGATGACCATCAACAGGAAGGAAAGACTTACAGGGTCTCGAAATTCAATTTTTCAAATTTTACTGGGCATACACGGATCCATTGTATGAAACACACATGTTTACGCCACTGTACCTAAAGAAACTCATGTATACGTGGGTCCCTTTGGAAAAAACATAAGGTATACATGACTGTGTACACACCAAGTAGCGTATAGAAATTGTAATAACGAAAAGAAAAAACCCAGGCCTGATCCAGAAGATCAAGACTTTTTCCTTGATGGGAAAAGAACCTACTAGATTGAAAAAGTGATCAAATTGTCAGGGAACCCAAAATACAGAGAAAAACAACCCAAACTAGGAATTACACAGATGTAATCCCTAGCAGAGTCATCAATTCTGTTGTGGGAAAAGCTACCCTAAGGTCTGGGTTGAGGGACCTAACATAGCGGAAGGAATATCATCACAAGAAACACTCAAATTACAAGTCCTAATTCTTGAACTAGAAAACTGAGGATAGACGACCTTACCTGTGTGTCCTACGTTTGAGGTCGATCTCGCAGGGTGAAAACCCTATGCTACTCCTCGTGCTTTAAGACCTACAAATGAATCAAGACAAATCCCACAAACTAGTTGCACAACATATATTTCCTAGATTTCAAGATGTTAGATCATATAATCTCATAAAATAACATGAAATAAAACATTACAAGATCATTCAACATGTATAGGAGACATATAACACAAAGACATCAAGAATGGGGTAGAGCTTCTTTTATCGATAATATGTAAATAGAAAGTGGAGGAATCACCTAAGATCTTCCATGGCTCCAAGAGAAACTTACCTCCAGATCCGTCCAGCCCTAGCCTCACAAAGCTTCTTCCATAAAGGGTGCAAAAAGGATGTAACATAAATAGGGGGTGAACATCACAAGGAAACTAGGGTTTCCTGAACCTAGGAAGTGGAAGAGGCACAGGGAAATATTAGACTTGATCAGGGCTATAATAGGCTATAATATCAATAGCATTCTCTCTCCTCCCTTAGGCCTTTCCCTTGAGGTGTATCTATACTTCCTCAAATCATTTTTTCAGTTGGGAAACAGTTTGGCCATGGGCTAGTGCAAGTAATATATAGCTAAAACCCGTAAACCCTGCCCAATTAATAGAGAGTTTATTATTTTTTAATATTTTAAATAGTATACATGGGTCATATATGAGTGGACCCATGTCTACACGCGAAAAAGTCGGCGCAGAGTCGCGTATGGAATTCAAAATATTGTTTTTTAAGAAGTTTGACCAAGTATGAATGGAATGGCTGCCCAAGGAAAATTCATAAGTCATCAAGTATATAGAGGTGATAAATTATGCTATAACACATGTCAATGTGTACTAGAACATTTTCCCCAATAATTTTCTCATTACGCTCTTTTTGAAACCACTGGGGTGATGTCAGCCCAGGGTGACATCACTTAAATGTTATCTCGATGTTATTTAAGTCATGTGGCCTCTCTTGGTGGTGCCATGTGTCACCCAAAAATGGACCACTTGGATAACTGAAAACCTTTTGTTGTTAGAAAATAATAAACCCCATGTTCCCCTTTGCGCTATGCCACTTAATTTTAGTGGATTTTTTGTTTGTTAAATGAATGGGAAGTTTTGATTAAAACACATACCCCCCCCACCCCTCGTGTGTTCGAATGATAATGGGGGTGGGGTCTACTATTTAGTTGTATGAAAAACCAAAACTTGCCACCAAAGTGGAACCTTTTCCCTTCAATGAGTTGTTTGGATTAAAAAAACAGAACGAGAGAGGGGGGTGCGCAATTTTTCATTTATAAAGTGATAAACCTCGTGCTCCTCTTTGCACTATGCCACCTAATTTTCATGGATTCATTTTTCATTAAACAAGAGGGTCAATGTGATTAAAATGCAGACCCCACCCACCTCCCATGTCTTCCGATGTTAACGCAGGGAGGGTTCACTATTTGGTTGTATGCATAACCAAAACTTGCCACCAAATTGGAACCTTTTACCTTCAAGAGTGCAACTTTGAACCTTGATAACTTTCAATCCTAGGGATCCTTTTTAGAGTTTCATACGACGTTGGAAAAGGATTTTCGAGCTCTATCTAACTTAGAACTTTGCAGGTGCATCGAACTTTATCTCCAAAGGTAGAAATGACTTTAAATATATTATTCATAGAACCACCGCTTTTGACATCAATGACAACATTTTTTCCCAAAAATCTCCCCCTTTAGCATTGATGGCAACATTGAAAAATATTTTTGTGACATTAATGGCAATAAAAAATAGTAGCACTCCCCCTGAGATATCAAACTTATATATGTTCTTTGGCCAAATCTCACCCTTGGAGGTTTTCATATCAAATGTTTGGGCCATTTCTCCCCCTTTGACATCAATGATAGAGGGTAGCACCATCTCCTCCTCAAGTCATGCTCAACTTTGATACCCTTCTCCTACAACTTACATGTTAAATGAATCATTAACAAAAGTAGTTGTCAACCCTTACCCAAGCCAAGTCAATTAAATGTAGGAGAGACTTCTCCTAGTTTTTTCCTGAGATATTTAAATGGATTCTGCGGTAGGGGCTTTGTAAATATATATGCAAGATGCTCATTAGCACCCACATATTCAAGTCGAACAACTTTAGTAGCAACCTGATGTCTCAAGAAATGACATTCATTGAAATATTTTTTGTCTTTGAGTGCATAACTGGGTTCTTGGAGATGTTGATAGAATAGTGTTCTCACATAAGATTGGGAATGGGTCATTTAACTGAACCTTGATGTCTTTTAAATTCAGCTTCATCCAAAGAATTAGAGTGCAGAAAGTGGTTGCAGCAATGTATTGTGACTTTTATTGTAGATAGAGAGATCAAGTCATGTTTTTTTCTTACCCAAGACACAAGTAGCCCCAAAAAAAAATAAAAAATCCAAAAGTAATTTTCCTATCATTAATGCTACCCACCCAACCAGCATCAGTATAAGCTTTTAAATTGAAATATTTACCTCTTACATACCACAAGTCAAATTCTGTTATGCCTTGCAAATATCTCAAAATTCACTTCACTACATTGACATGGATTTCTTTGGGAATTGCTTGAAATATTGCCACCAAGCCGACTATTTGCATTATGTCTAACCTTGAAGCAGTTGGGTACAACAAGCTTCCAATCATTGATATGTAGGATATTTGATTCATAAGAGTGGATTCACCCCCTTTATTTAACCTACAGCCAATCACCATGGGGGTACAAACTAACTTGCACTATTCCATCCCAAATTTCTTCAATGTTTCCCTAAAATTCTTAGATTGGGAGATGAATATACCTTTTTAGATTGGGTAATTTGTAGTGCAAGGAAGAAATTCAACTCCCCTATCATAGACATTTCCAAATCACGAGAAAAGATAATATCATCTACATAAACCACAATAATTAGAGAATGATCATATTTAGATTTAATTTACATATTTCTATTAAAAATCCCTCTTTTAAAACCTTACAGTTGGAGATACTTTTCTACTCTGACATACAATGCTCTTGGATCTAGTTTTAGCCCACAAAGAGTATTTCTCAATTTGCAAACATAATCTTCATTCTCTAAGAGAAAGACACCTTCTAGTTATTCTACATATAATTCTTCTTCTAAATCTCCATTGAGGAATATTGATTTTACATCAATTTGATATACCTTAATATTTTTATGGCTAGAAAAGCTAAAAACATTCTAATGGATTCCAATATTTCTATCGATGAAAATGTTTCATCAAATTATATCCCCGCTATTTGTTCATAACCTTTGCACACTAGTATTACTTTGTTCCTTACTACTTTCCCTTCCTCATTTAGCTTATTCTAAACCCATTTGGTGCCTATAACATTTTTGTCCTTAGGTCTAGAGACAAGCTCCCGATCATCATTTTTCTCAATTTGGTCCAACTTTTCATTCATTTCCTTTGCTGAAAACTTGTCTTCACTAGCTTGATTGATATTTTTGGGCTTGATTTGAGAAAGCACAGAAAGATTTGTGTGACTAGGACTGTAAATTAACTTCCTTCTAGTTTGGACATCGATCCTTTGATCACCAATTATTTGAATTTTTAGGTGTTTTTTGTACATACATAGATGGGGTCTTGTGCCTTTGCATTGTATCTTCTTCTTCAACTTATTATTCTTCTTGGTCTACATACCTAAGAGAAAAATATTCCTCTTCATCCGATTTTTTGTTTTCTTTAGACTTCACTAAATGAGGCAGTGTTTCATCAATAATGACATTGATGTAATCTTCAACCCTATTTGTCCTCTTGTTGAAGCATTTGTAGCCTTTTCTCTTGACTATGTATCCAAGGAATATACCTTCATCAACTCAAGAGTCAAATTTTCCAAGGTCTATCATTTCTCTTGATATAGCATTTACTCCCAAATTCCTTGAAATTTTTTATTAATATTGGTTTTCTTTTCCATGGCTCATAAGGAGTTTTATCGATATTAGACCAAAGTTGTGTTATGTTTTCCAAGTAAATAGTCTCTTGAGTTGCTTCTCCCTAGAAGGTGTATGCAACCTTCCCTTCATCTATGATTTCTCTAGCAATCTCTTGAATGGTTCTATTTTTCCTTTCAACCACCCCATTCTGGTAAGGTTTTTTGGATACTAATTATTGTCTCCTTATGCCATGTTTTTCACAAAAATATTCAAACTCTCTTGAGACGAATTATCCTCTCTGTTAGATCTTAAGCATTTAATCTTATGATCCTTTCATTTTCAACCGAAGCTTTGAATATTTAAACTTTCTCATGGCTTCTGACTTTTTTTTCAAAAACATTATCCCAGTAACCCTAGTATAATCATTAATAAGTAAAATAAAATACCTTTCACCTATTGGAATATTTTTCCTGGTGTTGTAGGTGCTACAACACCCCCCCCAAAAAATTTTAGTTTCTATACCTAAATTTTGGCCCCCCTATCTTTTCAAGGATTTAATAGGAATTCATGTATGTTTTATGGACGATTTAGCTCAATTTTTTTAAATGATTTAATCATATTTAATCCCAAATGCATGCTCCATAATGATTCTTTGTAATGACTCACTTGATTAATGACTAATTCACCACAGTGACTCTGCATAGTATAAAGTTTACTCTTGGAAATCAGATTTTCTTTGGAAATGTGTTTGTTTGAACTTTGATTTAATTAAGGAAACTCTATTGGTTTGTTGCAGATTGTTCATATCGCAAGATATTGTATCAAATGGAGCCAAATGTATTATGGATCAAGCTCATGATTTCCTTACTAAGAAAAAAATGATATGTAGCAGGATGTTTTGGAAAAGTTTTGATACCATGATGAAAATGATATTGTATACTATTCTCCCATGGTTTTTTTTGAATTTTTGGGAGTGTTACATAGTAGCATGTAATAGAGCAAGTGCTTGTAGATGGTAATATTATATATGTACAAATATTGCAGACAGAGGGAAAATGAACTATAGTTTTGAAAATTGGGTTATCAGAGCATCTGCTTTTGCTTCTAGATCTAGTGTGGGTAGAGTAGAAGTGAAAGTTTTGCATCAACTTCTTGTGATTTCTATATCTCTTGACATGGCACTAAGAATGATTTTTTCCTACAAAATGGTCAAGGATGTCATTCAAATTGTCAAAACTACTAGCTACAAAGGGCGAAATAAAATATCCTATCAGAGCCACCAATATTTTGAAGGCACGTGGGCAGAATTCATAGGTAATTATTTATTAAATGATATGACTTAAATATTGGTCATGAAAATCAAGGAATTCCTACAAGAGTGACATTGGCAAAAAATTTCATGTTTGGATTTCAATCTTTAGAGGACTAACATGTTAATAGTAGTCCAGTTTCTTGTGAGTGATCTAAGGGAGCTTGATAAAATTTGTGAAAGGAAATTAAATATAACAAATGAACGTATTAAGAATCTCTTGAAAGCTATTGAAATTGTCATATTAACAACAAAAAGTAATATACGACACAACTCTTATGTACTTTTAAGAAGCTAAGGAAGACTTACGGTGTTATTCAGTTCATTACTTCTGCTGATATGAAGCGAGGTGATCGTTTTGATCCATCATTCCTTGGTTTTGTGGATGAGTTCATAGAGTAACACATTGCTGATAATGATGACATTTTGATCAGAAGAGATAATAAGAGCACTTTCCATGCTATATGAGACACATTAACACATTAGAGGAAATTTCAACGTAAAAGTGGCCTCCTAAGGAAAAATAATAAAATAAGAGTTAAAATAATAAAATAAGAGTTATGAATTTTGGATGGAAAAGAAAAAAGCTACTATTTTTAATTGTATTGTTGACTTATATCCTTATAAGTTTACTCAAATTTCAAGTGTAGGCACTCGTTACATGCAAAATGAAATTCCACATCTAATGAGTACCCATTATGCATACTTTTGAGAAGACCCACATTAATAAAAATTGCAGATACATTAAAAACTGTGTTAAATACATTTTTTAATGTATTTGCAATTTTTATCAATGTGGGTCTTCTCAAAAGTATGCATAATTTGTACTCATTGGATGTGGAATTAAATATTGCATCTAACGAGTGCCTAAACTTGAAATTTGAGTAAACCTATAAGGTGATAAGCCAAAAATACAATTAAAAAAGTAGTTTTTCATCTTTTCCCTCCAAAATACGTGTACCTCTTTTTAAATTTAATGGATTTTGATTCGTTTACATATTATGACATGGAAATTACTTGAAAATTTCATGGGCACTTTTAGGCTCAAATTTCCTCTAATGGTCGATGCACGATGCCTTGTCCATTGTGAAAAATATTTTGGAGTCTAACAAATGTATAGTGGTGGTTTGCAGCTAAATATCAAACACTTACATTGCTATAGGCTAAATACTAATTGTTATGTTGGTGTTAGGATTAGGGTTTTATACCTGGTCCAATAGAACAACACAATAATGAAGGGTTTTTTCATTATCAGACTTGAACAAAGACTATCAAAAGATTCTCTAACGAAGCTGTTACGGGTCCTATAATAATAGGGATCATAATTTTGAATTGGCTATGTTAAGTCTTGTAATATTATACATGCCTTTGCATTTCTGCAAATTTTTTCCATATTAAAAATGAAAACAAGGTATTTCTTAAAAGAATAATCAAAGGACCAAAAGAAAGAAAGATAAAAATATATATATAAAATATGAACCCCATAAAAAGAAGCAAAAAATAAATTCTAAAGGTGTTGCACATTCAAATGCCACTACTCTTAGTTTACTTTACTTTTGCAAATAGATTGCGTGCAGCTTGTTCAAAATTCCACAATTCTTTATGATCATGCAATCTAATCTTGATCATTCATGCCTTTAAATATTTTATGTTATGATAGTTATTGAATAAATATCTGACCAAACCATTTAATCTTGGAAAATCAGTGGTTAGGTAGAGAAGAAAAATGAGCTCATAAGTTTAATCAAAGCCATTGGAAGATATAAGGTTACAAATAAGTTAGTTTTCTTATCAAAAGAAAATAAAAGGATCAACAAGCTCAAATGCACCCAAAAACGGAAAGGAAAGATGTTAGCTTGAATAAAATGGTAGGTAGAATACTGTTCAAAAATTTATATAAGCATCATTATGTGTACCCCTTATCAAAAATATCCTAACCCCCTTCCCCTTGCTGAAAGCCCTTTCCCTCTTCATTCTCCCTTATCCTAACTTCCTACCCCTTGCTAAAACTCCATTTCCCTTTTAAAAATCCCCTATCCCTTGCTAAAACCCCTTTACCCCTTTGAAAAACCCCCTTTCCCCCTTAAATAAAACTTTAAGTTTTCATAAAAATGCAAAAAACCCACTTTTGCAAAGTCCAAAGCGCAAAAAACATTACCAGACCCCACTTTCATTTGAACCCTCTACATAATGGATTTCACAACCCCTATTTTGATTTAACCCTCTGCATATCTATTTATCAACCGCACTTCCTTTGAAAGCTCTTAACTCCGCCAGTCATTCAATCACCACCAAGCAGATCGGACGACCTACGATATATTTCACACTCACCGACATTCCAAAGTTTAAATGCCAAGGGGGGGGGTGCGAAATGGGTGGTTTTATCCACCCGCACCACTGCCACGTGGCATTACCAAGTTTTATCGCACCCCCTCATCCTAAACCACCAAACCACTTCTACGCCATGCGATAAACCACCAAGTTTCAAAAATAATAAAACCCCACTATTTCGTTTATTTCCCTATCTCTGTGGACTTGCGGAAAAGACATTGCCAACCAAAATTGAAGCCTGTCGCTACTCGGACCCCTTCTACATCCAAATATCCAATTTTAGGTAATCCTAAATACCCGCCACCATCAATTAAGCTCATTAATTTATAAATTGAATCAAACCAATGGCTTCTAAAAACATCCAAACTGTAAACCCTTTGCAACCACCCCTGTTACATGTCGACCATACTCCACTGGCTGATAAAGACTTAAAAATAATTGACACTGTGACTAATAGCAATCTCTTGGAGCTCCATTGTTGAAGGCATAACAATTCTGCTGATTAGGCAGATGATATACATCTGTGGAAATATAACCTGCTAAAATACACATTTCCACAGACCTACCAGTTCCCTAAAGTCATCAAAATTTTCCAACTCAACTATTTTCCAAATGAAAGAGCCATAGACACCCCTGACCAAGAAATTATAATTAATATCACTACCCATACCATTAACCAAATATTGTAGATTCAATCACAACCACCTGGAGTGCCTTTATCCATTGACACCCTCATTGAGCTTTACCTAAAGCTATATTTTCCTAAAAGGTCTCAAATATTTCAGACTTTCCTCCCTAAATCAGCTCAAATTCCTAAAAGAAACCCACCATACTCTGATACCATGTTCCTAGAATGAACCAAACAAATTGTGACCATGCTATCTTGTATCCTAGGATATTTTACTGATGAGTGTGTAGATGAATCCATCCTTGGTTTCCTCTCTACCTTTTACACTGGCTAGCCTCTAGCTATAATTTTCAACTTTGCCCAATTTCTGGCAGATACAATGCATGATCAACTGATCAAACTACTAGAAGGAGTGTTCAAATACTCCTCAATATTATTTCATTTTTTCATATATTTTCAGTCAGAAAGGTTTGCAGTCAACCTACAAAAATTGGACAAAGAGGGTAATCCCCAGTCTATAATATTTTGGACATCCTTGATCAGAAAGGATTCCAATGAATTTAGTTTCAAAGAATTTATTGATTATTTTGTATACCCAGTGGTTAATATGCTTAGCAATAGTATTCAACCCAGAATATGTGATGAAATCAGAAAATTTCTACAGTTATCTGATTAGAGAAAGACACGAGACTAGTATTTATACCAAAATCACAAAGAGATCAGAGTGTATGGAAGACAACTAGTCCCTTACAAGCTTCCCAGATACCTCCCAATGCGGATATTTTCCTTAGAATACATTAGATAGATCTTGAATTCTAATGATATAAATTTCCTTTCATCCAAAAAGAAAACCTAGTTCAAGATTAAAAAAAAACTAACTAATGCCCTTTAATGCAATAGTAGGAATGTTGGAAAGGAAGCAGAAGATGCCTACAAGAGTTAAAGTTCAGCGACAATTTCAAATGGTCATATGACCCCTTGAGTGTGAGAAGAAAATTAATATTTAATTCTAAACTCACCCCTTTCATCCATGAATCTAAGCCTCGGATTGAGAAATATTCCAACTAGTTAGAGTGGTTGGAAAACACTCTACAAGAGGTGGAGGAGCATCTTGATACTAGTTACATCCTGCTTACTCCAGACCCACAGGATAAGAATTCAAAAAGTTCTAGAGAAGAAGGCTCTTACTCAACATAAGCTACATCTGATAATAAATTCAAGCTTATGTACAGAAAGAAAACAAAGCTAAACCCACTAATAGGGCAGGAAGAGACAATTGAAACATATATTGTTATCAGGGATGATGCACCTACAACACATACAAAAGAAACACCTATTCCATCATATTCCAGAGAATAAATCATTCAAAAGAAAAATAGTGCAAAGATTTCAACATCCAGTAAGCCAGTTGAGAAGGAAAAGGATATCATTGAGAAATATAAAGAGATTAAAATCAAAATTGAAGAATTAAAGGCTGTTACATATGCACAATACTGGAAGGAAACTCCCGGTGATCAGAATAGGTTGCTTTCAGCTTTTGACCTCAAGACAAGGAAAATGTAGTTGAAATTCCTACAGCCGAAGGTATAGTCCCCCAAAACTTTAGAAGACTATAAAAATACAGGCTTTGAAGTTCATGCCAAGGATGTGCATCCAATTGACCAAATTTAATTCCACAAGCAAGCAGGAGAGATGATATATTCAACCATGAAACAAAAGGCTCTAAGTGTCTAGAAGTTGCAGAACTCCCTAGAAAATATACAGTCACAGTTAAAGCTAGAGACAACCTCATCACCAGCGAAAGACAACAGGATTAAGTCACTGGAATATTTGGTAATTGAAGTTGGCTATAATACAACTAAAATCAAAGAAACGTAAGAACTTATAAAAAATAAAAATGTAGACATAGCTGCACTGAAGAAACAGTTAAAATTACCAACTACTTTGCAGCCACAAAGAAAGGAGGTTTTGGAGACAAACAATCAAAAGGATGAGATGATGAATTTAGCCATCCAGTTGACAGCTCAACTAAAGGAAATGGAGATAGAGATGGATAAACTTGTACAGGAAAAACAAGTTAGCATGGAAGCAATTCCCATTATTGTTATTCCCATAGTCTCTACATCAGCTCCACTAACTACATCAGCACCAACGTAAAAAATACCAACAACCCATCCCACTCATGAGGCTAGAAAATTAATCAAAGAAATGGAAGATATGTCCATTCAGACTATAGAGATTAATAAGCTCAAGGAACAAGTAAAGAAATTAGAATATGGAAAGAAATTGGTAGAAGTAACGCATCAAGCTGAAGTACAAAAATCTAATAGACTGACTGTCAGAATCCACAAGCTAGAGAAGGATTTGTCACTAAAAGAGCCTTTAGCCCAAGAAAAACAGAAATTTTGGGCCAATATAATTAACTCAGTTAATGATATTTGGCCTTCTATACATGTTATATTTGAACAGAATGACTTGGTGAAAGGAGCTGGTGAGGCAATTCAAAAATTAAAAGCCAATCTTGGAAAGAAACCAGAGGAAGCCTCTGAAATAATCAAATTCCTGAATTCTAAAAATAAGTATGAATTGGAATATCTTGGGATAGCTGACAGAAAAAATACCATCTTAGAGGAAAAGAAGGTGATTTCCAAAATAAATCTAATGATACAACTTGAGGAGAAATGTAAAACCATGGAACTCGCAGTGAACAAGTTTTTTTAACAAATTTCATGTATTGAGGCAAAAGGGTTTGCCTAATCCTCTAGTAATAAATGACAAACTCATGAGACATGAGGATTATGACAAGAAGTTAAGGGAAGTAGCCAAATAAACTTCCAACATTCCCTCAATTAAGGGCATTCCCAAAGGCAAAGTGCTCCTTCAAACTCTAGAAAACTTCTTTTACCTCCAACATGAGGTAAATCACCTTTTTGTAAATAAGGCTACGTTTGCCAAATATTCATAGGCAGATGAGATTTCCTGCAAGATGATGAAAATCAAAATCCCAGATGAAGAAACATGGGAGAAATGGTGTGATTTATTGTAAAGGGTGAAAGAAAAAGATAGATGAAAGAACAAACAGGTAATAGCAAGCAAAGAATAAGGGATAGATATCAGTCAGTTGAAAGGTGTCACTATCTTTTTGCATAAAGATATTTTATTTTCCTAAAATAAATCCTAGTCAGTTGACGGGATATTTTTGTAATGTTTGGTATAAATATTTCATCATTCGAAGTATCAAGTGTGGATTTCTGAATATTTCAGTAGCTGACTGATCTCTTTCCTAAGGGTTATTGTACCAACTTCCAGTTGACAGATAGAACAAGTTATAAAGAGACTTCTTTATAGGATTCATGTGTTGAGCTATCTCAGTGAAGTATAAATTTCAATTTTTCATGTTCTCTTTCTAAGTATTCCATAAACTTATATGTGCTCTAAATTTGAATGTTATAATAGGAGTATTAGTGCAGAATTTGCATAAACATTACACTCTGCTTTTAACTATTATACATTTCTATGTTCTCTTTTGATATCCGGTTTAGAGAATTCTTAATTGCCCTTTGATATCGATTAACTTTCTTCATCCTTCTTCATTATCTGGTTTAAGGAATTCTTGATTTCTCCTTGATCTTGATTGAAAAATCACTTTGCCATTCAGCCTTGAGATCTAATATTGCTCACCTATCTTGCCCTGTAAAACTTTCTTTATAATTTGATTTTTTTCCGTTTTCAAAGTATATTGACTTCATAGCCCAATGGAAAATAAAAAAGTACCTATTCATCTATATCATTAATTCCACCAATCAATCAAAGCCATTCCAAATTAAGCATACGTAACTAGCCTAAAATCCATAAAATAAACAAATTTTAATCATATAGAGAGAGCCCTCTCTAAGTTTAGGAAGGCTAGATCCTAAGCTCAAAAGTAGGTTTATAGTTACATCTAATATTTATTTTTAATGCTTGAAAAAACTTTGGAAATTTTGAAGTGATAACATAGTGGCGACCATAGTGGGGAAAAATCAGTCCCTAGTTAAAATAAATCTTAAAGGAAACAATTTTTCTCATTTTTCACATTAAGGTTTTAAGAGGTTGTTTGAATTTATCATAGTAATTTAAAATTTTGGCTTCTAAAAGAACATATTATACAAGGGCTCATCGTGATCCACAGCCTGCTACAATTGTTAATGATCCTGATAGAATTTTAAGAAAACCTAAAAAAGTAGAGAGTCAAGGAAGCAATAGTGAGTTAATCAAAGCAAATTCACTTCCTAAGGAGTTATCAAGCATACAGGATATTCAATTTGATCTATCATTTGAGCATTCTTTATTTCGTACCTAATTTGAAAACTCAGTCCATGATATTGAAATAGACCCCAATTTTATTGAATCAAAGAAGGATACTATACAACTTGATTTAGACCAACAGGTTCTAGATACTTTTGACAAACTTGATGGTTTAACCTCAACTTTGATAAAAGATAAAGACGAAGCCTATTTTCAACAGTCAGTTTAACTAGATGCCCTAACCGCTGCTACCCCTAAGCTCTCTACAGTATCTTTAGAAACTGTAAATACAGCTTCATTCAGTTCCACCTCACCTATAATATCCACCACAGTTCATTCCACAAAACCATTCATACCTAAACTTCCTCTCCAACCTAACGTTTCAAGTTCATCTTCAAGCACCACTACTTTACCTCCAAGTCGAGCTAAAATCTTAGCCATGGCAGCCAGATTTTCCCCTTTGGCCTTATAGGACCCTTTACATGCCATGCCACAAGATTACTAGAGTAAAATATTTTAGTTCGATGGTACTAGTCAATATACTGCTAAAAAACATGTAGATAAAATGATAGATTATTTTGAGTTACATGAAGTTGATGAGGTCAATGTACAAATGAGATTATTTCCACAAACACTAGTAGGAGATATTAAAAAATGGTTTAAATCTTTACCTGCTAACCATGTTGTTGATTTAGCTGCTTTCCACCAATTGTTTATAAATAGATGGGAAACAAATAAAAACCCTCTCTAGATATTATCTGAATATGAGAACATTAGGAGATCTCCTAATGAATCTGTTCAGGATCATTGTACTAGGTTTAACAACATTTACAATGCAATTCCAGTGAATATCAAACCTCCACCAGGCTTGGCCCTAATTAAATTTCCAAATCATTTTGATGCTAACATGTCCTATCAGTTAAGAGAAAGAAATTCTGCAACTTTAGAACAGATGCAGAGTGATGCAGTTAGTGTAAAAGCTAACTTACTAGCTAAAAGAGCTAGGATGAGGAATGAGAGGAGAGTGACCATTAAGGAAAAACCTTCCACTTCAGATATTAATATATATAGTTTAGCCAAAAATGTAGAAAGAGTAATGTATAGACTAGAGAACATGGAAAGAAACCCTTAGTGGGAAAATCAACAAGGTCCCCAAATTAGAAACCCCAACTTTAGGGAAAATCCTAATAGTGGTAAAACAAGAGAAGTTGTACCCAATCAAAATATTAGACCACCTTTCCAGGAAAATTATGTTGAAAGTTCACAACAGCATGAAGAAGACCAAGACACCTAGATAAACTTGATGGGAGTAAACAATGAAGATGCAATTTTTCTAACCCAGGAAGAACAAGAGTTGTACATGTTACATCAATTACAATTAGAATTTGGAGATTCCTTTGACTACAAACAAGGCTCTGAATCTACTATCTACGGAGTTCATAAAAAGTATAGCCTTAGAAGCAAAAAGAACACAAAAGTTCCTATTAAGAAATTAGTGCACACCCAAGCTAAGAAAACAATAGAAGCCCCTGTGACCAAAATTCTACTCTCCCTAGAGAAACTCAGAATGCTTCCACCCCAAATATTGTAGAAATCACATCAATTGCTACTCAAACCATTCCAACAAAGGAAGTTGAAAACAAAATAGTTGACACACAAATTGAATTACCAACTATTGATAAAGAAGACAAAACCACACAACCCACAATTGGTAAAGATGAAATGATTAAATTAGGAAAAACTCAAATGCCATTCAATATCAAAATTGATATAGCCAAATTAAGAATACCAATTCCTTTAACAGAGCTAGTGAAAAATGACTCATACAAAGCACAAATTATTGAAACATTAAACATAGGTGAAGGTGAAGATGTTGTCAACCTTAATGATGATCAACCTGAGTTATTGTTTTGGTCATGAAGTAAATGGAAAACATCAACAAGGGGGTGTCCCTCCATTCTATATTAGCCTAAAAATTCATGATAAAATCTTACATAATGCTATGTTGGATTCAGGAGAATCTCATAACTTAATTCCTAAAGTAGTCATGGAAAAATTAAACTTAGACATCACGAGACCCTACAAGGACCCATTCTACTTTGATTCTAGTCAAGTCAAATGCCTTGGCCTGATGAAATATCTGTGTGTAACCCTAGTCCAGTGCCCAGCAAAGAGTATCGTTATGGACATAGTAGTTTTTGATATCCCTCCCAAATATGGTATGTTATTATCTCACTCATGGGGAGAAAAATTACAGGGATCACTACAATTAGACATTTCATATGCTACCATTTCTATGTTTGGTCAGAAAAGGAAGCTATATAGAGAAACCTTGATGAAATTCATGGTAAGTAGTTCAGAAAGACCACATAATTACCCTATCTATTCCATGCATTCTGATCTGGATTCATTTATCTTATATAATTCAGACAATGACAAAGATAAAATCACAGCTATAGAAGAGAAACACAAAGAAGTCAATAGTGAAAATATAACACATGAATCTATGTGGCGTTTAGATTTTGATGGATCTATAAATATATTAGGAGCAGGAGCTAGAGTATGGATCTACAATTTAGAAAATGATCATTCAGAAGGAAATTCTTACAGATTAAATTTCAAATGCACTAACAACATGGCAGAATACAAAGCATTAGTGCTAGGCCTTCAAATCGTAAGAAAACTTGGGGCTAAAAGAGTTTCCATCATGGGAGACTCATAACTCATTATAAAACAAGTCAAGGGAGAGTACATTACTAACAAACCTAGACTTAGGTGTTACAGAGAAACCATCCTAAAATTGATAAGATGTTTCCTTGAAACTGACTTTGCTGGCATTCCAAGAAATCAGAAGATGCAAGCACAAAGCTTAGCTACTTTTTCCAGCACATGCAGGTTACCCTATCAGCCAAATCATTAGTACATGGCTGAGGTAAGACATAGACCAACCATACCTGATAATTTAAAGTATTGGCAAATCTTTTCACAAGACAAACAAATCCTTGATTTTATGATTTCTGAAGGAGAATTTCAAAATGGTGATATAGACATTGACTGTACATTAGATTATACCATAAATAATGAAATAGATGTAAATGATGTAAATAATATAGAACCAACTAGATTCACTAAACTAGAAATAGAACAATTAGAAACAGTAGAAATTGAGGAATTAATCAATGATGAATTAGAAGTTTTAAACCTCAAAGTCAACATTTTTCCTAAGGGATTAGCCCTACTAGAAGACCTATTTGACTCCAATGATGTAGCTAGAAAATATAAAATGGAGCCTCTAAGGTCAGATATAGAGGAATGCAACATGGGAACAAAGGAAAATCCCAAGCTTATCAAGATATCTAAGACATTACCTCCAACTGAAAATTTGAAGTACATTAGCTTGTTTAAAGAGTTCCAAGACATATTTGCCTGGAATTATGAATACCTCAAGTCTTATGATACCAGCATTATCCAGCATTAGATACCAATTAAAGAAAATAAGAAGCCCTTTAAACAAAATCTAAGGAGAATTAACCCTGTTATTATGCCATTAATAGAGAAAGAAGTTAAAAGGATGTGTGATGCTCAAATCATAGCACCCATCAGATATTCTAATTGGGTCTCTAATTTATTCCCCACGAGAAATAAAATGAGAGAAATCAGACTCTGTGTTGATTTCAGAAACTTGAACAAAGTATCAATGAAGGATAACTATCCTCTCCCTAAAATGGACCACATTCTCCATAGGGTAGTAGGGTCATCCATAATTTCATTACCTGATGGATTTTTTGGATATAACCAAATCCTAGTCCAACCTGAAGATCAAGCTAAGACTGCATTCACCACTCCTTGGGGAAATTTCATGTACTTGAAAATTCCTTTTGGATTGATGAATGTTGGAGCAACATTCCAAAGAGCCATGGACATAGCATTTGCAAAGGAGATCCATGACTTTTTAGTAATTTACCTAGATGATATCACAGTGTTTTCTAAGTCAGATAATGAACATCTAGATCATCTAACAAAAGTATTCATAAAATGCAGAAAGTTTGGCATATCCTTAAATCCTAAAAAGTCACATTTTGGATTAGAAGAAGGAAAACTTCTCGGACACATAATTTCAAAAGAGGGCATTAGAATTGATCTAGCTATAAAATAAGCAATCCTAAATATCAGTCATCCTACAAACATTAGATAATTACATGCATTTTTAGGAAAAACAAATTTTCCTAGAATATTCATCCCTAACTTAGCAGAACTAATTAGAAATTTAAACAACATGTTAAAAAAGGATTCAATACTTAAGTGGATAGCAAAGGCTAAACAGTATTTTGAAGCAGTCAAAGAAGCCCTTGCTAAAACACATTTCCTCATAAGTCCTAATTTTAGCAGAGATTTCATATTTTTTTCATTTGCTTCAGAGCACACCATTGCAGCAGTCTTGTTGCAAAAGAACAATGAGGGCCTTGAAAAACCCATTTCTTTCTTCAGTAAAACTTTGAGAGATGCAACACTAAAGTATAATATCATGCAAAAATGAACTCTTTCTTTAGTGAAAGCCATAAAATATTTCAGAGTATACATTCTATACTCTCACATAATAGCATATGTTCCAAACTCAGTTGTAAAGGACATTCTAACTCAGAATGGGCCTGATGGAAAAAGAGGCAAATGGAAAAAAAAAAAAGCCACAACCATATTTAATCAATCACAGTTTTAGACATAAATTCCATTGCTGCCATAGATGATTAGGAAGAGATGGCGACTCCACAAATCAGTGAAGCTTTCATAGATTCACCCTGGTATGCAGACCTTACATTTGTTTTACTCCACCTACAAGCTCCTGCTCATTTATCTAGAACCAAAAGTAGATTCTTAAAAATGAAAGTAGTGAAATATTGTATCTTAGATAATGTTTTATTTTGGAAAGATCATGGTGGCATCCCGTTAAATTGTTTATTAAAATATGAAGCTGACAAAGTCATGCAGGAATTTCATGCAGGAGATTGTGGAGGACACATATACTGGAAAACAACTGCTAACAAAATTTTGAGGGCAGGTTTTTACTGGCCCACCCTTTTTGCAAATGTTCGAAATTATGTGACCTCCTGTCACAAATGTCAAATATTTGAAGGGAAGAATAAACTCTTACCATTACCCCTCAAACCTATCTCAGGAGAAATGTCATTTCAACAATGGGGTTTAGACTTCATTGCTGAAATTCACCCACCCACCTCCGCCCAACATAAATGGATATTTACAACCACTGATTACTTTACCAAGTGGATAGAAGCCATCCCTTCTAGACAAGCCATAGACTCTGTCATTATTTCATTTCTTGAGAAAAACATCCTTTATAGATTTGGATGCCAACAAAATCTCATCACTAATGTTGTTTTCTTCAAATACAAGAAAATGATATATTTTTGTAACCAATACCATATCAACCTAGGCCATTCCATTACCTATTACCCTCAAGGTAATGGACTGATCTGTAAATGGAATGTACTTGAAAAGGGTGCAAGGTATCCATTTTCAAATTATGTAAATGAGTGCAAATACTTCAAATTTTAAATCTGAAAATGTGAGAACTTCATATTTCTAATACAGAGATAGACTGTAGGGGCATTTACCAAATATGTCACCTTTCAAAGAAAGGATGAATCCAGAGGCTACCTGGCCCTCTTACAGACTCTGCCTAAAGAAATAATAGAAGTAAACACTCAGACTTAATAAAAATGACCTTACTCAAACTTGACATTATGCAGAATTTTTGCTTGGAAGAGGTGTATGTATTTTCTTCTGTTTATGTGTTTTAAGTTTATTTGTTTTTGCTGAAAATTATCGTGTATATCAGCAACATAATTCAGCCATAGAATAACAAAACACAACAGCAATATAATATAGGAGTTCACCCCAACTCTTGGGCTACATCTCCTTTGAGCTTCGTCAACATGACTAGACTCTTTGGGATTAAGGTAATCAAATTATTTTACAAGCTCCAAACTTAACCACAATGAATACGAAAATGATTCAAAGGGCTGAGAATACCATTTTAAATCCCTTTAATGGTTGTCCAATTCCTGCAAACAACTTTAGGCTTCCATGGACACACATCCTTCTGTCGGTGCACTAAGCTTCTCTGAGCTTCTAAATGGAAAAAACTCCCTCATATTTCTATTTCTGTCCCTGATACCACTACTTCTGCATCCAATAATGATCAGACATCAAATATCGACTGATAATTTGCTTACATTATGCACAACATCCCCAAAAATGGCTCTCCTCCACGGTTTTCCCAGGGCTTCCCACGACTTCATATCAACTTCTCGAGTTGTATAAGTACTAGAAATGATCTGAAACCACTTCCATTGGTTCCATAATGATTGAAATAGTCAATATATAGTTTTTTTTCATCAAAAACGGCCTCCGACTGCTCCGGTTTCGCCTACACACTCTGTTTGGAAAATGGCCTCTAGAACTTAAATGAATCTTTTCAGCTTTCTAAAGTTCTTAACAGGCTCTAAAAAATATCTAAACAGATTCAAAAGGCATGAAATAGCTAAGAATTCCTATTCATTTACCTTAAATGGAGAAACACGGTCCAATACATAGCCTTCTCCTGCTAGGCCCTAATGGCTCCTTCTTCTTCTTCAATGCTTAAACCTCTGAATATGACCTCTGATAGATTTTAGACCTACTCCATTGAGTCCAGAAGGTCGAAGATACCCCAAAAGGATCTCCCATGTGAAAGATATGCTCCAAACTGTATTTTGCCCAATGTTAGGCAAAAATCCCACTAATTGTGGGCCAACTGTAGTTAACTGGAGCTAAAAGTGGAATTCCGCCTAAAATGGAGGGATGGCACTAAAATTGGTGGGAAATTAAACTTGCATTAAATGTACAGTGGTGCATGTGGCCACACCATTCAGATTAAATTCTAAAACGTAACTTCCACCGTTTGTTGGTTTAGGGCTATGGTTTCTGCTGCGGTCACGTGGAATGGGGTTGGGCTACTTTTCCGCCCACCTTCCAACGTAACCTCCGCTTCATTTAAAACAACACCATGTGCCTTTTATACCTGTCATTTTACACGTAATACCCACGTTGAATGCCATATTAAACCATGACTTTAAAACATTTGGGTTTTAAATTTAATATGGAATGTAATTAATATAATTAATATTTTTTTTTAATTAATATTTAATATATAAAAAAATATTAATATAATATATGATTTTTTAAATCAAATAAAATATTAAATTTTTAATATATATAAAACGTTAATTAAACTTTAATATATTAAAAATATTTCTCCACATTAAAAATCATGAACACATTCAGCATTAGAGGTTATTGGGCAATTTCAAAGTGCAACAACTTCTTCATACGGTAATGGATTTCAGTGTCGTTCGCGATGTTGGGATCATATCGCCGAGGCCTATCCATTCGCTTAGGTTCCAAGTCAATTTGAGCACTTTCATTTTTGAGCTTTTTTTTTTCCAAGCTCAGATTTGAGCTCCTGATCACACCTCCCAAATGAGAAGCTTTTGGTCCCCAAAAGCTTAGTAAAATGAAGAACTGAACTGTAGTACAGAAAATGAGAGAATAAAAATCCTCTTCTCTTCAGCCCTTCAAAAATTTTCTTTGCAAAGCAAGTGAATTTGAACCATAAATGAAAAGAAATCAACATTTCCCTTTCTAAATGCGCTTGTCCACAACTATCCACAACTGACCTTCTTGAACCCACACAGAAATTTCTGGCGAGAAATTTACAGAATGAAACTGTACAACGTTGCCTTGATCAATGATCTAAGGTGGCTCAAAACAAACAAGATATTACAGCAAAATACATGCATACATCTGAAATTTTCATATGTACAAAAGGAGTACGTCTTACTGTGTCAAGAAGTCCATCCACTTCTCACCAAGCCACTTCCATGGCGACTTTTGTTGCTGCAACTTTTCCTCATGTGAAACTTCCCTTTCCACATCAATAATGGAATATGAGGTTCCACCTTCGCCAATATTTTTGTCCTCTTGCTGCATGTGCGTGGGACGACGAGTTGGATGCAAAGTCCAACAATGGGAGACAACATGTCCCTTCTTTTGGCAAAAAGAGCAAATCATATGCACATTCTTTGAAGGTAGTCTTTGCTTCATCTGCTTCTTGTGTGCCTTCTTCCTCATCGAGCATCTCGAAACATGATGGTTAAATCAACCACAATATGTATAAGAAATCTTCTTATGTTGCTTTGCATGCTTGCCATAAGTTGCATGTCTACCATCTTCTTGCTGCAACAAAGGCTTCAAACAATGGTAAAGAATATTTCCATCATGACATTGATGTAATTGAGAACTTGGGAGAAATGTTCTCTTCAAATTTGCATCACATTCTTGAATGCATGTGCTCAAAGATTCGCCATTAAGCTGCTCATAGCCAAGACCAATATTTTTGGGATGCTTCACAACACAAATAGGCTCAACAATGCCTTGTGCATGCTTGCCCAAACCTTTTCCTTCTTGATAGCCCATTTTCAACATCAATTTGAACCCAATACCTCTTTTATGCCTTTCAAAAGAACCAACACACTTTTCAATAGAGGAAACTGAAGACAAATCAGAATGATTTACCTCATGATTTACATCCTGAAGATGAGGTATTTTCTTGGACAAAGCTTCTTGAGCTTGAAGAAGCTGCAACTCCATATCATGCAGTATTTGAAGAATGGTTTCTTTCTCTTCCTGCATAGCTAGCAATTGTGCACGAAGTTGAACACTTTCCCTTTGATCCTCAAGGAGAATCTGCACCATGTCCTTCACCTTAAAGAACTCATTCTTCATGTCATCATTGAAGAATATCGTGAAGGAGGAAACTTCACTTGTAGAAGAAGTTGACATTATGTAAATGTTCAAACAACCAAAAGGAAATTCCAAAGAAAGTCCTCAAAGCTTTCCAACAAATGACAAGATTTTAACCAAATGTCAGTAAAGACCCCTTCTTAATCAAGCAGCCATAAAACAGTGAGATTGACTGTTTTAACACCTTTTGCACAATAACAAATGCTCAACCCTAGCTCTGATACCATCTGATCTGTAAATGGAATGTACTTGAAAAGGGTGCAAGGTATCCATTTTCAAATTATGTAAATGAGTGCAAATACTTCAAATTTTAAATCTGAAAATGTAACCTCATTTTGGTACATATAAATATCCAGAAGATTATCAAATATGCACACCTTTCAAAGAAAGGATGAATCCAGAGGCTACCTGGCCCTCTTACAGACTCTGCCTAAAGAAATAATAGAAGTAAACACTCAGACTTAATAAAAATGACCTTACTCAAACTTGACATTATGCAGAATTTTTGCTTGGAAGAAGTGTATGTCTTTTCTTCTGTTTATGTGTTTTAAGTTTATTTGTTTTTACTGAAACTTATCATGTAAATCAGCAACATAATTCAGCCATATAATAACAAAGCACAACAGCAATATAATATAGGATTTCACCCCAACTCTTGGGCTACATCTCCTTTGAGCTTCGTCAACATGACTAGACTCTTTGGGATTAAGGTAATCAAATTCTTTTACAAGCTCCAAAATTAACCACAATGAATACAAGAATGATTCAAAGGGCTGATAATACCATCTTAAATCCCTTTAATGGCTGTCCAATTCCTGCAAACAGCTTTAGGCTTCCATGGACACACATCCTTCTGTCGGTGCACTAAGCTTCTCTGAGCTTCTATATGGCACAAACTCCCTCAGATTTTTGTTTCTTCTCCTGAAACCACTACTTCTGCATCCAATAATGATCAGACATCAAATACGAACTGATAAGTTGCTTACATTAAGCACAACATCCCCAAAAATGGCTCTCCTCCACGGTTTTCCCAGGGCTGCCCACGACTTAATATCAACTTCTAGAGCTTTAGAAGTACTCAAAATGATCTGAAACCACTTCCATTGGTTCCAGAATGACTGAAATAGTCAAGATAGAGTTTTGTTTCATCAAAAACGGCCTCCGGCTGCTTTAGTTTTGCCTATACACTCTATTTGGAAAATGGCTTCTAGAACTTAAATGAAGCTTTTAGGCTTTCTAAAGTTCTTAACAGGCTCTTGAAACCATCTAAACAGATTCAAAAGGCATGAAATAGCTAATAATGCCTATTCATTTACCTTAAACAGAGAAACCCAATCCAATACACAGCCTTCTCCTTCCAGGCCCTAAAGTCTCCTTCATCTTCTTCGATGCTTAAACCTATGAATATGACCTCTGTTAGATTTCATACCTGCTCCATTGAGTCCAAAATGTCGAAGTGACCCAAAATCAAAAAAAAAATCACTCCAAAAGGATCTCCCATGTGAAAGATATGCCATATTTACTAACTGCCAGTCTCCCCCTAAAAAAACTCAAGTTAAGTTTAGTTAACTGGAGCTAATCTGGAAAATCCGCCTAAATTGGTGGGCATGCTCCAAATTCACCGAAATTTTAAATGCTGGCATTTTAATTCTTTAGTTGTGGCCACATTCACCGTTGGGGCCGGCGGTTAGGCCTTAACTCCTCGGCTTACCACCTGTATTGAAACACGTGCTCCTCCATTTTAAAACCCACGTATTACCTTTGACCATGAGCATTAAACTCCGCTCCACCATATTTGAATAGCCCACGTGATCTTTAAAAAACAATACATAACGTGCCCATGACTTTATGCTTGGATTTTTTTTTAAATCCCATGTATTACAAACTTTAAACATTTGGGTTTTAAAACTAATATGAATTTAATTAATATAATTAATATATATTTTAATTTAATTAATATTTAATATATATATAAAAATATTAATATAATATATGATTTTTTAAATCAAATAAAATATTAAATTTTTAATATATATAAAACATTAATTAAATTTTAATATATTAAAAATATTTCTCCACATTAAAATCATGAACCCATTCAGCGTTAGAGGTTATTGGGCGATTTCAAAATGAAACAACTTCTTCATACAGCGTCGGTTTTCAGTGCCATTCACGGTGTTGGGATCGTATCGCTGAGGCCTATCCCGTCACTCAGGATCCAAATCAATTTGAGCACTTTCATTTTTGAGCTTCTTTCCAAGCTCAGATTTGAGCTCCTCATCATGGACTAGTAGAATCTTCAAATAAAAGCCTAGTCAAAATCATCAAGAAGTTATTAGAAGATAACAAGAAAACCTAGAATAAAATGTTGGTGAATGCCCTATGGGAAAATAGACTAACTACCAAGAAATATATTGGTACATCTCCCTACCAGTTGGTATATGGGATGAATGTTGCTTTTCCTTATTCATTAGGAGTGATAGTAATGAAAATGATTCAAGAGCTGCAAGTATAATCAAATGACATCCAAAGGAGGATAAACCAAACAATTCATTTACAACAAACCAAGGAAGAAGTTTATATCAAAACCCAAGTAATTCAAGACAAAATCAAGAAGATCTTTGATCATAAAAGTAAAGCAGATGATTTCTTCATAGGTGATCAAGTACTAAAATGGGATTCCATAAGGGAAGACAAAGGAAAACATGGGAAATTTGACTTTCTCTGGAAAGGCCCATACATTATTTATGGTTACAGAGGCAACAATGCCTTTTTCTTGAAAGAATTAAATGGAACAAAATTACCAAGTGGACCAGTCAATGGTCGAATGATGAAGCACTGTTTTTCACCAGACTAATCAATAGTTCATTTGTTCTATTTTACTCATTGTAAATACCATACCAAATATTATACTAGAGTGGATGATTATCTTATAAAGTTGAAGCCTGAAAAGGAAATTATAAGCTTTAAAAGATATAGCATCATATGTTTGAATAAAGGAGATCATAGAAAGCAATTTCAAGAAAACCAAAGCTAAATTTCCAAGGCCACTGATCAGAAATTTCTTGACATCTCACAAGGAGATGCCATCCCCAAGTGGAGCCACTGTTAGGGCACTATAATAATAGGGATCATAATTTTGAATTGGCTATGTTAAGTCTTGTAATATTGTACATACCTTTTCATTTCTACAAATGTTTTCCATATTAAAAAAGGAAAAGAGGGTATGTCCTAGAAGAATAATTAAAGGATCAAAAGAAAGAAAGATAAAATATATATATATATATATATATATATAATATGAACCCCATAAAAAGAAGCAAAAAATAAATTCTGAAAGTGTTGCAGATTCAAATGCCACTATTCTTAGTTTACTTTACTTTTGCAAATAAATTATGTGCATCTTGTTCAAAATGCCACAATTCATGATGATCATGCAAACTAATCTTGATCATTCATGCCTTTAAATTTTTTATGTTATGATAGTTAATAAAGATCTGACCAAACCATTTAATCTTGGCAGATCAGTAATTAGGTAGAGAATAAAAATGAGCTCATAGGTTTAATGTGAGCCATTGGAAGATATAAGGTTAGAAATAAGTTAGTTTGCTTATCAAAAGAAAATAAAAGGGTTAGCAAGCTCAAATGCACCCAACAAAGGAAAGGAAAATTGTTAGCATGAATAAAAGGGTAGGTAGAATACTTTTCAAAAAGTTATATAAGCATCATTATGCTTATCCCTTATCAAAATATCCTAACCCCCTTCCCCTTGCAAAAACCTTTTCCCTCTTCATTCCCGCTTATCCTAACTCCCTACCCCTTGCTAAAAATCCCTTTCCCCTTTAAAAATCCCCTTTCCCTTGCTAAAACCCATTTACCCCTTTGAAAAACCCCCTTTCCCCCTTAAATAAAACTTTATTTTTCATAAAAATGCAAAAAACCCACTTTTGCAAAGTCCAAAGCGCAAAAAAAATTACCTGACCCCACTTTCATTTGAACCCTCCACATAATGGATTTCACAACCCCCATTTGGATTTAACCCTCCACATATCTATGTCCCGACCCCACCTCCTTTGAAAACTCTTAACTCTACCAGTTGTTCGATCACCACCAAGCAGATTGGACAACCTACGATACATTTCGCACTCCCCGACATTCCAAAGTTTAAATTTCGAGGGGGGGGTGCGAAATGGGTGGTTTTATCCACCCTCTCCCCTGCCACGCGGCATTACCAAGTTTTATCACACCCCCTCATCCCAAACCACCAAACCACTTTCGTGCCATGCAATAAACCACCAAGTTTCAAAAATAATAAAACCCCGCTATTTCGTTCATTTCCCTACCTCTATGGACTTGCGGAAAAGACATTGCCAACCAGAATTGAAGCCTACTGCTACTCGGACCCCTTCTACAACCAAATCTTTGGTATTCTAGGTAATCCTAAATACCTGCCACCATTAATTAAGCTCATTAATTAATAAATTGAATTGAATCAATGGCTTCTAAAAATGTCCAAACCGTAAACCCTCTGCAACCACCCCTATTAGATGTCGACCATACTCCACTAGCTGATAAAGAATTTAAAATAATCGACACTGTGAGTGATAGAAATCTCTTGGAGATCCATTGATGGAGCCATGAAAATTTTTTTGATCAGGCAGATGATATACATCTATGGAACTCTAACCTGCAAAAATACACATTTCCACAGACCTACCAGTTCCCTGAAGTCATCGGACTTTGCCAACTTAGCTATTTTCCAAATGAAAGAGCCATAGTCACCCCTGACCAAGAAATTCTAATTACTATCACTGCCCTGTCCATTAACCAAATGCTGCAGATTCCATCACAACCAGAGGGAGTGCCTTTCCCCATTGAGACACTCACTGAACTTTATCTAAAGCTAGATTTTCCTAAAAGGTCTCAAATCTCTCAGACTATCCTCCCTGAATCAGCTCAAATTCCTAAAAGCAACCCACCATACTATGCAACCTAGAATGAACCAAACAAATTGTGACCATGTTGTCATGTATCCTAGGATATTTTACTGATGAGTTTGTAGATGAATCCATCCTTGGTTTCCTCTCTACATTTTGCCCAAGCCAGCCTCCAGCTATAATTTTCAACTTTGCCCAATTCTTGGCAGATACAATACATGATCAACTGATCAAACTACTAGAAGAAGGAGTGTTCAAATACTCATTAGTATTATTTCATTTTTTCATATATTTTCAGTCATAAAGGTTTGCAGTCAACCTTAAAAAACTGGACACAGAGGGTAACCCCCAGTCTGTAATCTTTTGGACATCCTTGATCATAAAGGATTGTAATGAATTTAGTTTCAAAGACTTTACTAATTCTTTTGTATACCCAATGGTTAATATTCTTAACAACAGTATTCAACCTAGAATCAGTGATGAAATCAGAAAATTTCTATAGTTATCTAATCAGAACAAGACAGGAGACTGGTATTTATACTAGGATCACACAGAGATCAGAGTGTATGAAAGCCAAATAGTCCCTTACAAGCTTCCCAAATACCTCCCAATGAGGATATTTTCCTTAGAATACATTAGACAAATATTTAATTCTGATGAGACAAATTTCCTTTCAACCAAAAAGAAAACCCAGTTCAAGATAAAAAACCAACTAGGGCCCTTTATATGCAACAGTAGAAATGCTGGAAAGGAAGCAGACAGATGCCTACAAGAGTTAAAGTTCAACAATATTTTCAAATTGTCATATGACCCCTTGGGTGTCATAAGAAAATTAAGAATTAAGTCTAAACTCACCCATTTCATCCATGAATCTAAGCCTAAGATTGAGAAATATTTCATCCATGAACACTCTACAGGAGGTGGAGGAGCATCTTGATACTAGTTCCATCCTACTTACTCCAGACCCACAAGATAGGAATTCAAAAAGGTCTAGAGAAGAATGCTCTTACTCAGCAGAAGCTACATCTAATAATAAATTCAATCTTATGTACAGAAAGAAAACAAAGTGAAACCCAGTAATAGAGTAGGAAGATACAATTGAAACAAATATTGTTATCAAGGATGATGCACCTAAAACACATACAAAAGAAACACCTCTGCCATCATCTTCGAGGGCAGAAATCATTCAAAATAAAAATAGTGCAGAGATTTCAACATCCAGTAAGCTAGTTGAGAAGGAAAAGGATATCATTGAGAAATATAAAGAGATTAAATACAAAAATGAAGCATTGAAGGCTGTTACATATGCACAATACTGGAAGAAAACTCCCAGTGATCAGAATAGGCTACTTTCATATTTTGACCTCAAGATAAGGAAAATGTAGATGACATTCCTACAGTCGAAGGTACAGGCCCCAAAAACTTCAGAAGACTATAAAAAGACAGGCTTTGAAGTTCATGCCAAGGATGTGCATCCAATTGACCAAATTGAATTCCACAAGCAAGCAAGAAAGATGATATATTCAACCATGACACAAAAGGCTCTAAGTGTCCAGAAGTTGCAGAACTCCCTAGAAAATATACAGTCATAGTTAAAGCTAGAGAGAGCCTCATCACAAGAAAAATACAACAGGATTAAGTCACTGGAAGATTTGGTAATTGAAGTTGGCTATAATTCAACTGACATCAAACTAAGGAGGTTTTGGAGACAGAAAATCAAAAGGATGAGATGATGAATTTAACCATCGATTTGACAGCTCAACTAAAGGAAATGGAGATAGAGATGGATAAACTTGTATAGGAAAAACAAGCTAGCATGGAAGCAATTCCTGTTACTATTATTCCCATAGTATCTACATCAGCTCCACTAACTACATCAGCAATACCAACAACCCATCCCACTGATGAGGCCAGAAATTAATCAAAGCAATGCAAGATATGTCCATTCAGACTACAGAGATTAACAAGCCCAAGGAACAAGTAAAGAACTTAGAATATGGAAAGAAATTGGCAGAATTAATGCATCAAGCTAAAGTACAAAAAGCCAATAGACTAACTGACAGAATCCATAAGCTAGAGAAGGATTTGTCACTAAAAGAGCCTTTAGCCCAAGAAAAAAAACAATTGTAGGCTAATATTATTAACTCAGGTAATGATATTTGACCTTCTATACAAATTATGTTTGAGCAGAAAGACTTGGTGAAAGAAGCTGGTGAGACAATTCAAAAAGTCAAAGCCAATCTTGGAAAGAAACCAAAGGAAGCCTCTGAAATAATCAAATTCCTGATTTCTAAAAATAAGTATGAATTGGAAGAGCTTGGGATAGCTAACAGAAAATATACTATATTAGAGGTAAAGAAGGTGATTTCCAAAATAAATCTAATGATACAGCTTGAGGAGAAATGTCAAACCATGGAACTTGTAGTGAACAGGTTTTTTAACAAATTTGATGTATTGAGACAGAAGGGTCTGCCTAATCCTCTATTAATAAATGAAAAACTCATGAGACATGAGGATTATGACAAGAAGTTAAGGGAAGTATCAAAAGAAACTTCCAAAATTTCCTCAATGAAGGGAATTCCCACAGTCAAAGTGCTCCTTCAAACTCTAGAAAACTTATTTTACCTCTAGCATGAGGTAAATCACCTTTTTGTAAATAAGCCTACGTTTTCCAAATATTCAGAGGCATATGAGATTTACTGCAATATGATGAAAATAAAAATCCCAGATGAAGAAACATGGGATAAGTGGTGTGATTTACCATAAAGGGTGAAAGGAAAAGACAAATGAAAGAACAAACAGGTAACAGCAATAAAAGAATTAGGGTCAGATATCAGTTAGTTGAAAGGTGTCACTATCTTTTTGCATAAAGATATTTTATTTTCCTAAAATAAATCCTAGTCAGTTGACATGATATTTTTTGTAATTTTTTGTATAAATACTTCATCATTCGAAGTATCAAGTGTGGATTTATGAATATTTCGGTAGTTGGTTGATCTCTTGCCTAAGGGTTATTGTACCAACTTCTAGTTGACAGATATAACAAGTTATAAAGAAACTTCTTTATAGGATTCATGTGTTGAGCTATCTCAGTGAAGTATAAATTTCAATTGTTCATGTTCTCTTTCTAAGTATTCCATAAAATTATATGTGTTCTAAATATGAATGTTATAACAAGAGTATTACTACATAATTTGCTTAAACATTAGACTCTGCTTTTAACTGTTATACATTTCTATGTTTTCTTCTGATATCCAGTTTAGAGAATTCTTAATTTCCCTCTGATCCTGATTGACTTTCTTTATCCTTCTTCATTATCTGGTTTAAGGAATTCTTAATTTCTTCTTGATCTGGATTGAAAAATCACTTCACCATTCAGCCTCGAGATCTGATATTTCTCACCTATATTGCCCTGTAAAACTTTCTTTATAATTTGATTTTGTTCTGTTTTCACAGTATATTGACTCCATAGCCCAATGGAAAATAGAAAAGTACCTATTCATCTAGATCATTAATTCCACCTATCAATCAAAACCAATCCAAATTAAGCATACGTAACTAGCCTAAAATCCACAAAATAAACAAAGTTAAATCATATAGAGAGAGCCCTCTCTGAGTTTAGGAAGGCTAGATCCTAAGCTCCAAAGTAGGTTTGTAGTTACCTCTGATATTTCGGTTGAACAACCTTTGGAAATTTCGGAGTGATAATAGAAGCAGTACATTTGATCAATTAGATAGTATGGTAAACATTATAGCGTACAACTCGAGGATAAGCCTTTAACAGAATCATGAAAAACTATGATGATCTGGAGGAATTTCTTTGATTCTGAGGGGGTACATGAGGATTTGTATCTCTTTCCTAGTACACAATGTTCTGGATTCTACTTCTAATTAACAAATTTGCTTGCAACTACTGCGTTGAGATAAGGTCTCGATTAAGCTTGCAAGGGAAATCAAGCGGATGAGTATTGGAAATAGTCAATATATTTCTACTGTTGATCATACTCCTCACCTATCAATGAATTTTCTTTTTTTTTGGCCATATTGTTGATCTTAGCTATGATCTTTTATTTTCCTCTTCTTGTTGTATTGTGCAGGATCGATATTCTGGAAGGAAGATTGGGATCAATCGTATATATGGTGTTATTGATTATCTATAGTATCTTCATGTACCTACTATTTCAATCACTCGTCATCATGCCTCCGCTTATGCCGTGCATATTGCATCTTTGATGTCTTCATTTTCTTTATGACATGGTATATACGTCATGTTTTTTCTTCATGACTTATATATATATTTCCATAAGAAATCAAGAACATTGGAGTGTTGATTCCTATAGGGTTTTCAATATTTCTTGTCTATTTGATGAACACATGAGTTTGATATGTCATCATCTCAAATATATTTGGAGGCAGTTAGGGTGCATTTCACTTTCTTGGTGAGATATGAACACATGGTACACCAAGGTCCTTATTCCAAACTGTGATTGGAGCTTTCATGCATGTCTTGTGCCACCAGTGAAGGATAAAAAACTGAAAATAGGTTTGAAAGCATAATGGCGCAGGAAGGAGGTATTTCATGACTCATGTTTACTAAAGACCAAGTTGCAAAGGAATCAACACTCTAATGATGGGGCAAATTTCATGGTTAAATTTTGAACAAACTCATTGAATCCAAAGCTAGTGTCAGTAACTATATTCTTACCAAATTGATAGAAAGACTAATTAAATTTGGTGTCACGATAAAGATGATATTCCAGGGCCTTAAACTCCTTTGAATTCTTAGTACTACTTCTATTTACTATGGAATTTATTGTATTAAATAAGGAAATTCATGTAACAATCTTCAATGTTTCAATCTGGTGTCTTGATTGTTGTTGGTGTGGAAGGATTAATTTGTTTGGATGGTTATTGAGTTATATCAATTCATGCTCTATGGAATTAAGCCAATATGTCTCATTTTTCATATTACAAATATTACAATTATTAAAATTATGAGAATGAGAAAATCCAATGGTCATGTAAAGGTCGATTTGAGCGTGTAAAAGTCATTGAGAAGGTGATAGGTAGTGGAATAAATGAAGAGTCATTTGGAATGTGAAGAGTATACAAGAGTTGAGTGGGCCATAAAACAATTGAAGATTCATGGGGAAGGTGAAAGGTCGCATCCCCATTTATATATATATATATATATATATATATATATATATATATATATATATATATATATATATATATATATATAGATATTTGTACCTATAAGAAGGGGTTTTTAGCACTTGAGTCAAAGTACCATAGATATAGTTGTTAATACTTAGAGTTGTGAGCAATCTAGCTTTTGGGAGATATTAGGTTGAGTTGTGGTGAGGCAAGGAGGTTGTCTTGGAGATGATATGAGCATCCCTCATTCCACTATTGGATTTTAATTGGCTTATGTCACATGTACTTGGATTTTTTAATGTTATCACAATTCTTTGCTTAGTCATGAGTCCATTCCATAGTTTTATTTTTAGGATTAAACTTCAAAAAAATTCAAAAAAATAAAAAATAAATAAATAAATAAAATTGGTCGCTACTGGAATTTCCAAAAGCACCATTTTTAGCATTTTCAGACTGTTTGTTATTTTCTTGTTTCTATCTTTTTTATTTTTATTTCGATGCTTCCGGAATTTTTGGAAGCATACTATGTTTTTAAAAAATAAATGAAAAAGCACATCCGCTTTAGTTAAACCACATGTCATAGTGTAAATATGCCTCAAATATTTTTTAAATCTATTTAGACCTCATGATAGGTTTCATATTACAGTCAGTTAGCTCAAGTAAAGTCGTTATATACATTGAACACATGTGTCATCTACAGTTAAGAACTTAACTGTTAACTTGTTCTGCTTGTCAAACCCCAAGTCAGTTTACACATGTTTAGCTACGTTTTTTTTCTGAATCAAGGAGATTATGGTTATTACACTACACACCATAACCGTTTGGATGGCTGCACAACAGTGCTGCCAGAAATTTCAGCCAATCAACAGTAAAGACTGCGGAGGTGACTTTTAGTCATAAACCCACTTGTCACAAGCCATCTAGATCTCTCATATAGAAAAAACAACCAACTGAAGGTAGTGATGTAGTATCACATGGTGCACATCATGGTGAGGAATATTTTCAATGATGAAAGAGTATTTGCATGGGTTGCTGAACCAAAAATTGATTTTAAAACCACCTAAAAAGCAGGAGAATGTCATTTGAAGTTTTATTTGTTGGGATTCAAATTGTTGAGAGTCATAGTTTGAGAGGAGTCTAGATTTTAGACACTATTTCCAAGAGTGAATACAGACTATACTTGTAAGGTAAATTTCTTCCTACTATGCCACCTATCAGTTGCAAGAGACAAAATCATTTGTTTTTTCTGAATATGACTAAAACAGGTGGAAAGATAAATCGAATAGAGCCACAGGGTGCAGATTTAGTTGTTTCCAATTCGATGGTAAGAAGTTTGTTTATGCAGTCAGGGTGGTATCCTATTTGTACCAGGTTAGGGAGCTCTCACTCAGGCGTAGTCCAAGAGTTTGCTAGCTCTTTTAATGGACAAGAAGCCACAGTTTATGGCCTCAGTTTGCATGTTTCTGAAGACTCCATTGTTGAAGCCTTTAACCTTCCCCAAGAAGGATAAAGTTGGTTCAAAGGAAAAGTTATTACAGGACCTGATCTCAACAAATTCCTCAAATATGCTCACAAAGATCCAAATTGGGAAAAAGGAATCCCAAACAACTACCTTAAGAATTACTAGGAAGAAGCTATCAAGATTATCAAGATATACCTCACTTGTGAAATGAGGTATACAGTGGTATTCCTCTATCACGTGAGGTTTATTTTTCATATTGCAAGGATGAAGACATTGAATCTGATATTTTTCTTGTTGAAAATCATAACAAAAATGTCAGCAAGGGTTCAAACCCACACTGATGTTTATGAGTATGGATTGTACCATCAATATTTGATCAAAGTTATAGTTGAACAAGCATTGGGAAAGAGAAACCGGACTTGGGACCACTTTTCATTCTATATGGAAGGCCAACCTGCACCTACATCTCCAGTTCCACAACCAAACCCTCGGCCTGCAAAAAGAAGAACAAAGAGAAACGCCAAAAAAAAAAACATGCTAAGAAGGCCAAGGGAAAAAGAGAATGTTTTTGCAGTCAAAACTAAAAGAGGGTTGGAAAAAGGAGAGATTTCCTCAGCAAGAAAACCAAAATGAAGGTATGTAACTACAGATAAATGAAAGCACAAGTGCTGCTACAAATTCTGCAAGCACATATTCAACAAAAGTTGCAGAAAAAATATCAGCCTACACCATCATATGAATAACTCCTCAAGGATGTTGGATATGAAATAAGTAGTAAGAAGAATAAAGAAGAAGCTAAACCTATTGCTAACACCAGAAAGATGCATATAAGAGACAACAATAAGTTTAGGGTTAAGTCCAAGGCTCTACATAATCCAAGCCTAATGACAGAGGTTATTGACATTGAAGGTAAATCTAAAGGTTCAAAAACAGAAAAATCCATGAAGAAAAGAAAGAACACAACCCATTCAAAACAACATTCAGAGCCCTCAAAGAGAATAAAAACACAAAGGGATTCTAAGGAGGATAAATACACTATCAAGGAGGCAACTGCAAGAGCAACCTGATCCAGATCATCAGCTACTGACAACAAAACTAACTTGGATAAACTAGTTGAAGTTGCAGCACACATAGATGAAAGGTAAAAATGGTTTTTGATACAAGTACCTTTTTTTCTTATCAATTAAAATTTTGAAAAACACCTTAGGTGTCATGGAATATAAGTCTGCACAAAATTTTCTATCTCTTTTTGAAAAAGAAACAAGGCGCTACTGGAATTTCCGATAGCATTCTAGATTTTGCGCAGTTACAAGTTTTTACCGGAGTTTTCGGCAACACCTGTTTTAACTAAATTTTGACACCTGTTAGCAAATTTTTCCGAGCCAGTTAAGGATGAATAAGAACCCATAACCATATGGATAATACAAGTGATATTGAAAGGTGGTTATGAGGTTGTTATATGTATTATTAAATGGAGCTACATGGTTATTAAATACCCAAGACACAAGGGAATAATTCAACAGAAAAAGGGGAAAAATGACAGCACACTCTGCATTCCAACCCATAATTCTTCTCTTCTTTCTTCTCCATATGTAATTTCTGTTAGATTTCGATGAGATAAGGCTATAATGTCTTTTGACACATATATTATGTTAAAATTAACGTTTCCTTCTTTTTATAAGAGATGGAGTTGGTTCCTCTCTTGCTATATATACCACTTGTAAATACTATTTCTAGGTTGGATGTTATTCTACCTAAAGACTGAATATAATAAAAAACCTTTTTACTTTATGTTGGAGGATTTTTGGACTCAAGGAACATATAATGTATGGTGTGTATCTTTTCTTTGTTAATTTCTTCTAAAATATGAATTTCAGCAACTAGTAAGGTGTGAGTGATAAGTTGTTAAAGGATTTAGCAGTAAATTATCTGTTTTCAGTTTTCTGCAAGTTATATGTGTGTTATAGAACATGTCAATGAAGATTTCATAAAGTATTTGTGGAATAGTTTAAACATGCAATCTATTTCCTGAATGTTGTTTGCTTTACATAAACTAATTTTATGTAAAGAGCCATCATCATAGTTGTGTGACTAATTTAGGATAGGGATATTTCCTGGAATAGTTACCAGTTATTTATATCATTCCACTTGTGCACTCTGCTCCTTATATTACCTTTTACCCACACAATTTATACTTGCCACAACTTTCAAAATGCATTAAAGTCTTAAAGAACATAAAATAATTTCAAAATATTTGAGAAAGCCATCCCACCACTCAAACAACCCCTTTAAAATTTGAAATGAACTATGATGTGCAAGTCTTACTCCTTATGCGGTCAAGTAATGACTCCTTGCACTAACATCTTTGGTGCCATTATCGAGGAGGCGAATTGAATTTTATCCTTGGGTGAACGACAAAGTTATAAGTCTGGTTCTTAGGTGTACAATTTCAACTGTCTTTTTAGACTGCTTTACACTTGGTGACTCCATTAAGAAGTTATGTCTCCCAGAAGGACTAGGACCAGGGCTAACCCATATTCCCCTTTGAGAATCACAATTTCTAACCCTGAAAATATAATTAAGAAAAAGAGTAAACGAAATTTTGCTTCCTCTACTACTATTTTCTCAAATGTTGTCCCTAAAGAAGTCCTGCAAACTTTATACCATGATTTTGCATAAAATTTGTTTCCTCCCTTTTTTTCCAACCAAAAACAATACCTACATCACAAATTGGTGCTTCATCATCTGATGTTCACAACCCACCTATTTTTATTCCACAAATCCCAACAACTCACACCATGGCAGGTCCAAACCGACCCCCTAACTGAATGGATGCAATTTTTGTTGCAAGGTATGCCCCTTTGGTTTTACCTTAGCCTATGAATGCATTACCTGCAAGAGATTATCTCAAATACATGCCTAATTTTAGTGGCAAAAGAGAGTTAACAACTAAAGAACACCTTGCTGATTTTTATGCCTATGCTGATAACCTGAATATTGAGCATGAAGATGTGTGGATAATATTTTTTTTTCAGAGTCTTGAGGGTGATGTTATAAAATAGTTCAGATCTTTGAAAGTTAGTAGCATCATTGGAATTGAAACCCTAGATGATACATTTTTAAGGAAATGGGGTGATAGGAAATAATTTTTGTATTATATCACTAAATTTGGTGCAATAAAAGGAAAAGAAGGAGAATCAATTTATTATTTTTCCAAGAGATTTAATAAGATGTATAGCAAAATACCTATTGAAATCAAGCCTACTAAAGCTTCAACCAAAATCACTTATGTCGGTGCCTTTGATCCTAATTTTTGTTTATTATTGAGAGAAATAAGATCTACAACACTAACACAAATGTAGGAAAATGCACTGGAGGTAGAATCTATTTTGTTAGAAGCTGATAGACTCATAGGAGGGATTGACAGAGAAAAAATAAAGCAAAAAGTTGAAGTTTCTACTTCAGGAACTTCAAACATAGATCCCAAGTTAGATGAGCTGACCAAGATGGTCAATTCATTGACTACTGAGATGTCCAGGCTCAATATGGAAGCAAGACCAGCTGCTACCAGAAATGTTTCATTTGATCCACCTAATAGGCATCAATTTAGAATACCTAATGTTCCTCAAAATTTTCAGCGAGAGAGGAGAGACGCTGATGATCAAAAAGTTCAGCCTCCTTTATAGAATGCTATATTTGAAGACGAAGAGGAAGTTGAAAGGTTGGAGAAGGTTGTTGATATCAATTATCTAAGAGACAAAGAATGGTTGATTCATCTTACACAAGCAAAGTATGAGGATTTCATGTCATATACTCAGAATAGTGAAGTAGTTCCTGATCGTTCCATGATTGCAGCTGATCATCAAAGAAGATATAATCTCATATCAAAGAATATTGATGATAATTCACAAGTTGTTGCACAGCCCAAGAATAATAAGGATGCAAACAAAATTCCAACAGAAAAATAAGTTGAAAAATAGAAATTACCAGAAATTCTGGTAGCAATCAATACTCCTTCACTACAGGTAAAAAAAATTCACAAACTGCCCCCTGTTTTCAATTTTGAGAATGAAATACAAAAGATAAAGATTCATATTCCTCTTGTAGAGCTCATGAAAAATTATGCTTTCAAAAATACCTTTATGAAAGCTCTTCAACCTCCACCTACCAAAGTACCTTCTGATTTTGTTAAGCTTCAATATGACAAGCCCACTATTATTTTAGGTCCATTAGTAGAAGACAAAGATGACTCTACCCCTCCTTTCTATCTATCTTTGAATATTCATGAAATTATCTTGTATAATTGCCTAATGGACTCTGGAGCCTCACATAATTTAATTCCCAAGGTCTTCATGGATGAAATAGGTATTGAAGTAACTAGAGAGTTCCAAGATCTCTACTCCTTTGATTCTCGAAAATTTCAATGCCTTGGTGTCATCAAATTCCTTTCAGTAGGCCTTTTTCAGTTACCCATGAGAGGGATGGTGATGGATATTGTTGTAGCTGACATTCCTTCTAGGTTTGGCATGTTACTTTCTAGGTCATGGATTAGAAGTTTGGGAGGAACCTTGCAAATGGATTTCACTTATGCTACTATCCCTGTTTTTGGAGGAGAACAAAGAAGACTTTATAGATAAGCTTAGGTGGCATATATCATTAGTGACAACAAAGACCCCACTAATCATCCAATTTATGCTAGAACAACTGGTGTTGGTTAAAATATTTTACACATGGATAATGATGTCTTATCTGCAGAAAATTTTCAAATGTTGAAGTCTACTGAAAAGCAGATCAGTCATGAAGGTTCTTAGTTATGGAAAATGTATTTTGATGGTTCATGTTCTAAAGAGGGAGCTGGTGTAGGTATAGTTCTCATTTATGCTTTGAAAGAAAGCTCTACTTTTTCTTTCAAACTTGAATTTTAAGAAACTAACAATATGGCTGAGTATGAAGCTCTGCTAATTGGTTTAAAAACAACAAAGGACATCAATATTCAGAAATTTATGTTTTTGGAGATGCTGAACTTATCATTCAGCAAATCAAAAATGTTTATCAAACTAGGCATTCCAGACTCAAAGATTACTGGAATGCAGTTGGAGCATTTTATAAGACTCATTCCTAGCTTTTAACATTTATTTTTTTCCAAGAGAAAGTAATTTTTTGGCTGACTCACTTTCTATTTCAGGAACCTCATTCAAGATTCCAATACCTATGAAGCTGAAATATGAAGTGGAAGTTAGGTTCAGACCTAGCATTCCTGATAATTTCAAGCATTGGAAAGTTTTTGAATATGATAGGGAGATTATAAGATTAATTGAAGTTGTTGAAGAGTTTTTTGTCCTAAACATTGACCAAGATGAAGATATCATGAAGAATGATGTTGATTTTCAAGACACCAAAAATCTGCAAAAACAAATTTCTTATCAGCCTATCATTCAGTTGCCTACCAATCACATTCCCAAGGGTTTAATCCCTCTTGAGAAGCTCTTTGATCACAATGATGTCTCAGTCAAACCATAGTTGGCTAAAATAGAAGCAGAATTGGAAGATTTCAATTTGGGCACAGGAAAAGAACCAAGGTATGTGAAATTGTCAAAAGCTTTATCAAAAGAAATAAAGGTTGAATACCACAAGCTATTTTGTGAATTTGTTGATGCTTTTCCCTGTAAATATGAAGATCTTAAGACATATGATACAACTATAATTTAGCATAGGATATCATTGAAGGATGGTACTAACCCATTCCGTCATAAATTAAGGAAAATCAATCCACTATTGTTACCAGTTATGGAGAAGTAAGTTAAGAAACTTTTGGATGCCAAAATCATCATTCCATAGAGATACTTAAATTGGGTTGCTAATCTAGTTCTAGTAAGGAAAAAGAGTGGTGAATTCAGATTATGTGTAGATTTCAGAAATCTTAACAAAGGCTCCAAGAAAGATAACTATCCTTTGCCAAAGATGGAGCATATTCTTCAAAAGGTAACTAGTTGAGACATAATTTCCATGTTAGATGGTTTCTCCCGGTACAATCAAGTTTTAGTTTGGCTAGAAGGCTGAGAGAAGACATCATTCACTACTCCTTGGGGAACACTCATGTATGCAAATATGTCATTTGGGTTTATGAATGGCGGAGCTACTTTTCAATGTGTTATGGACTTTGTATTCATTGGAGAAAAGGACAAATTCTTTGTCATCTATTTAGATGATATTACTGTTTATTCAACTTTAGATCAAGAACACCTTCAGCACTTGAGACACGTATTTGTTAAATTCAGAAAATATGGTATATCATTGAATCCAAAGAACTCTCATTTTTCTCTCAAAGAAGGTAAGATGTTGGGCCACATAGTTTCTAAGGATGGAGTGAAAATTGATCCTAAGAGAGTAATTGCAATTCAAGATTTAACACTTCCAAGATCCAAGAAAGAGGTTCAATATTTCCTTGGTAAGATCAATTTCTTAAGAAGGTTCATTCCAATTTTTTCTGAAGTGTTGAAGCATATTACTTGCATGTTGAAGAAGGACAAAGAATCCAAGTGGACCATTGAATCCAAAAATTAATTTGAGCTGATTGAAAAAGCCATTATTGAAGCACTTCAACTGGTAAGCCCTGAATACATAAAGACTTTCTTGATATTATCATTTTCCTCACAAGATACTATTTTTGTTGTTTTGTTACAAAAATATTCAGAAAATAAGGAAACTCCCATAACATTTTTCAACAGAGCACTTAGAGATGCAAAATTGAAGTATGAAATGTTGGAAAAGCATGCCTATGCATTAGTGAAAGCTCTAAAAGATTTTAGAGTTTATGTTCTGCATAATCAAGTGTGTACCTTCATCTAATGTTAGAGAGATATTAGTTCAGCCTGATATTGATGGAAAAATAATCAAGTGGGTGATTAAATTTCTTGAGTTTGATTTAGAGACAAAGCCTACTAAACTAATCAAAGGTCAAGGATTAGCCAAACTACTAGTTGAAGAAAATTGTAAAGTTTTGGGCTTGAATTTAATGGATGACAACTTTGAAGGGCATATTTATGAACCTATAGATAGCATGGCGGTGGATATAAAGCTTTTTGAATGCAATTGATATAAGGAAATCATTTATTTTCTGCAGCATTTCAAACCCGCTCTAAATTATGATAAAGCAGAGTAAGATATTTGAAGCTGAAAACTGTTAAATTATGCATTAAAGATAATTGTTTATATTGGAAATATCCTACAGGAGTTTTTTTTAGATGCATTGACCCATATGAGTCTAAGAAAGTTAACTTTGATATGCATAGTAGTGTGTGTGGAGGACATCACTATTGGAGAACTACTGCATACAAAATACAAAGAGCTCTCTATTTTTGGCCTAACTTATTTTCTAATGTATGTGCTGAGGTGAGAGCATGTGAAAAATGTCAAAATTTCACCAGCAAGAAACATTTGAAGTCTTTTCCTCTCAAACCCATAGTTTTTTCTGCACCTTTTCAGCAATGTGACTTAGATTTCATTGGAGAAATTCATCCACCTTCAAGTGGACAGCATCGTCGGATTCTTGTTGCAACTAATTACTTCACCAAATGGACTGAAGCAATACCTACTAGGAATGCTACTCTTAAAGTTATCATTAATTTTATGGAGGGAATCATAGCTAGATTTGGATGTCCATCAAGATTAGTAGCAGATAATGCAGTTGCTTCTAAAGCCACTCCATTGGTAAATTTCTATAAATATTATGGCATTCAACTCACTCACTCTAAAACTTACTATCCCCAAGGGAATGGTTTAGCTAAATCATAAAACAAAATTTTCGTAACAATCATCACTAAACTATTGGAGAAAAACAAGAAAGCATGGGATTCAAAACTGAAGTTTTCTTTATGGGTAGACAAGGTGACAATCAAAAAATATATTAATACATCACCTTTTCAAATGGTTTATGGAAATTATGTTGCTCTTCTAATCCAGTTAACCATTCCTGTAGATAAATTTATGTAAGATCATGAAGCTGAGCCAGATGACATGACCAGGACAATTTATCAAATCATAGAAGTGCAACAAAAACGAGAACAACAATATGATTTGGTGAGAAAATATCAGCAAGATATAAATCAAGTTTTTGATAAAGGAACTAAAAAGGAATATTTTTAGATTGTAGATCTAGTGTTGAAGTGGGATAAACAACATCAAGATCCAGGTAATCATAATCTCAAACATTCTGCAGAACAACACTTTTGAGTTGCAACATCTTGGTGGAGCAGAACTGTTTGGAGGCCCATTCAATGGGCGCTTTCTCAAAAAATTCTTTTACTAAGACTATTGGTAGCCTAAGTTTAGCATAAAAACCGATGTGTTTCATAATAAGACTCCATAGCCCAATGACAAGACATTGAAACTACAAAAGATTTTTAGAGCCTCGCAAGGAGAGATCTATCCCATGTGGAGCCAATGTTAGCAAATTTCTTTGCTAAGTCATGAGTCCATTCCATAGTTTTATTTTTAGGATTAAAATTCAAAAAAAAATCAAAATAAAAATAAAAATAAAAATAAAAATGGTCACTACTGGAATTTCCAGAAGCACCAGTTTTAGCCTTTTCGAATAGTCTGTTATTTTCATGTTTCTGTATTTTTTATTTCTATTCTAATGCTGCCAGAATTTCTAGAAGTATACTCTGTTTTTAAAAAATAAAATAAAAAGCACATTTTCTTTATTTAAACCACGTGTCATAGTGTAAATATGCCTCAAATATTTTTTAAATATTTTTATATCTCATGATAGGTGTTGTATTATAGTCAGTTAGCTAAAGTCAAGTCGTTGTATATGTTGAGCACATGTGTCATCCGTAGTTATGAACTGAATTGTTAACCTGTCCTACCTATCAAACCCAAAGTCATTTTACGCATGTTTAGGTACATGTTTTTCTGAATCAAGGAGATCATCGTTATTACAGTACATGCCATAACCGTTTGGCTAGCTGCACAACAGTGCTACCAAAAACTCCAGCCAATCAACAGCAAATATTGCGGAGGTGACTGCTAGTCATAAACCCACTTGTCACAAGCCATATGGAGCTCTCATACGAAAAACACAACCAACTAAAGGTAGTGATGTAGTATCACATGGTTCACATCATGGTGAGGAATATTTTCAATGATGAAATATTATTTGCATGGGGTGATGAACCAAAATTTGATTTTAAAACCACCTAAAAAGAATGAGAATGTCATTCAAAGTTTTAGCTGTTGGGATTTGAATTTTTGAGATTTTTGAGAAGGAGTCTGGATTTCAAACAAGATTTCAAAGAGTGAATAAAGGCTACACTCTTAAGGTAAAATTCTTCCAAATCTACCACCTATTAGTTGCAAGAGACAAAATCATTTATTTTTTCTGAAGATGGCTAAAACAGGTGGAAAGATAAATCGAATAGAGCCACATGGTGCAGATTTAGTTGATGCCAATTCGAGGGTAAGAAGTTTGTTTATGCAGTCAGGGTAGTATCCTCTTTGTACCAGGTTAGGGAGCTCTCACTCAAGAGTAGCCTAAGAGTTTGCTAACTCTTTTAATGGACAGGAAGCTACAGTTTGTGGCCTCACATTGCAGGTTTTTGAAGATTCCATTGCTAAAGCCTTTAACCTTCCCCAAGAAGGAGAAAGGTGGTTCAAAGGAAAATTTGTTATAGGAGGTGACCTCAACAGCTTCCTCAAAGATGCTCACAGAGATCCAAATTGGGAAAAAGGCATCCTAAGCAGCTACCTTAAGAATGACTGGGTAGAAGCTATCAAGCTTATCAAGATATACCTCACTTGTGAAAGGAGGTATAAAGTGGTATTCCTCTATCACATGAGGTTTCTTTTTCATATTGTAGGTATGAAGACATTGAATCTACCATTTTTCTTGCCGAAAAGCCTAACAAAAATGTCAGCAAGGGTTCAGAACCACACTGATGTTTATGAGTATAGCTTGTGCCATCAAGCTGTGATCAAAGTTCTAGTTGAAGAAGAGTTGGGGAAGAGAAACCAGACTTGGGACCACTTTTTATTCTATAGGGAAGACCAACCTGAACCTACATCTCTAGTTCCACAACCAAACCCTCAACCTGCAAAAAGAAGAACAAAGAGAAAGGCCAAAACATAAAACATTCATAAGAAGGCCATGGGAAAAAAAGGAATGTTTCTACAGTCAAAGTTGAAAGAAGGTTGGAAAAAGGAGATATTTCCTCAGCAAGCAAACCAAAATCTATGAAAATAGTGCCCCATGTTGCTCCATTTCCTAATGTCTACACTAGAGCCAGAAGAGGAAGGTATGCAACTACAGATAAATCAAAAGCACAGGTGCTACCGGAAATTCCAAAAGCACATATTCAGAAAAAGTTGCAGAAAGAATATCAGCCTACACCATTATATGAAGAACTCCTCAAGGATGTTGGATATGAAATAAGAAATAAGAAGAAGAAAGAAGAAGTTAAACCTATTGCTAGCACCAGAAAGAGGCATACAAGAGACGTCAATATGTTTAGGATTAAGTCGTAGGCTCTACATAATCCAAACCTACTGACAGAGGTTATTTACATTGAAGGTAAATCTGAAGGTTCAAAAACAGAAAAATCCATGAAGAAAAGAAAGAACACAACCCCTTCAGAACAACACTCAGAGCCCTCAAAGAGAAGAAAAACACAAAGGGGTTCTAAGGAGGATAAAGACATTGTCAAGGAGGGAACTACAAGAGCAACCAGATCCAGATCATCAGTTGCTAACAACAAAACTGACTTGGATAAACTGGCTGAAGCTACAACATACATAGAGGGAAGGTAAAAAGGGTTTTTGATACAAGTACCTTTTTTTCTTATCAATTGAAATTTTGAACAACAGTGATCAGGAGATCATGTGTTATGCTCAAAATTGAAAGTGCTCGAAACAGGACCGAACCTAAGCGACCAAAAAGGTCTCATCGTTGTGATTCTGGAACCATGAACGGTTCAAAAAACTGATGTCGTATGAAGAAGATATCGGGTTCTGTTCGTTTTCCCAAACAACAAAATTTTTTTGATTGGGATGCCCAGTCAGCATGTAGGTACAGTTAGCATGTATATTCTAGGGAATATTCCATTTTCTCACAGCTAATCAGATCATGCCACGTGGCTTAATCTGAGCCGTTGATTTTTGTGGTACGAGATGGTTTCTGTCCGTTGATGTTTTTTTAAATGAGCCATCAGATAAGCCACACGTGGCAAGCCCAGAGGCTAACACGTGTTCTCAGCAGGTTGTTATAAAATTTGTTGGAGGGCACAGGAGTCGAACCCGAAAACTCGAGCGCGGGCGTGGACAACTCTACCAACTGCTCTACCATGTGTTTCTTAACAATCATATAACTCTGCATTCATTTATGGTTTATACGTTTTATGGTTGAGGGGGGGGTGGGCGCGAGGGCTGACAGCGGTCCGAACCCGCTTGCGGCCCCGAAGCAATGGTCACATGGTATATAAAAAATCCAACATCAAACATCATTTAAACCGGCGACTACAAAACCTTAACATCGGTAGTAAAGGCGATGATCACATGCATCGCAGTAACATTTAAACTTGCAGTTATGGTTTTATTTGGGCGGATAAAAAAAGGGGCCAGCCCTGACCACCATATACCCGGTGGCTATGACCGAGACCCCAACGTGTTAACCAGCAGTTGTATTAAATGTAAACTCTAGCAAGAATCAATGTTGTCACATGGCGGAGTAATGGCAACAAATGCCATGGTTTGTGGAACCAACACTCTGAGTTCCAAACTTAACGCAGTGGAGTTTTAAAAGCCCTTAACTGTGTGGTTTTAGGTGGGGGATCAGCTTGTGACCACCTTGACCTAACCACTAGCATTTAACCTAATGCTTTATTCCGATGGAGACTGTAGCGACGCCCTAGAATTTAGGGGTTTTACCAAATTTAGCCACAATTAAGTGCAATCTCCACTTTTAGTGGAGCTTTTCTAGCAGACATTGGGAAAAATGCATTGGGAGGTCAATTTTCGACCAATTTTGGTGAAACAAGTGTCTACCTAGACTAATTTGAGCATTTCGGAGCCATTGGTGTAGAGAAAACAACCATTAGAGACCTGTAAACACATGTAATTTGAAATTTTCAGCATAGTAACAAAGAGGGACATGTCATTGGGAGTTGGACCAGTCGATGTAGCCCAGGAGGGGTGAACTGCTTCATCGTGATTGTATTTCTCTATTATACACTATTGTATGGTGTTTTTTAGGCTTATTTTCATGCTTAAATTTCACAAATTCATCTATGTTCATGGTTAAAAACACTCATTCCTTAAGCAAACAAATGGATACAAATTATACATGTTTTTATTAATGAAAGGACACTTAGCACAACAAAAATAATACACTCCTTTTAGATCAAATAGCTTAGGTGTCATGGAATATAATTATGCACATAATTTTCAGAATTTTTTGTGTATTTTTTAAAAATAAACAAGGCACTACCGGAATTTCTGATAGCATTCCAAATTTTGTGCAGTTACAGGTTTTTACTGGAATTTCTGGCAACACCTATTTTAACTGAATTTTGACACCTGTCAACAAATTTTTCCAAGCCAGTTAAGGATGGATAAGAACCCATAACCAAATGGATAATACAAGTGATGGTGAAAGGTGGTTATGAGGTTTTTAGAGGTCTTATTAAATGGAGCTACATGGTTATTAAAGACCCAAGACACAAGGAGATAATCAGGGAAAATTTTAAGGATGAAAAATTATTTTAAATTTTAAAAAATTGGTGAATCTCACTAGTACCTAATATGAAAACTATAAAATGTTTATTGATGTATTTGTAAAATTATTGAAATTTATAATGATTTTATATATACTCTATATAATGTTGGCGATTTTTAACGTAAAATAATTTATATTGTAAAATTTGGGCAAATCATTTGTATATAAAATGGAAATTAGTGAATCTTTTTTTTGGAAAAATCATGGAAAATTAGCCCACCTGCAAATATTAGCCCCTAAAATTTTCCATGGAGATAATTCAGCATAAAAAGGAGCAATATGATAGCACACTCAACGTTCTAGCCCATAATTCTTCTCTTCTTTCTTCACCATCTGTCATTTCTATTAGATTTCAATGAGATAAGGTTGTAATGTCTTTTGACACATATGTTATGTTAGAGTTAATGTTTCCTTCTTTTTAGAAGAGATGGAGTTGGTTCCTCTCTCGCTATATATACCACTTGTAAATACTATTTCCAGGTTGGATGTTAGTCTACCTAAAGACTAAATATAATAAAAAACCTTTTTGCTTCATGCTGGAGGATGTGACTCAAGGAACATCTAATGTGTGGTGTGTCTCTTTTATTTGTTAATTTCTTCTAAAATATGAATTGCAGCAACTATTAAGGTGTGAGTGATAAGTTGTTAAAGGATTTAGTGGTAAATTATTTGCTTTCAATTTTCTGCAAGCTATATGTGTGTTATAGAACATGTCAATGAAGATTTCATAAAGGATATGTGGAATAATTTATACATGCAATCTATTTTGTGAATATTTTTTGCTTTGCATAAACTGATTTTATGTAAAGAGACATCATCATAGTTATGTAACTAATTTAGGATAGGGATATTTCCTGGAATAGGTACCAACTATTCATCTTCTTCCACTTGTGCACTCTGCTCCCTATACTACCTTTTACCCACACAATTTATACTTTCCACATCTTGCCAAATGCATGAAAGTCTTAAGGAACATAAAATCATTTCAAGATCTGTAGTTCCCCGTTCTAGTTGATTGGTAGTAATATGACATTAACATTTATTTAAGCCTAAGGCCAACACTTTATTCTTTGAGGACCTCAAGTTGAGGATCTGAACACATGACTCTATTATTAGTGGATTTGATGGTTATGTATGTTATTTATTGATACTGCGATGATGACATCATTAATGGTTATGTACGTTCTCTATTGATATGATTGTAGCATTAATGGATATGCATGTTCTCTATTGATATCATGATGATGATAGACTTGATGGATAGGTATATTTTCTATTGATGTTACGATGATGTTGGCTTTGATGGATATGTTAATTTCCCATTGATGTTATGATTATGATAACCATGATGGATGTGTCCCCTATGTTAGCTACTTACATTCGTTCTCATTCAAAATGAACAATGATGTGAATGACTATGTCATGTTGATGTTGCTATTATGAAAATGACTAACACTGAAAAATTTGTTACTGATGATTATTGAGTATGATAGGAGACCACCAGAGGCACTCACATATGATGAGTTGACAACATCTGGTTTGATATAAATTAATATTCTATCTTTGAAATTCTAAGTTCAGTTTGAAACTTGCTATATATATATATATATACTCTGATGATATTTCAGTAGTTGCAGGAACATGTTAGTTTCTTGGCCGAATGACTCACATATGGGTGATGGGGTTGTACAATTTGATGGAACTACATGGGAGGGATGAGACAGTGTCCTTGATCTCACCTACTGGCACTCTCGTCGTGACTTAAGCTAGAAAGGTTGAAACACATTCACCTTGAAGATTACGATGTCATGGTGGCAGGTCCAAAATTTGGGTCGCTCACAAGGATTTTTTGGGGGGCGCACATCAAGGCGGATTCCTTGATCCCCAACATCATTAGTCTCACTATAGCAGGCAACATATGAAATGATAGTGATCTCTGTCGTTGCACCTATAATCTCCCCTAGTAACCACTTGATGCTTGAAGGGAAAGTGGTGTGGCACCCATGGAACTTCAAGAGAAATTATTGAAGGGCGTGACCGACTTGGCACCCTTGGCATCATAAATAAATTATTAGGCATGGCACCCTTGGAAATTCGAATGGAAGTTGTTTAAGGGCATGACCAACTTGACACCCTTGACATTAGTAAAAAGAAACTAATAAATATAATCAAGATATGAAAATCTTATTAATTCATATCAAGTGGTAATTGATGTTATAACCAAGGAAATTAAATCAAGAATAAAAATTAGGATAAAGGAAGAATACGAAGAAATAAATATTTTACCCTGATAACTCTACCATTTCCATGTTAAAACAAAATATTAAGTGGAGAATGTACATAAGTAACTTAATTAGGCAAAAGGGGGAAATAAGGACATAGATTTAAGTATAAATATTAATCATAAAATAGTTAAAAACTTCATTAAGAGACGAGGGTGGTGAATTAAAATAAGATTAATAAATTAAAATTGGAGAAATTTATAGAACGTCCATGTGGCAAGAGCCAACATAATAATATCCATATGAGAGGCAAATTGAGTTAAAGTAAGAGGTAGTTAGGGACCAAATCTGAGACTTATCAGTTAACTTCAATAATAAACACAAATTAAGGAGTAGGAAAGGGGGGATCAAGAGACAACTAGGAGAAAAAATAGGAAGCATTGTTGGGGTGAGGAAAATATTGTTTTAAATTATTATTTAAGTAAATGATTTTGGAGAGTCTTGGTGAGAGGGTGACACATGGGTGGGTGAATAATCAAATTTTGGATTAATAAAAATAATTAATTATGCATGAAATGCCAGGTGTCACATATTAATCCTCCTATAAAAGAAGAGACAAGCCATGGGAAAAAGGACTTTTGGCTTACCCTATTGTTCAATGGAGGATATTATGTCATTTTGAGTGGTTACGAGCTATAGTTGAGTTTCGTGAGGTAGAGTACTTTAGAGAGGGAACTCTTGAGCCAAGAAGTGCTCACCTCTATTAGCTAGCACATTTCCTTCATTGTACAACCCCATTGCAACTCGGGGGTCCATGGGGAAGGAGAGTACCCAAGGAGTAGGATGGGAGGTCAACCGATGGGTCATTATATTTGGATTAAGCATGACAACATTCATGCTTGGAGGTAGACGACAGCAAGGGAGCGTAAGTAGTGAAAGTCAAGATTAAATCTCATCTCCTGGTGAACGGTACATATGTTATTTATAATTTTTTATTTATATGACTGTCTTGTGCCTGTAATTAACATGTAAAATATATGTATGTGCAATGAAGTTAAATTCATCGATGTTGATATAAGTAATTAATATTTCTGAGTTTCCAATGTTGTATGATTATGGGTTTATCCCTAGTTTACTGTATAGGGTTGGTCCCTACACTTGGTATCAGAACTTTAAGTTCACAAACTGGGCCTATGAACCCTTAGCACCTTCTATAAAATTATATATATATATATATATATATATATATATATATATTAAAGAGAGGTGACATGATTCACAGACATAGATTCCGAATATAAATCTATAAATACTTAGCTTCACATACATGATTATCAGGTATTCAGTAACGAAATTGACTCTTGTTATCTCCCAACTCAATATTTCGAGAAATAGCTCTCCCAAGGATCAACTCACTACTATCATCTCTCCATTTTTATTTTTTTTTGCATATACATGGCTAAAATAGCGCATGTGATCTTAGTCTATCCTCAAAACATCCATCAATATTGAGATTGAGTGTTGGTGTTATCATAAATAATAAAAAAATGTAATGAAAACTTTTCTAACCCATGGTTGTAAATGTATAAGTTATTAATATGGTCGTTACATTAGCATAATGGAATCAAGTTCATAATTGTGGCTGGAAAAATATTATAATAAATGAATGATTAGTTCACTATTTTATCATATTATTTTCAAATAATAAATATAAATCAAAACAATAATAAATTAATAAGTTTATCTAATAAAAAATAAAAAATAAAAACAATAAGTAAATAATTAAGTTATCTATATTTAAAATGATAATAAAACTCTCAATTAAAATTATGTTTTTATTTTATTTTATATATTTTTCATATAATTTTTTTCACTCTTATATATATTCTTACTTTTCACAAAATTTGTTTTCAGTCTTATATATTTTTCTATTATTCTCACGAATTAACAATGAGTATGTGCATATCTCTTTCCTGAGAATAGACCTCTAGATTTATAGAAACCAAACCATTGGCCTTTGGGCCATAGCCTGAGTGAGTAAATGTATTTCTTGAATTTTTAAATATTTCTAATAATCAAAATAAATATGACTTGTCAAAATAATCTCTGGAAAAACAGGTATGCATAGTTTTTCCCAAGGCGGGGAACAATCCTCGTCTTCTTGTTATCCCTTACATCATTTCCAGCCAACTCGAGCACCTCAACAGCAAGATATTCAAGAACTGCAGCCAGGTAAACGAGAGCTCCTCCTCTCAGCATACCTTCCTGTCTTAAGAAACCTGACAATACGTAGGATGGGAAACTGAAAACCGATCTTTGAGCTCCGGGAAATATATTTATTACATGAGTTGATTTCCCTCTTCCTGCCATTTCTTAAGAGCTGGTAGAAAATAACACTACTCTGCCTCGCATAGATAGAAAATACTTCCTTCAAATAAATTTTGTGCGGCCATGCAATGATCGAACCTGCCCACTCCACTGAACTAACAGTGAATTTTTAAATGAGATCCTCTGCGAATATAGTGTGTATAACCTTTGCCACATTGCAGTCAATAATTAATATACAATAGTGGAAATCCGAAATTCCAGATTTTAATAATTTGCGATAACTCCACTTGTTTTAAATTAGTATTAAAAAATCATGAAAGTGAGTCAAACATGTGACCCTCAGATCTTACCTTTGCCACATTGCAGTCAATAATTAATATACAAATATGGAAATCTCAAATTCCAGATTTTAATAACTTGTGATAACTCAAGTTGTTTTAAATTAATATTAAAAATTCATGAAGGTGAGTGAAACACATGACCCTCATATCTTCAATCCTGTGCTAGTTAACTTTGAATCAAACTAAACTCATTGCCTCTCATTAGATCTAGAGTTACTTTTCAACCAAACTTTATCATCTATAATAACTCCATAGAAACTCTCTAACTAAACTAAGTCTTTAATTAAATTCCACGAACTATAAAATTCTAAAATAGATCATCAAATTTTAAAAAAAAAAAAACTAAATACGCTCAATTTTCTTATTTCAAATAAGTTTATCTTAATATCTAGGTGAACAATTCCATACCCCTTTGGGGTTTTTTCTATTGGGTAAAACTAAATTGAAATTGGTGTTGTATTTTCATAATAGTGATTACTTAAATTTTAGTGCATATCTGTGGTAAAAGTTAATTTAGTTTATAATTTCTGAAATGTTTTATGTAATTTGCAACTTAATTTCCAAAATGTTTTATTGTAATTTGCAACTTACAAAGTATTTGATGGTCGATATTGAAATTGGTGTTGTATTTTCAGAATAGTGATTACTTAAATTTTAGTGCATATTTGTGCTAAAATTTAATTTAGTTTATAATTTCTGAAATGTTTTATGTAATTTGCAACTTAATTTTTGAAATGTTTTATGTAATTTGCAACTTAATTTCCTAAATGTTTTATTGTAATTTGCAACTTACAAAGTATTTGATGGTGGATTGGGTTTATAACAGATTTGTGATTGTTCTTTTGTTTTTTTGTACATAAATTTTAGTAGGATTTTGCAATCCAGCAAGGTTCAAGAGTAGATATTTTTAGAATAATTACCTTTTAATCATATTTACTTGATATTTTCACAATTATTTGAAAATAAATAAATAAATGAAAAACATAAAATTATTAAAGGAGAGCTTCTCTATAAGGGTTTATAACATATTTGTGATTGTTCTTTTGTTTTTATATAACTTTTAGTAGGATTTTGCAATCCAACAAGGTTCAAGAGTAGATATTTTTAGAATAGTTACCTTTTAATCATATTTGCATGATATTTTCACAGTTATTTGAAAATAAATAAATAAATGAAAAACATATAATTATTAAAGGAGGGCTTCCCTATAATACAATGTTGTAAAAAAATATAAGTTTGCTTATGTACTCTTACATGGAATCATGTTATGTTTTTGGAATAGAATTTTTATCTGTATCTATTCTATATTTCTATAGGATTAAGTTTATATAAATGATGGACTAATTATAAGAATTTAATCTCACATTCATGCTTTAATGGGTGAAGGGCTTCTCTATGAGGGCTAAATCTGGCTAATCTTGTTTTCTTACAGTTTGTTGGCTTATATATCTCACTTAAGATGCTTATACTCACTTAGATCGAATGGAAAGTAACTTTTTAATTGAATTAGTGGTAGTGAGGTATATGTTGCAAGGTTTGCTTGGTTTTAAAACTCTATTCAAGTGGTATTGTAATAAATTTTAACTATTTAGTTATATAAGATAATAATAATAAAATAAAAAATTACAATCTTATTAAATAATAAATATGGACTATTTTACTATATTACTAATGTATATTATGTTGGGAAGGGTTAAGGGTGAATTTTAGTTTGAGGAAAAATAAAGTTATATGACTATCTAATTTAATATCTAATTTAATTATTATTTTGGTAGAATATAAGTAGTGAAATCATTTTATTAACTCTAAACTTAAAATTTATTCATACTATAAATAGTTTTTGATAAGCAATTAAATTATTTTGTAATATTGAATTGTCTAAGAAATAATACTTGAATTAAGTTGTGTTAATGAAATTCAAATTGTCTACATTATTTATTTTAATGCCTTAAATAATTTTATTTGTATCATGTAATAATTACTATAAATTTAATTATTATGCATATGTAATTATTATATTAAATTTCTCTAAATAGGATTAAAAAATAAATAAAAGATTACTGAGTTATAGATATATGTGGCATATGGGACTTAGAATGTCAATTAGTAAATCCCCCTCATTGTTAAGAATTAAGAGTTAACTAAATTTATTAAAGGAAAAATGTCAATTTTACACCTTGGATTTAAAGGTAATTTATCCACCAATGAAGTTGAGATAAAAGTGAATGAAGATATACACTAAATTTAATAAGGATAATAATACTGGACATTCTTATATTCCAGTGATCCATTATATTTACTATCAATTACTGTCCACCATAATTTGGGCAATTCTTTACATAAATTAAGTACAAGTAAAAGGTAAATATGTACTACACATTATTTATAATCTTTTAGTAAAGTGTGTTTACCAGGATTTAAAGTGTTATTTTCTTCTTAAATAAAGTACTAATTTCTTCCTATATATTTACCAAGGATTATAATATTATTTGCTTCTTATATAATCTCCTAGATATGGGAGTTCTTATGAATGCAATTTCAATAATCTTAATAATTTTTTATGTATATATTACTAATTTTGTATATATATATGATAATTTTACTATCATTTCAAAGTTCCATTATCAATGATGTAAAATTTTCAATTCACTAAACTTGAGTCACTTCAAAATTATTAAATTCATCACTCTTTTATTTTATTATATTTATTGATTGGTTCATACAATAGGATTATGAACCATCACCACCTATGATGATAATTATTATATTGTTAAAAAAAAATGAATTTTAATGTTGGTGGACACAAGTGTCATAGCTTTAAGAGGAGTCACGGGGAGTAGGGTTGCTAGAGGGCACATCATGGCACCACCACAACAACCAACTTTTGCCACCTCCATCTCACAAAAATCCCACCTAAATCCAAGGATATTTTTCCCAAAGAACTTCTTGGGATACCCCAAAAAGGAAATCGACTTCACCATTGACCTTAAACTAGGAATGAAGACTATTTCAAGATAACTATATCGTATGTGAACTCAAAAATTAAAGGAGTTCCAAATATTATTAAAGAAATTACTGGACTTGGGTTTCATATGACACAACATATCCCATATGGATCCCCTATAATCTTTGTTGATAAGAAATATGGGGCTTGCGATTGTTCATTAACTATCGCTAATTGAACAAGGTGACCATCAAAAATCAATACCCTCTACGATGATAGATGGCTTGTTCGATCGAATGAAGGGAGCTTTTATGTTTTCAAAGATAGACCTAAGAACTAGATACCATCAGGGCAACATCAATAAGGAAGTTATTCCAAAAACAACCTTTAAGACAAGATTTGGGCATTATTAATGTGTAGTATTACCCTTTGGTCTGACAAATTCCCCAGGTGTTTTCATGATTTTGATGAATGAAATATTCTAATTTTACCTAGAAAAATTTGTACAAATATTTATCAATGATATTTTTATCTACTCAAATCCCCCATATGATCATGATGAACACTTGAGGCTAGTTTTACAATGTCTTAGAGAAAATTTATGGTATGGGAAGTTGTCAAAGTGTTCCTTCTACCAATCCAATATCCACTATCTTGGGCATATTATCTCTTCGGAAGGTATTGTGGTAGACCTAACAAACATTGAGGCCATAATTAAATAACTGGAACCAACCAATGTTCATGAAATATGTAGTTTCACGGGCATGGATGGATATTATCATAGATTTATTGATGGGTTTTCGAAGATACCAAATCCCATTTCCGAATTCCAAATAAATAACAAAAAATTTGTTTCAACTGAAAAATGTGAAGAGGCATTCCAATGGTTGAAAGTATTATTAACAATGGTACTAGTTCTGAAGGTACTAGATAAGGAGCAATAAGTTTTTGTTTGCACTGATGTCTCCAAGGAAGGATTGGGTTGCATACTGATGATAGAAGGGAGATTAATAATATATGCATCAAGAAAAATTAGAACCCGTGAAGAGAACTACGCAACCCATTATCTAGAAATGGAAACAATTGTTTACACCCTAAATATTTGGAGACACTACCTTCTAAGAAGGAAGTTTGAACTTCAGACTGACCATTTTGGGCTAAAGCCCATATTCACTCAAGAAAACTTAAATGCAAGATACAGATGGTGGTATGAGCTAATTAGTGAATATGATTTTGATACTACTTAGATAAAAGTTATGATAAATAATGTGGTTAGGCTTTAAGTAGGAGGCCTCAGATATTTTCGGTGATTCCCTTAAAGACAAACTTGAGGGAGAGGTTTCTTGACTTACAAATTGAGGACACATGATATCAAGAGGTTAGAAATATTTTGAGGGAAGACAAAATGATGATCCCAAATTATGAAGGATACTCCCTTGATAACGATAGAATACTACGATTTTAGGGGAGGATATATATGTGATCGAAGGAAGATATGTGCCAATAAATATTGTGCAAAGAAGATATATCAGTATAAATGGAACACCGCGGTGTTAAGAAGATGAATACGAACCTGAAACCAATCTTGTTTTGCAAAGGGATGAAGAAGGAGATTGTGAAATTCGTAGCAAGATGTTAGGGTGTCAGTGAGTAAAATTTGAACACGTCCATCTAGCAGGGTTACTGCAACCCCTTTGAGATACCCAAACCTAAATAGGAAGTTATACCAATCTATTTCATCATGGGACTGCCAATGACCGCAATAAGACATGATGTCATATTTTTTGTGGTAAATACGTTGACCAAGAGTGCCAATTTATACCAGTTAAGACTACTTATAAGGCACCAGAGATATCCAAAGTCTTTATTGATGATATTATGAGATTACATGGAGTGCATACGAATATCATATCAGATAGGGGGGCAGTGTTTATAGGAATATTTTGGACTAACTTCTAAGAAAAATTGGGAACCCAATTGAACTTCAGCACTACTTGTCACCTTGAAACAAATGGTCAAACAAAGAGGAAAAATAAAATCCTCGAGGACATGCTACATATGTATGTGATGGACCAAAAAAAAAGAGATGGGAAGAGTTATTACCGCTTGTAGAATTTGCTTACAACAACAATTATTAAAGTTCCATCAAGATGATGTCATTTGATTTCTTGTATGGGGAACCTTGTAGAACACCTCTCAGTTGGGACTGACTAGAGGATAAAGTATTAATAGGATCATAAGTAATGCAATAGATGGAAGAAAAAAAAATGACTATGATTAAGGGGAGCATAAAAGAAGCACAAGATCGACAAAAGAGTTATGATGACACTCGTCGAATAGACCAAAGTTATGAAGTGGGAGATAGGGTATTCCTGAGAGTAAGGCCCCAAAAGAGCTCTATAAGATTAGGAAAGGGATCAAAGTTGTCTCCACGGTTTGAGGAACCTTTTGAAAGCTTAGAAGAAAAGGGTTAGTGGAATATAAGCTTTCCTTATCTTTAACTCTAGCGCATATGCATGACGCGTTTCCTATTTATGTTTTGTGTTATTATATTTTATATTCTTCGCATGTTATTGACTTAGATCATTTGTTGGTTTCAGATAAGGGCATGGTGATGGTCGAACAGGTTTTCATACTGGAGCAACAAACTTTACAACTTAGATGACAATTAGTGGACTAAGTTAAGGCCTAGTGGGACAATTATAGTCCCATTTCAGCCACTTGGGAGGACGCCAAGGAGATGTGTCACCGTTTTCCTTACCTATTCCAAGGACCTCAAGACGAAGTATATTATAAGAGTGGGTGTATGTAGTGCCCCGCTCTAGTTGATTGGTAGTAATGACATTAACATTTAATTGGGCCTAAGGCCAACACTTTATTCTTTGAGGACCTCAACTTGAGGATCAAAACACATGACTCTATTATTAGTGGATATGATGGTTATGTTGTTATTTATTGATACTGTGATGATGACATCATTAATGGTTATGTACGTTCTCTATTGATATGACTGTAGCATTAATGGATATGCATGTTCTCTATTGATATCATGATAATGATAGACTTGATGGATAGGTATGTTTTCTATTTATGTTACGATGATGATGGCTTTGATGGATATGTTAATTTCCCATTGATGTTATGATTATGATAACCATGATGGATGTGTCCCCTATGTTAGCTACTTACATTCGTTCTGATTCAAAATGAACAATGATGTGAATGAATAGGTCATTTTGATGTTGCTATTATGATAATGACTAACACTGAGAAACTTTGTTACTGATGATTATTGAGTATGACATGAAACCACCAAAGGCACTCGCATATGATGAATTGACAACATCTGGTTTAATAGAAATTAATATTTTGTCTTTGAAATTCTAAGTTCAGTTTGAAACTTTCTATATCTATATATATATATATATATATATATATATATATATATATATATACTCTGATGATATGTCAGTGGTTGCAGGAACATGTTATTTTCTTGGCCGAATGACTCACATATGGGTGATGGGGTTGTAAAATTGGATGGAACTGCATGGGAGGGGTGGGACAGTGTCCTTGATCTCACCTACTAGCAATCACGTCGTGACTTAGGCTGGAAAGGTCAAAACACCTTTGCCTTGAAGATCACGATGTTGTGGGGGCAGGTCCCAAATTTGGGTCGCTCACAAGGATTTTCTGGGGGGGTGCATCAAGGCGGATCCTTGATCCCCAGCACCATTAGTCTCACTATAGCAGGCGACATATGATATGATAGTGTTCTCTATCATTGCACCTATAATCTCCCCTCGCATCCACTAGATCCTTGAAGGGAAAGTGGCGTCGCACCCTTCGAAATTCAAGAGAAATTCTTGAAGGGCATGACCAACTTGGCACCCTTGGCATCATAAATAAATTTTTAGGCATGGCAAACTTGGAAATTTGAATGGAATTTCTTGAAGGGCATGACCAACTTGACACCCTTGACATCAGTAAAAATAAACTAATAAATATAATCAAGGTATGAAAATCCTACTAATTCATATCAAGTGGTAAATGATGTTATAACCAAGAAAATTAAATCACGAATAAAAATTAGGATAACGGAAGAATAAGAAGAAATAAATATTTACCTTGATAACTCTACCCTTTCCACGTTAAAACAAAATATTAAGTGGATAATGTACATAAGTAACTTAATTAGGCAAAAGGGGGAAACAAGGACATAGAGTTAAGTATAAATATTAATCATAAAATAGTTAAAAACTTCATTAAGAGAAGAGGGTGGTGAATTAAAATTGGAGAGATTTATAGAACCTCTGTGTGGCAAGAGCCAACATAAGAATATCCATCTGAGAGGCAAATTGAGTTAAAGTATGAGGTAGTTAGGGGACCAAATCTGAGACTTATCAATTAACTTCAAGAATAAACACAAATTAAGGAGTAGGAAAGGGGGGATCAAGAGACAATTAGGAGAAGAAATAGGAAGCATTGTTGGGGTGAGGGAAATACTATTTTAAATTATTATTTAAGTAAATGATTTTGGAGAGTCTTGGTGAGATGGTGACACATGGGTGGGTGAATAATCAAATTTTAGATTCATAAAAATAATTAATTATGCATGAAATGTCAAGTGTCACCTATTAATCCTCCTATAAAAGAAGGGAAAAGCCATGGGAAAAAGGACTTTTGACTTACCCTATTATTGGATAGAGGAGATTATGTCATTGTGAGTGGTTACGAGCTATAGTTGAGTTTGGTGAGGTAGAGGACTTTAGAGAGGGGACTCTTGAGCCAAGGAGTGCTCACCTCTATCGGCTAGCACATTTCCTTCATTGTACAACCCCATTACAGCTCGGGGGTGATCCACGGAGAAGGAGAGTACCCAAGGAGTAGGATGGGAGGTCAACCAATGGGTCATTATATTCAGATTAAGCACGACAACATTCATACTTGGAGGTAGACGACAACAAGGGAGTGCAAGTAGTGAAATTCAAGTTTGAATCTTGTCTCCTTGTGAATGGTACATATGTTATTTATAATTTTTTCTTTATATGACTGCCTTGTGCCTATAATTAACATGTAAAATATATGTATGTGCAATGAAGTTAAATTCATCGATGTTAATATAAGTGATTAATATTTCTGAGTTTCCAATGTTGTATGCTTATGGGTTTATCCCTAGTTTACTGTATAGGGTTGGTCCCTACAAGATCTTTGATAAATCCATCCCATCACTCAAACAACGCCTTTAAAATTTGAAATGAACTATGATGTGTAAGGCTTACTCCTTATGAATTCAAGGAGTGACTCACGCTAACATGTAGGACAGATATGAGTGGACCCGCGTCTACACACGTGTAAGACAGGGCCGAGTCGCGTATGGAATTCAAAATAATGTTTTTTAAGAAAATGACAAAGTCTGAATAGAAAGGGTTTCCCAAGGCCAATACATAGATCATCAAGTATATAAAGGTGATAAATGATGCTATAACAACCCGTTGCATCGATTCTCGTGCATTTTCATAGTATTTGTAATGGTTGTCCAATATTTTTGTTTTGCATGCATGTGTGCTTACATAACAGGTATACGTTGATCAACTAAGTTGTGCCTTATGGATTATATTTTTTCTTTGAATTTTTGCTCTCTTTTTCCCCGCTACAATGTAATATTCCAAATTTTTCCTTCAATAAATTGGAATATTAAATTTTCTTAATTTCACTTATAAGTTGAATAATCGGGTGAGGAGGCCCAAACACAATAAAAGCATGGATAAAATCCATCTAGTATGAAAAGGGATCAGCCTTGGAACTAGATTTCACACCCTCATGTGTGAAAAGAGACATTTGCAAAGAGGCCAGGTCAAGTTTGACCAAGTCAAATAGCACAGAGATATGAGGTGGAAAGCATGTTATGGGACAGCACAGAGAAAGAGGAGGGAATATTCCTTGAAGGAGGAAACCCTAATATATTGGGACCCATGGAGAGGGAGCTCTCATGTGTTTAAAAAGAGGGCAAGGTAGCCATTGTTTCTCATGCATATGATCATTGATTTTGTGTCTACTTAGACGATTTACAGTCCCAGCTGTTTAGCTGAGTTGCTGTGCTGCTTAGCACAAGGATTACCTGCTTATGAATCCTTCTCCTTCTTGAGAAGCCTCTTGAGGGAGTTGTATTGATTTTCCTCACATCTAGGCTTGAGGCCAAGCATCCTCCTCCAGGACAGCATTATTGCTGCAGCAGCATAATGTTGTGTTGCAGGGTGTTGTAGTGAGGAGTCACAACACCTCTTCCATCACTTTTTTTTCATAGGGAGAGTCTTTATTTCCTTTGGAGGATCAGTTTGGAAGCCATTGGGGCTTATTTCAGATCTTGGCATTGGGCCAACTCATTCCTTTGCCCCTACAGTGCAGTTTTCTTCAGTAACTGCGTTATTTTCATAGAGTACTTTCTGTGGGGTTTTACAGTGTTGATTGGAGGGTGAGATCTTCAGTGTAAGGATCAGCCTTCCACGTGAGAGATCCATTGGAGGAGATATTGACATCAGATGTAGCATCTTCAGTCTTCTCCATCTAGTTCCATTTTCTGAGTTGCAGTTGCTACCCAGCAACTTCGGCATTTTTTCCATTTTGTGTATTTCATCCAATCCTTCGGAGGATTGTTGTATTATTGTTTCTAGGGGTTGATAGCTTGCTTCCCCTTATTTCTTGAGCCATATATTGTCATGTATTTATATTATTATGTAATATGGAGCAATACCTCTTATAAACTGCGTCCTCTTAGCCTGCAGAAATACATGTGTAGCAGTATTCTTCTATTTCCATGTACATGTCCCCTTTGAGGCTACATTGCTTTGATTGAGTGACTCTTTCCTCAAGTATTTGTATATCATCGCTGCTATAATACATATTTGTTGGCTATCTGCATCTTTATGTGCCAAGACTTAATAAAATAACGTTTTCATTCCAGCTCTTGTGCTTACATTGTTGCAGTCCCTCATCAGGCACTTTCTAAGGACAACTAGGTGTGGGAGATCTGTTTAACCCACCTAGAAGGATTTATTTGGAGCCTCCTCTTGGATTCAACACTTAGATACATTGATCTAAGGGATCTAGGTCCTGGTTTCAATTCCTGTAGCATCCATTATTGGAAAATGCATTTTCCAGTCATGCCTTACTAGCTATTCCAGATTTGGAATATTACAGTGGTATCAGATCAGCTTTCTTGGCTCAGCCTGTGAGTCTCGGCCTAAGAAGATCAGAATGAAGAAGAATATGAGATTACTCTCATCAGTGTTCAGAAATAAGAAGAGCCTCTCCAAAGAGGAGGAGCAAGAAGAAGAGGAAGGACCATGCACTTCCTATTCTCATCGAGAAGAAGACAAGCATGAAGGACACTTGGATCATCAGATTCTAAGTGATTACCTTGTTGAGTACAGATCTCAACCTGGAGCCTTCAAGGAGACTCTAGCTTTTCCACATTTCATGTAGTTAAAGGAAGAGAAGAGACCATGCAGCAAAAGAGAAATCAAAGGCAATAGATTTTTGTTGTTTACATTCGATGGGTCATCTACAGCAAGAGTTTGGGTGAGGAAGTTGGAAGCATTTTTCCTGCTACATCCTATAGTGGAGGAAGAGGCTATTGAGATCTTAGCACTACACCTAGAAGTTGAAGCTCACATTTGGTGGTTCAGCTAATTGAGCCATGCAAGAGTGCCTACTCTTGCTAAGTTTTCTCAAGAGTTGATCAAGAAGTTTGACAATAGAAGAACAGAAGAGGAGGAGCCCTCACCACCACTTGAGGAATTTGGTTCTAACATTGCCACATTCATGGAGGAGTAGCCACATGCATCAACAGTTGGGGAAGCCAACACATTTGAGGAAGAAACTCTTGCATCCCTACAAGAGATTCCCAAATCTCATCAAGGTATGAAGGAATTTCCATTACCTATTGTTACAGCAAATCCTTTTGAAAGTTGTGGAAATTTTCTTTTGCATGACCAAGGGTCAAATCCCACTGCTACTTTAGAGCAACATGACTGCACTGCGTTGTGCAAATGGTTCAAGGAGGAGATGAACAATCATCCTCATACACCTTTGTTGAGTTTCACACAATCCTTGAGGTTGGAGTGTGAACTTTTGGAGGATGAGACAAACAATGACACTCCTATGGGAGACCATGGAACCAGCATTGAGTTGGAGTATGAGACAGGCATTACATCCTTGGAGAGATTAATAGCATTGACAAATAATGATGGAGGGAAGATGTTACCTTCATCATATTTGGATCCTTATGGATTCAACATATTCATGGGTGAGAGATCTTCTCTAGGAGGTCTCCGAAGAGTTGCATTCCAAACCTTCATGGGATGCAAAGAGAAAGATTTGGTTTGGGAGGATGGTAGCCCTCATGAGAAGAGTACCAAGGGGAAGAGAAGGAGAATACATCCACAAGTGATTGAGTGGATGTGGTTGATGAGTAAGGAGCTGGGAGGCTACTTTCAAATAAATGACACCAGGCAGCAAGAGGCTTGGCGGCGCTAGTTACTCTTGAAAGATTTTGGCCATCACTTAGCATACACTCTTCCTAAGAGTAGGAGGAAGGAGGAGAGATGTTAGGATACTTGCATCATTGGACAACATAGAGTATGGATGCATGGTGTTGATATGATACTCATATCATTCATTGTGTCTTCATCGAAGTATGGGAAGGCAGCAAAATATTTTGTTTCTTTGCTCATTCCTGGGAGAGCAAGAGAATAATTTCTCTCAGATTTTGCATGATGTTGCAGGAGGAGGAGATGGCATTATCTCCTTGGCTTTTGATGATAGATAGGTACTTCCACCTTGGGAGGAACTTCTTATGTATTGCAGCATTATGGGAGATATCTTTGACAAGGAGCATGTCAAATAATGGAGCTATGAGTTGGCCAGAGATTATTTGCAGAGGCCAATAGGACTGTCATTTGAGAACTTGGGGTTATTGATGGAGATTCCCTAGGATCACTTCACATTGTATGCACTTGGTGAACAAGGAGGAGGTGATGATGATAGAATAATGGATAGAGACATCTATCCATATGGCATCTTCTTCTTGACTTGGATTTCCAAGCATGAGGAGGATGATCTTCTTGCAGCACATGGTACATTCTTCTTCATAGCATGCCAAAACACTATGGAGGACTCATTCATGGATCCATGTACCATCTTACTTCCGACATATGGTAAGAAGTTTGTTTTTACATTCATTTCTTTGTATACTCTTACCATTACTATGCAGTGCATTGCTCCATAGGAGGGCAAGCTTGTCACATTGCTCCATGATCATTGTTGGGCCAATTATATGATGGAGGAAGCCATATTTTATGTGGATTTGGGTAAATGTTTTCTCATTTCATGTATTTTCAATTTTTATATCCAACTATTTGCCATATGATGACATACATGATTAACTATGTATCAAGAAACATTTTTCTATGTAATTTTCTGAAGCAGCAGTTTGGGAAACTGCGCTGTCACTATTGGGAAAGTTGTTGGTACCTTCTTGCACCACATGAAACCTTCAGCATTTTCCTCATTTTGTTGTTGATCATGACTTCATTTTCTGATATGAATCTGATTTGTATGGGAAGCATGATTATGAGAGAGGCACATGAGTTGGGTGTGTCCTTGAGTGGGGAGAATTCCCACATTTTCTGCACTATATGTTCTAATGGGAGCATGGGAGGAGATATGGCCACCACAGCTACATATTTATTTTCTTTTGGGGTGGGCCATGAGATTGATAGCAATCCATTGTATAACCATGGGCAAGTGTTTGATCATGTATTGTTGATACATTCAGCCATTTACTATTCATTAGTAGATGTGATGGATTTTGTATATTACTTGCCATGCTATTTTTTGAAGTTGCAGTGGATGAGACTGCGTTGTATCCTCTTGAGATATTGTTTGTATCATGCATCATCATGTAAAACTTGCAGCAGACTTCTCATTAGGATGTTCTATGATGATCATGGATGGAATATTTTGGGCCAGCTTATTCTTCATTGTTGGAGGAGAACTCTTTGGAGGATTGTTCTTCACTTTTCCATTTGAGGGCAATACTTTTGCAGCTCAGGATCAGCACACACTCTACACTTATCATGAGTGGAGAGAAGGAAAACATGGGGTAGGCTATGATGCTTACCATGATCAGATTTTCAGCCCTCCTTCATTTCTGGAGCTTGAGGTGGAAGGAGATTTTCAGGAGTTGCCATGTTGGGAGGTGACTCATTTTGTCTGGATAATTGCTTGGGGATGGAGGATCCATTTGGGGAAGATGCTTTCCCAACACTTTTCAGTCTCCATGACTTGGGAGCAATTTCTCAGTTCTGTCCTTGCAGTTTCTTGAGGACAAGCAACATTTGGGAGGGGAGGACTGTAATATTCCAAATTTTTCCTTCAATAAATTAGAATATTAAATTTTGTTAATTTCACTTATAAGTTGAATAATTGGGTGAGGAGGCCCAAACACAATAAAAGCATGGACAAAATACCTCTAGTATGAAAATGGATCAGCCTTGGAACTAGATTTCACACCCTCATGTGTGAAAGGAGACATTTGCAAAGAGGCTAGGTCAAGTTTGACCAAGTCAAACAGCGCAGAGGTATGAGGTGGAAAGCATCTTATGGGACAGCGCAGAGAAAGAGGAGGGAATATTCCTTGAAGGATGAAACCCTAAGAGAGTGGAACCCATGGAGAGGAAGCTCTCATGTGCTTAAAAGGAGGGCAAGGTAGCCATTGTTTCTCATGCATATGATTATTGATTTTGTGTCTTCTTAGACTATTTGCAGTCCCAGCTGTTTAGCTGAGTTGCTGTGCTACTTAGCACAAGGATTACCTGCTTAGGAATCCTTCTCCTTTATTGAGAAGCCTCTTGAGGGAGTTGTATTGATTTTCCTCACATCTAGGCTTGAGGCTAAGCATCCTCCTCCAGGACAGCATTATTGTTGCAGCATCATAACGTTGTGTTGCAGGGTGTTGCAGTGAGGAGTCACAACACCTCTTCCATCACTTGTTTTTCATAGGAAGAGTCTTTCTTTCCTTTGGAGGGTCAGTTTGGAAGCCATTGGGGATTATTTCATATCTTGGAATTGGGCCAACTCATTCCTTTTCCCCTACAGTGTAGTTTGCTTCAGTAACTGCGTTATTTCCATAGAGTACTTGCTATGGGGTTTTGCAGTGTTGATTGGAGGGTGAGATCTTCAGTGTAAGGATCAGCCTTCCACCTGAGAGATCCATTGGAGGAGATATTGACATTAGATGCAACATCTTCAATATTCTCCATCCAGTTCCATTTTCTGAGTTGCAGCTGTTGCCCAGCAACTCCGGCATTTTTTCCATTTTGTATATTTCATCCAATCCTTCAAAGGATTGTTGTATTACTATTTCCAGGGATTGAGAGCTTGCTCCCCCTTATTTCTTGAGCCATATATTGTCATATATTTCTGTTATTATGTAATATGGAGCAGTACCTCTTATAAATTGCATCCTCTTAACCTGTAGAAATACATGTGTAGCAGTGTTCTTCTATTTCCATGTACATGTCCCCTTTGAGGCTACATTGCTTTGATTGAGTGACTCTTTCCTCAAGGATTTGTATATCATTGATGCTATAATACATATTTTTTAGCTATCTGCATCTTTATGTGCCGAGTCTTAATAAAATAACGTTGTCATTCCAGCTCTTGTGCTTACATTGTTGCAGTCCCTCAACTAGGTGTTGGAGATCTGTTTAACCCACCTAGAAGGATTTCGTTGGAGCCTCCTCTTGGATTCAACACTTAGATACATTGATCTAAGGGATCCATGTCTTGGTTTCAATTCCTGTAGTAGCCATTACTGGAAAATGCGTTTTCTAGTCATGCCTTGCTAGCTGTTCCAAATTTGGAATATTACATACACTACTAACATATTGTGAAATAATTTGCCGTTAACTTCTATTACATTCTCAATTTTTTAGATATTAAATTATTCTAACTTACTGACTCCTTAAGATATACTCCTTGTTATTTTTTTGTTATATTCTTGCATTTTGTTATGCAAGTTATCAATTCTGGGCTGATTTCATCCCCATTTTCCAGCATATCATTCTTTCTCACATGCTAAACTCTCTTGATTTGAACAATTAAGAGTAAAAAGATCATGGATTAAAATGGAATATAAAGGATAATGTCACATTTTCATAGCAATAGTATGGCCATAAGCTTGAATATTATGTTACCCTACTCAAATAAAGTTGTTTAAAAAAATGTTTGGAACGTCTTTGGTCACATTGGATGGAACCAACCATTTCAGTGAAAAAAGATTGGTTTGGTACCAAACCATCCATTTTCTATTCGAGATCTATAATCAGACTAGTTTGACCCCCAAATCAATTAGATCGATGAGTTCCACTAGCTCCAATATATTTTTGATAACACAGGTTGGTAAAACAAGTCATCTATTCTTGGAAAGTGGAATTTATTCTTCACTGTGACTTTGTTCAGTTTCCTAAAATCAATGCACAAACATAATGTACCATCCTTCTTTTTAACAAAGAACACTGGGGCACCCTATGGAGACACACTTGGGCATATGTACGTATTTCTTTAATAATTATCCTGGCTACATTTGTAATTCCATAGGTTGTAGTTTTCTCATCTTGTATGGTGTTTTGGACACTAGGGAGCTCTAAGTAATAAGTATATAGAGAAGTTAATGAATCTTTTAGGCAATAACCCTGAAATTTTGGCAAGCACTGATTCAAGTGCATCTAACCTAGGTTAATTGTTTACTAGAGGAGTTAGTTACAAAGTGAGGATTTAATTATTTAATGTATTTTTCCTAAATTTTTAGGAGAAAGTGACAATTATTTTTAAATAGAAGAAGATTCAAGAGTATTGTAGAAAGTTTGACAGATTTAAGAGATATTTAGCTCTTGTCTATGGATAAGGGATTAGATGAGATATATTAGGGATAAAGAGAGATATTTTGGGAGTTATTTTAGGGATCTATAACCTACCTTGGGTTCTAATCCATTGGTATAAATTGATGTGAGCCTATGAGGCATGTAAGAGGTAGAAGTAAGTGTGATAGTGAGGGATGAGTGGCAAATCATGAGGCCAATAGTTATCCTGTAATTATTTTGTTTATTAATTAATTATTATTAATATTTTTATGTGCATATGTTCTTGGTGTGTGATTTTCAGTTTAGAGTTGTGAGCTAATGTTTAAATTTCAGGATCTATAGTTAGAGACCTACGTCAAACACATATTGAAATTATTTAAGCATTGAATAATACTCAATGTTTAGTTCCTGATCCTTTTTTTTCCACCATGTGAGTTGCATAAATTCAGCACCATTTTTTTAAATTTCTCTTCAGTTGCATGGCTAATATTTCCCTAACATAAATTGGATTGGAATTCTATGCACCTTTTTTTTCTTCCCTTCTTCATCAAGGAAAGTAATTGTTTTATTGTAATAGTTTAATATTGCACAATTTTTTTCCAACCAATCAATACCAATTAAGAAATCATATGATCCCAGTGGTATTATGTTTAACTATGAAATTGAACCCGACCCATTCATGTTGATTTGACATTCTTTTATAATTTCAATTATTCTTCTTTTAGCTCTTATAGCTAAGAGAAATAACCAAGCCCTGCCATGCTTGTTTTTCTTCAATTTAATTCTTTCAACAAGCATAGAATCAAGATAACTATTACTAACCCCAAAATAAAGTAAAATAAAAACGTGCTAGTTATTTAACTTAGCTTCCAATTCCATCATATGTTGCTGGTGCTCAATCTGCTTGTTATCGAATGCTACATATATCCTTGTCATGCTTCTAACCACGTCCTCCAATATATCAACTCCTAGGATGTGATCTACATTCCTCATTTTTCCTTATTTCTAAGGAACCCCCTGTACATGTGCTCTCCTCCACAACCCCCACACCTAATTAGATGAAATATTGGTATCTTACTCAAGGAATTAGCCCCTTTTGGTTCACTATGGGTTGGTTGAGTTTGTTGATTTGATTTATAATTATTCTTGAAAAATGAGGATTTGAACCCCTTCTTCCTTTTCTCCATATTGGTTCTTTTATTATCATCCCAATTCTTTTGGAAGGTTGGCTTATTTCTTCCCTTCTTATTGAGGTACTTTTTCTTATTCGTAGCTTCATCTAAATGTCTTGGTTCATAAAATCTAATTCTATCACCACAAAATGGTGGCAACCCACTCACAAATTTCTACATATTTAGCTTCTCATAATTTATAAAATCAACACACCTCAACAATTTACAAAATTTCTGACCATACTCTTCCATTGTCATGTTTCCAAACTTAAGTTCAAAAAACTCTTGCATTTTCCCAACACAAACGATTTTCCCTTCAAGTGATAGTTGGAAATTTGTTCCTCTAAATTGGATGATTAATTGTGTAGTTGAAGATAATTTCTCATTTCTTGTAACCAATCTTAAACCTAGTCCCCTTTATGGTGCTCACCATTAAATGTGGTACGTTTGATCTTCTTGAGCTCACCTTGCAAACTATCCAAGTCGATACTCCTTCTTCGTTTCCTTACTGATGATATTCTCGGAATACTTCGAGATTCTAAAGAAACATAGGCTCTCTTAGTTGATTTCCTTGATGCATGACGATGTTTCCAGTAGCACTCCTAGAGTGCCATGAATCTCCAATATCTTTACCCATAACTCATGAGTCATGTTCCTATACCTACCTAGAATTAGATATTTAGTCCATTCTCATTCGTAACTTATTCAGGCTCTGTAAAATTTTAGTGTTAATTTTTTATTCTCTTATCAATATTTCATTATCAGTGTTGTAGCTGAGCACCTCCATTTTGAGACTCCTTGTGGTTTTCTCCAGGTCTCTATCCCCCAGCCTATCCCTTCCATGATCATTTTACTCTTTTCAACATTACCCACTGTTACACGTTATTTTGTCACCATGACATTTAACTGTCCATATCAGTTCATCACTGCCTATATTATGCTCCCTTAGAAGTCAAAAACCCTAATATTCCTAAACCAAGTCTTGGGATTGAAGAAAATCTCATTAAAACCCCTAAAAGTCTAACTCTGCACTTTTCCTAGCTCTTTCTTGTAGATCCATAGATATTTGTTTATGGTCTACGGCAGCTCCCGCATGTTCTGCTTATAAAACCTACGAACCCCCGTAAACAATCAAATAAAGGAAAAAATAAGTTCTAGAAACCCAACTAGTCAAATATTCTCCCAACTAGAAGCTTTTAGACGCGCGATCAGTTTGAGCTTTATCCCTCCACTCATGTATCTTATCCCTTTGTCTATGGAGCTCAAATCCATTCATGAGAGGAATCCATCACCCTCTTCATGGAATTGAAACTGCCTCCATTTCCCTATAAATTGAGCTCATGTTTCAATCTCAAGGGTAGACATACATGTTAGTTGCTGAAGAAATTCTCAAGAGAGAATATTCTCTACACTAGTTGTTATTGGCATGAGAATGATCACACCCTTATGTCCATAACTCCATGATGGTTCGGAGAGAGGAAAGCTTGTCAAATTGGAGGAACGATTATTCAAGACCCCGAGAGGAACTTGTATGACATCAAGGTATTAGGTTGTAAAGTTACTCTTTTCATTCAAGATGATAAATATGGATCTCTTTTTCTCATTGAGTTGTTCTTGTGCTTATTTGAATAATTCAATACTTAGACTCCTTGATCACTAAGTTAGATTAGTTGTTCTTAATTAGTATATGTTGCAGGTGTTTTTAATTCTTTTGTCTATCTTTGATTGCAGGTTCTACTTACTAAAGAAGCCTCTTTGGAGCGACTGGATAAAAGACTGCACCGAATGTTGGATTTCAAGGTAGGGGCATGTCCTCTTTCTTTGCTTATAATAATTCTAAATTGCAAATAATCTATAGAAAACGATTTACAAATGGATTTTTGTTTCTAGCTATTCGTAGAATACTAGGGAGATCGCTCTTTTCTACAAGAGGGATTAATCCACATAACAAAATGGAAACTCCGCTGGGGAATAGAACTTAGTTTTCCTTTTTTATTTTTCAGTTTGAATTTTAAGGGTTTTCTGATTTTGGTTAGTCTAAAACTGGGTTGGGTAGATAAATTCTAAGAATCCCTGAAAAGAAAAGCTGAATATTCATTTTTATGTATTTTTTTTGTCTTCCACAGTTTTTATTTGAAAATAGTGTGGTAGCCTCCACAATTTTTAGTTCAGAACAGTGCGGTACCATTGTGTTCTCCATTACAACCTGCAGGCCTGTGGAAAATTTTTGAAAAAGTTAAAATTCTCTTTTTAGGAGCCAAATTACATGATTCTTTGTGTTTACCCCAGTCTACCTTAGTTGTCAAAATATTATGTGTAAATTTCTTTTCAGCAACTTTTGTGTTTGTGTGATTTTTCATCTGATTTGAATTTTATGAGTGAGTGTTTGCCCTACTTTCTTGCTGCTCTATATAAGAAACCTTCATTTACCTTAGCTTACTAGTATGATATTGTTCTCTTTCTGAGCCATTAAACCCATTGCAAACCTTACTTTTATGAAAAATGATTTCATTTTCATTTGCAAATTTGGAAGAGCTTTTAGCTTACTAAGGCTTGATTTTCATACTAAACCATTGTTAGCTGTTTTCATTTCTACTGAGATAAGTAGAAATTATTTTTGGTTCGATCACAAACTAAGAGAAAATGTCCTCAAAATTTCTAGATAGAGCTCAAAGTTAGAGTTTCTTCTTTTGATTATGAATTTTATGTTTTTAGGAGTTTTATATATGGTTTTCATTTTAGAAATGGTTTGTTTAATGATTTGTAGTTTATGATTTGATTGAAAAAGGGATTTCATTTTGAACGAGTAATTGATCATTTTTACGAAATTGAGTTCTCAAATAAATTGTCTTATTTTCAAATATTTTGTTTATGAATGAAAGAATTGGTGCTTTTAAAAATTGTTAAATCTCTCAATCTTTCCCTTAAATAAGGTTCATTGAAGAGAAAAGAGTTTCACTTTTCATTTAGATGCATTTAGCGTATTTTTGAGTTGGGTCATAAAACATCATTGAAGTTTCACTTCCATACCTTATGTCTTAAGCAACAACCAAATTAAAAACAACACTTTAATAAAATCAATCTAGATATTTCACATTTTATAGGGATCTTTTCCACCAACATAGCTTAGGCTAGTGTCCTAGAACAAGTTGTAATTAACATTCCAAGACAGTTCAAACAAACAAGTAGAAATCTTGTGGTAGGAAAAATCCAATTGTAGCATTTTTGCTCTGGGAAGCTCTTCTTAAAAGATTCAAGCATGAGATCATGTCAAAACTAGTGAGGTAATCGTACCTATATTATTGGGAAATATAGCATATGTGCACGTATTAAAAATGATAAACCTCGGATAGACCATTGTCGAGGAGCCTGGGGTCAATTGTTGGTAAACCTTGGATTATATCAAGGAGCCTTCAAGGGGATTGAGCCAGTTACTATGCCCTTGCATGTATATTGGATCACAGATTGTTCCCCCAGTTACATTTGTTCTGGTTGGTGACCTTAGTGGCTATAAACTTTAGGATTTTTTCCCAAGGTGACGGTGGAGGGAAGGTCCCACTGTACCTAGAGCAGATGTCAACTAGACTCACTTGGACTTTCTGGAGGGTACTCTTTACTTCGAGATGGTATAAGTGAAGAGACTTGCACCAAAATGTTTCATTAAGTAGGTTGTCGAGGTAACTGTTCCAACCGCCATTTCCACATTGAAATTCTACTACGTTGGATTTCATCACCAACTAGTGTTTTTAATGTGGGAATTTACTGTTTGTGTGTGGATTCCTCTCTCATATTTTGTAGGCGTGTGATCAATTTGATTGTTTCATTAGAGACTTTAGGATATTTTATTGAAATTTCCTTTTATTTCACGTGCTAAAACTTTTAATTGTGGCTGAATTACCTAGACAATCACATAGAATGTAGGGGAAACCCCCTGAGTACACACCAAGCCAGTTAGAAAATCTTAAATCTGAGAAAGGACAACCATAAGGAACTAAATCAACTGAACATGAGGAAACATCAATAATTATTCATCTTGATTACGAAGTAGATCAACCTCAAACAGTAGATAGTTCTCAAAGAAAACTTACAATTTCTAAACTAGTTGAACTTGCTTCCACAACTAGTGAATTATCAGCTACTGAGCCTAACATTTCTGAACCAGAAACTAAACCTACTACAGCTGAGCCTACTTCAAAGTTCATCACTCCAAACGTTGGTCGTCCTGATTCACCTCGAGTGAAGTTTCGTATCACTGAGAACCTTCCTCCTAGCCTCATTAGCATTGAAGAATTTACTAACACAGAGGAAGAAATTGTTCTTCCTTCACATCAGGAATCTTTATATCTTAGGCCAAGTGAATTGGTTTGCTATAGCCCTTTCGAACAAGATCTTTGGTATTCTCAATTAACAAACTTTCTACACAATTCTAGTCTAAACTATTCGCTACCCCGAATTCCTTTTTACACCATACCAAGAGGTAATGACAAACCTTCATTAAACATGTCTGGTGAATCATCCATGTTTTGTGCATCACCAAAATCATATTTGTATGGTGGTTTGTATGTTCCTGCGGGATACTAGTCGCTTTCTGGTACTTTCTCAAGAGTAGCTCCTTCTCCTGAAAAAATTATACCATCACCTGGTCCAAATGAATCACATACAGAAAATTTGAACGCGAAACAATTTTATTTAATGTCTGGAAACATTCCTAACGCTTACCCTCAAAGTAGTAACTTACCGCCTGCACTACAACGAAAAGACCCTCTAGCGGAAGTTATAAAGGAGGTTTTTAGTGTGATAAAATTGGCCAAAATTGTCAAAAAAACATATGCTACCACATCCGTTTATGGTTACGGAGGTTTTGGAGGAGCTTTTAATGGAAATTCAACACAACTAAAAAAAAATGGGCGGCCGGAGATTATTATAGGTGTTGTTTTCCTCGGTGCGCTAATCAGGCTTTAACGCATTGGTGCGAACCTATGGACGGTGCCCTGGGGCAGTCGAAGAAGAATGCACCAGGACGTTAAGGTATAAAACAACACCAGGCATAGTGTTGGTGATACAAAGCACGAGGCCGTTATAATTGGTCTTGGGATTTGAGTGGTGCCCATAGGTCGTATCAACGCGTTGGTGCATAGACTTATAGAAACGCACCAATGCGCCCTTTCACATAAATGCACCAAGATTTATAGTTGGTATCGGTATTCGTGCAGTGAAAATATGTCATACAAATACACTGATACGTATAGATCTTAAACGCCCCAGTGCACAGTATCACACAAATGCACCGAGATTTATAATTGGTATCGGTATTCGTGCAGTGCCCATAGGTCGTCTAAATGCATCGGTGCGTATATACACAAAAATGCCCCGGTGCATAGTATCAGACAAACGCCCGAGATTTATAATTGGTATCTGTATTCGTGCGGTGCTAATAGGTCGTAAAAGGGCACCAGTGCGTATATAAACATAAACGCACCATAGCACCGTACCACACAAACGCCTCAATATTTTTAACCAGTTTTGGTATTTGTGCGGTGCCCATAGGTCGTAAAAATGCACCGGGGCACTTAAGAATACAAGCGCACCGGTATAAGTATACACACACCGGTTTTCATTTTGTATTTCTTAGAAACATTGACCTATGATAGTGCAATTATTGTGATTGTTTTAAATTCATTATTCATCAAAATTCGACAAATCTTATAACAATATTCATATTAATTAAATTTTTATTAATGCATTTGAATGTGATGTTTGGATTAATTTGTTATATCATATCATAATTATTATGGTTTTTTAAAATTCATTATTCATCAAAAGTCGACACATATATATCTTATAACAATATTCATATGAATTAAATTTTTATTAGTGCATTTGAGAACGACAATGGAGAACACAATAGCGAAAATAGAGAACGCAATAGAATAAATTAAAACATTTATTATTATATGTGTGTGTGTGTGTGTGTGTGTGTGTGAATAAGACATTCTTTGTCATACAAAATGGGACAGTTATTGGTATCCCTTTATCTTTCAATTGGGACACTATGTCCATTACATTAAAGAAAATGTCTGATTTCACAGACATTTTTCAAAAAATACAACGCCTTGCTTTGATATCCAAACATAGTGATCATCATTCTTCGCTTGAACTGTTGTCACTGCTAGAGCTACTTCCATGACTTGGGTTATTTTCAGGAATGTTTTGTTCATGGTGTTGATTGTTTTCTTCTTCTTCACTTTCCATCTACAAACATAAAAATAAACTGTAATGAGTGTATATACATTGGTGATAATAATGAAAATTGCAATATTAAATAATATACATCAATGTAAATCGAAAAGAAATGATGTACCAATGCAAAAATTGACTCATAAACTATACACATTCTTTCAAAACCATGTAACATGCCATCTTTCAAGATTTGATCTGTTGGTGCAGTGCCATACTTTGTTTCCTGCAAGTTTTATACCCCATAACAAATCATATATTTAATATAAAAGATTTATTTTTTCTATTAATTATAGATAGAGCTAAGTAAAACAAGATCGATAGATGCTTACAAATTCCACAATTAAGTTCTGATATGTCAACATATACCCACAACCCATATTTAAACCAATTTCAATCAATTCCTCTGATGGTTCTTCTTTGTAAGTTAGCACCTGTTTGAAGACATTCAATGATGATTTTTGTAAAACAACTTAAAAAATACAAAAATGAAATCTAGTTAAGTTGTTATAAGGAAGTAACAATTACTCACAAACTTATATATCAATCATTTTCTTCCTTGTCGTCATGTTTTGTGTGCTAAATGGGTTCCATTTTCTTTTCTTTTCTGCAAGAAAATACTTGAAAATTAATATTTAATGCTAAATTGTTTATTTATTGTACCTAATGATCGAAAAATTCAATGAATACATATTACATTTGAAGCACGTTGTTGTTGATATGGCTCCTCTTGCGATGCAATTTTCTCCATTTCTTTGACCATCTCCTTGTACACCTTTTTATACATTCCTACTGGAATATTTCTGATATCAGCTCGTTCATCTTTTGAGATTTTCATAATCTTCCTGAAAATGTAACATGACAATAAACTATTTAATTTTTATATTGATATATGAAAAGTAAGTATAACAAAAGTGATATTTATAAATAATTCTAGACAAACTTCTAAAGGAATATTACTTTTTCATTCCTTCTTTTTTGTTGTTGTACATTTTTTCTATTAAAAGCCTGACATGTCTCATTGACCAATTCTCTAGAAAATCTTCCTGTAGTTTACATAAAATTTGGTTCTTGGAATCATTGGATTGGTTTTTGTATTGTAAGTGGAAAGAATGTCTATACATTCGTTCCACTAGATCCCTCAAACTTTTGTAAAAGTTTTTCCCCCTTTTGTTAACCTCCAGCACCACTCCAGATGAGCTAAGGAACAATTCATTTTCATTTGCATGTTCTATTTTTTTTCTTTTCTTAGAACAACATTCCTTTTCTGAGTTGTTGGTCCCTGTAGAACATTAAACAGATGTGAATTAATAGACTATTTCACACATGTTATCTAATAATTTTAATTATATTATTAATGAAAACTAAAAAAAGAAACTCATATTGGATCGATAGTATTTTTTCATTCACCTGATTCATCCTTTTGCAATTTTTCCATCAAGCTTTTACGCTCTTCTGGTCCTAGATCAGAAATAATCTTATCGAGCTTTGTCATTTTGTGGCTCTGCATGATACACAGTAAACAATACATATTAGTTAAACTTACATATAGTTCAAAAATAATATTTTTTGTAAAGAATTTACAAAGAACTTGCCTTTTTTTCTTTTCTTGATGTGTTATCAGTATTTTTGTTACTTGATCTCTTGTCAGTCATTTCTTTATCAATCTCAAACCTGTACCATATCATTCATTAATATATTTATAAATAAATTGTCAACTTTTCAAAAAAAAAAAAAATCACAAGACGCCGGTGTGCCATTCATGGTGTATGCACTGACGTCGGTGCGTGGCTGTCTTCCAAATGCACCGCACAAACAGTATAATAGACCGTACGGTGCTCTATGTCAACAAGGAGCACCGGTGCTTTATGTGTCAATCACCACACCGGTTAACCATGATAAAATAATAAAAATCGTCGAGTGTTAATTTTTGTAGCATAAACCGGTGCCATATTTTACATATGGGGCACTAATACAATTTTTTTTGTTTATTAATTTTTTATCAAATTACTTATGCGGTGTGCTTGGACAATACAGAGCACCGGTGCATTATTTTACGCAAGGCGCACCGATAAAAAAAATCTGTTTTTTTTTAATTCATGCAAGGGCCCACATGGATTGGGATCCGACTATGCTAATCGTCCCGTCGGTTGGATGTCTTAGGTCTATATTTAGCAATAAAAATCCTATAAATCTAAATTGAAAAGCCCTAATTCTGAAATCACAGAAAGAGGGATAAGAAAGGGCAGAAACAAAAAGAATGTAAGGTTTGTGTTTTTCTAAAAGTTTTTTTGTTTGTTTGTTTGTTTTTTTTTTTAAATTTTTCGAAACAGAACGTTCGCGGTGCGCCATAATGAAATAGCGCATTGGCTGCATATTTTACAAATGGTGCACTGACATAATTTTTTGATCAGTACTTGCGCGGTGCGCTGGGATAATAGAGTGCACCGGTGCGCTCAGGTACACAGGGCGCACCGACAATTTTTTTTTTTTTTTTAAATTTACACAAGCATTGACATGGATTGGGATCCGACTATGTAGGTCCTCCCGTGGGTTGGATGTCTTAGGCTTATATTTAGCAATACAAACCCTATAAATATAAATTGAAAAGCCCTAATTCTGAAATCACAGAAAGAGGGAGAAGAAAGGGCAGAAACAAAAAAATTTAGGGTTTGTTTCTAAAATGGTTTTTTGGTAAAACAACACGTTTGCGGTGCGCCATAATGAAATAGGGCACCGGTGCCGTATGTTACATATGGCGCACTAAGAAAAACATATTTTATTTTTTTTTATTTTTTATCACTGTACTTTCGCAGTGCGTTGGTATAACAGAGCGCACCAGTGCGCTATGTTAAGCAGGGAGCACCGACGAAAAAAAATCTGTTTTTTTTTTAGATTGACGCAAGGGCCAACATGGATTGGGATCCGACTATGTAAGTCGTCCCGTGGGTTGGATGTCTTATGACTATAAAAACCCTATAAATCTAAATTGAAAAGCCCTAATTTAGAAACAAAAAGAATCTAGGGTTTTGTTTCTAAAAATGGATTTCTTTTTTTATTTTGTTTCTGAAAACTACAGAAAAGGTAAAAAAAACTACAGAAAAAAATAAAAAAACAATAAAATTTGATTTTTTTATTTTACTTCATAAAAAAACTACAGAAAAAGTAAAAAAAAAAAAACAATAGACTTTGATTTTTTCTTTTACTGCATAAAAAAAACTACATAAAAAAGTACAAAAAAACAATAAACTTTACTCACATCGTTTGAAATTCTATGGTACAAGGTTTGAATCACCAGAGGTTTGGAATTCTGATTGTATGAATACTTCTGTTCGAACGTATTTCCCTGCTCCACAGTGCTCTCGTGCTCTGTTTTCTCCAGGTATGTATCTTGCAAATCTCTGGCTGAAATTTTTTGCAAAAATAGTGATATAATGAAAAGTGTTTAGTATTTAAAGAAATGTTTTATGAAATTAGATTTTCAAAAATATTTTGCCACCCATTTTTCAATTTACCGCTTTTTTTTCACTTAAAGAAAATAGGGTTGGGTTTTTTTTATTTGCGGTTATTCGTTTACCGGTGCGTCTTTTAATCGAAATGCACCAGGGCGTCGAGTTATAAGACGGCACTGGTGCGCAATACCAAAAACGCATCGGTGTGATTATTTGTACATTACGCACTGAAATTACATTTAGGTTTGTGCACCAAAATTTATTTTTGTTTTTCTCAAATGCAGGGAGAAAATATCATATATTATATGGAATGGACAATTCTTCAAAATCCAACTCGTTCCATAATATTTCTCAAAGTCCATCGCAGAGTTCTCCCTATCCATCTGGAGACGTAATAGTTACTTCAGATTTGTTTTATTTTTTCACTATCTAATTGAATTTATGTTTTTTATCCATGCAGTCAATCATGCACAACTTAATTAAATTTATAATGTATACAAATTTGCAGGTTCATGCAAATTCAGCATTGAGGTCAAATGCACAACAAAATATTCAAACTGCTCCAAAATGTCGGAAGTTCTTATCAAGAGCTACATACCGCAAGGCGCATTTGGTAGATGAAAATGGACAGCCGCTTCACCCTGCTAATTGTAACAATATTGCATCTTCTAGCCACAATCCCGGGACAATGATGGTAATTATAATTATAATTTTTTGGTATATATATTGATTAATATGTAATTATTTCAATGTCAAACCAATTTATAATCATGCAATATTGTCAACGTGGTTACTAATTGATATCATATATTTTGTACCAATCATGTTCAATTTTTTTTTTAATTATTAGGATTCTAGTGATGATGAATGACCTACCTACCATCTTCCGTTGCACCACACGACAATGTCAAATCGAGAGAATACTGAATTAAGAGAAAAAATCAGAGAGGAACGATACCAAGAATGGTTGAATCAACCACCGATTCAATTCTCGCTATGTCCAGATTCACCAATTAGAAATGACTACAGCAATAGTAGTTCTTCACAAGATGGCAATGGAGGCAATCAAATATAGGTTGGTATGGATAATTACTTAAGGGATATGACTGCCATGGAGATAATGTTGTTAGATGCATTCCAAAATGATGATCAGCTAGGGGATGATGCTCATATCGTTGACACCTTTTTCGAAAGCCTTAAATTTGCTTCCACCACCCCTCTCTTTGGACCTGGCAGTCAGTCAAAGTCTACCCAGTTGGGGACAATGATGTTACTGTACAACTTGAAAGCAAAGTTTAGCTTATCGAATGCATGTTTCTCGGAACTTTTGAGGTAAGTTACCATAAAATACTCCCCTTATATAAATTTGAAATATAATCAATACACTGCAATGAACATTACAAATGGTAAATTTTATGAACGTTAATAATTATATCGACATTAATGTACATTTATTAATACATTTTTCCATGATCAGCAACTACAGGTTATTCAAAGATAAGGTTCTTCCAAGTGATAATGTCTTGCCCAGTAGTTGTGAAGAGGCAAAGAAATTGTTGTATCGATATTAATGTACATTTATTAATATATTTTTCCATGATCACCAACTACATGTTATTCAAAGATAAGGTTCTTTCGAGTGATAATATCTTGCTCGGTAGTTGCGAAGAGGCAAATAAATTGTTGAAAATGTTGGGTGTTGAGTACATATCATATCATGCATGTCCAAATGATTGTATTCTATATAGTAGATAATATCCAGACAAAGAGATGTGTCCGAAATGTGGGCATGGCAAGTATGATAAATCAAAAAATAAGGATAAATCATGTACTGGTCCTCCTTTTAAAATATTGAGGCACATGCCTATAATCCCAAGGATTCAAAGGCTCTTTCGTTGCAAAGAATTATCTATGTTGTAGAGATGGCATGCCTCACACAGAAGTGAGTTGGGAGTTATGCGAATCCCAACTGATTCAATAGCCATGAAGCATATAGAGGATACATGGCTCGAAAAATTCAAGGATGAAGTACGAAGTCTACGACTCAACATAGCCATGGATGGCGTCAACCCATATTCCCTCCAAAACACCAACTATTCTATTTGGCCTGTAGTAGTGATCAATAACAATATCCCCCCATGGTTGTCTGTGAAGAATGAACATCTTATGTTGGCTCTCATAGTCCCTGGTAGAAGACAAGTGAAGAATATGGATGTCTACTTACAACCACTGGTAGATGAATTGAAGGAATTATGGGATGGGATAAATGTATACGATGTATCAATACCCATCATAGCAGAGAGGAGTTTTACGTTGTATGTCATATGTGCTTACATGACACATGATTATCTAGGCTTAGGAGTTTGCTCTGGTAAATTACATGTTTAATTTATTTATTTGTTTATATATGTAACAATATTCTTTCACATATTAGTTATTTAATTCGTTGTAATATTTGTTATGATCTTCATAATATTCTTTAACGTGCCATGCATATTAATTAATGTATACAAATATAATCTCGCAGCTCTTGTAACAAAAGGGTATTTTGGATGTAAATGTTGTGCACCTTCTCTGAAAGCTAGATGGTCCAAGGACCTACGAAATCCAGTGTATGATTTCTCCAGGGTATTCCTACCAGAAGAACACCCTTATAGAAGAGCAGCATCCGCTTTCAATGGTAAATGAGGGAGAACCCAAAGGCCTCCAATAATGATACCATCTGAATGGCTTAGAGCATATGAGAGAGAGAAGGAGAAGGAGTTCATAGAAATGTTCGATTCAAATGGGGAGCATATGTTCGATGATCCAAATTTCTTCGACACCTATGTTGAGAAATTTCCCATTGGGATGAAAAGGAAATCTATCTTTTATGACCTCCCATATTGGGAGCATCTTAAGATTGCCCACTTATTAGATCCCATGCATATATTTAAAATTTTGCATATTCTTTATGGAGGCACATATCATTGAAACAAAGTGACACATTAGCTGTTAGGAAAGATCTTATTACTTCAAAAATTTAAAATAAAAATTGGCCAAGACGATTAGAAAGTACGGGATCAGAGGCAAGCACTGGTCCCTCTAATTCATGGTTTTTCAAAGAAGGTGATGTCCGATGGATTTTTAAGAAAAGATGATCTATCTTTAGCAAACAAATTTATAATGGATGTGAGGGTGCCAACTTCATACAGGTCTTCACTACGGCGCTGCTTCACTGTGGATGACAATTTGTCGGGGTTGAAATCACATGACCATTTGAATCTTCTAAGAGTATGTATAATGTCAAAAGCATGATTTTATTATTTTTTATATTCATAAAACATAACTAATTTTGTATATTATTGCATGTGTTTATAACTTTGAAGTGTCAATATCCTTTGTTCGTGTGTGGGTGTGTGAAACATGAATTTCCTCAAGACCTAGGACGTGCCATATCTAAATTATCTACATTTGTACGTTGGATCATGTCAAAGGAGATTCATGTGGCTAGCATTCCACGGTGGCGTCAAGAGATAGTTGAGATTGTTTGTATGTTTGAGAAGGAATTGCCGACGAGTTTCATGGACTTATAGGTTCATCTTCTAATCCACCTGGTAGATGATGTTGAATTAGTTGGGGTTGTTTCTTGTCGTTGGATGTTCTTCTTAGAGAGGTACATGAAGAAATTGAAAGGTTTTGTTTGACAAAGGGAAAAACCCGAGGGGTCTATGGCAGAGGGGTACATATCGTATGAGTCTTTCTAATATGCCAGTGAGTACATCAAGTAGATCGAAAACAGATCAGGTATGGTGATTTGGGACGATGAAATGGATGAAGACAAAAGAGAAGGAGAGTTGCTCCAAACGAGTGGAAAAAAGCGCTTGATAACGAGTAAGCAACTTATAATTTTTCAAATTTACAAAAGTAATTAATATTCACGTTGAACTTCGATATAATGTATATTTTGATCTCTAAGTACTATATAATGTTGATTTGATTTCATCAGTGAATGAAAAAATTGAAGCAATCAATAAATTCATTCTTTATACCCATGACACAAACATAACATTGTACGAACAAAATAGATGAAATAGGATAGCATGAAATAATTGAGACGACATCGGTAGAAGGGCCTTGTCCTTTGGCCATTTAAAAAAAAAATATGCCAAAAATATGCCCCAACAATTGGTCAGTTGACCAAGTCAAAGAGAAATACACTGCTATCAAGTTATTACCCTGAAGGTATTTGGAAGAGGATGCACCAACCAGGGATTAAAGTAATAAACTTTAATAATATTTTTAATTTATATGTAAATTTGAAACTTATATTAAGACATCTACATTTCATATTTTAACTGTTGGGTTATTATAAGACACATGACAATATGATTTTTTAAATTTTTTTATAATAGGTGCATTTGTTCCCATCTATGTGGGCATATGGACACCATTTTCGCATAGAAAATGGCGACGCTAGAAACATCACAAAAGACTGTGGAGTGGAAGTCGAGTTCGATCAATCTAGTCGATCTAGCCACCATGATCAAAACCTAGTATGAGGGACGTTAGGTTACGTCAGAAAGATACAAGAGATCATTGAAGTGGATTTCTCTTCTTTCCAATGTGTTATTTTTAGGTGCAAGTGGTGGGACACCTTTGATTGGAATAATGTAAAGGAAGATCGCGATAGTAGGCTGATATGTATCAACTCTAGAAATATGTGGGATGAAGCTAAGGAGCCCTATGTTTTCCCTAAACACTGCAACTAGGTGTTTTCTACCCAGATGTGTTGGATAGGGATTAGTGGTTCGTATTGACACATGACCCTAGATCAAAACATATTTTTGAGAACAATAGTGTTATCATGCCATGCGAGCTAGAAGATAATGAGGGTGATCATGAGAACCGAGAGTGATATGGTACAATATGTGTTATTTCATCAATATTTATACTTTTTAAGATGAGTTTTTCAAAATATTAATGTAATATGTATTAATTTGAATTAATTGGTAATTTGCATTGTGTTAATGTTAAAATCAATAATTCACTTGATAATTTGGTATTATGTACTTGATCTCAAAAACAATGGCGTACTGTATAAATTAATTCTTTTTTTGTATCTAAAATCATAATAAAATAACGATAATTCTAATTAAGTACAGGAACTTATTTGCATTATTTTCTAAATTTCCTTATGTTACAATAAATCATATTATTCTATATTTATTATTTTACAATTATTTAAAATTTACAAATTTACAAATTTACAAATTTTAATAAATTCATTTCACATTAATACAATTAAAATTTTACAAATATTTTACATACAATTACAATTATAATTATAATTACAATTACAATTACAATTTTACAATTTCACGTACAATTACAATTACAATTACAATTTTAAAATTTTACATATATACAATTACAATTTTACAAAATAAAAAATTACAAAAAACCATCGTACAAACATCAAATTTGACTAGAAAACACATTCTTCAAAATCGCTAATTGCATTATCGCGATCATGATCATCTAAAAAAACACAATTAACATTATATATTAACATCATCACAACACAAACATCAAATATACATATCATGTCAAATAACTCAAGCTATCACATACACATCTATCTGCAAGCTGCACATTAAATGAACATATTTAATATGACCTAACAACATACACATCATGATAATCACCAACATGTAAATTAAGTACAACTGCAACATGAACATAAAATACATGGACCATATATATATATATATATATATATATAACTAAATAATGTTAAAAATATACAACTGTAATATAAATGTCATGGATCAACTAGTAGTAGTACAACATCAATATCAGTACTAGTGGCCGATGGTCCAGCCTCATCTCCATGATCATGACCTACTAGATGATGGTATGTTGCGCCTCGCAGACTGTCCATCACGTGCTGCGACTCGATCATAACATGCAACAATCCTCGTCAGTCGTGTAAAAGCTATCGTAACTCCTACGACATGCCGCATCAGGTTGTACATGTCACGCGGCATGCCTCTCCACCTCTGTAATAGCCTATCATCGGCCTCTATGTCTCTGTAATGAGCGAGCCTGATGCCCGCCTCAACAATCAATGAAATGAGTTGGTCGGCCAACTCCATCCTATATCTAGCATCACTAAGTCGACCGCGCACCGGCGCACCATCAGGAGCAGGTCTCTGATCTGCACCAGCCTCCTGATGATCATCCTCGGCATCTGGCACGCCCTCATCATGATCATCAAGATCACACCTGGATCAGGTGGTGGTGGCAGCAATCTCCTCGCCATTAAAAGAGCCAATGTCTACAAAATATATACAAGTACACAACAATAATTAGACAATTTCATTACACAATTAATAAAAACAAGTTAAAGAACATGTTAGAATCAATTTAAATAAAACAGTAATATTATCTCTATCATCTGGCGATTCATCAGTTGTGAAGAGGATGTTTGCACACCCTCGCCAATCCAACCCCGCATAAGGACAGGGGACCATAATGAAGGGATGCTCATCAACACTGGCTAGCAACTCTAGTGCATCACCTGATATCCATGCTGGAAAAAGACTCTCCTCCCTCTTGGGCATCATCTGCCCCCACATGTGCATATGTGCCTCAATAACCGGCCTACAAGGCTGTCGAAGAAAACTAGGTCTTGTCTCTGGAAACCTCTCAAAAAATAAACAAAAAAGATCTGAAGCAAAAGGGAAGTTGACCCTCCCTTGTGCATGAGCACGACATCTATTTAATGTTGTACAGAATTGCCGCAAAAAAATGGTAAACCACCTGGCAAGTCGTGGTTGTTGTAGTAAAGAATCAACATAATATAAAAGTGATCAACTAATGCGTTTCCTGTCACTGGTGTTGTGCGAAATGGTCGAAATGATAAGTGAGAGACACTGGACCTCCTCACGACCAAACACACCAATACGTAACTGCCCTCCAATGACCTAAAAATCTGCAGGAGATACTAAATGTGCTCCAATGTATCTTTGGGAGTAAACTAACTGACTCCCTGCCACACAGCCAACTGGAACCTCGGGGAACAAGGGAAAATCCACCCCTCTCCTCGATAGCCCTGTAATAAAATATACATCCTCCTCAGTGGGCGTGTACAACTGGTCGATACCAACTCGGAAAGCCTGTCACTAGGCATTCCACCTTCGGATAAGATGTCTCAAAAACAAACTATGGTACTTTAGGGAAGTAGCCTCCTCATAGAACTTGAGGAGGTCTACCTCCCTTAGGAGCCCCTGTGTCATTGTTGTAATAGGGCGAGGGTACACATCTCTCTCCCTCTCTCTTGCCTCCCACAGGCGAACCATATTATACTGTTCCGCCTGTTGTTGTTGTGGTTGCCCCTCTTCTCTCCTTTTACATCTCTGAGTGATTGACATATTAAACACAATTTTTTTATTTAATGACACAAAAATATACGTATATAAATATTTTCTGAAAAATAAATAAAACAACAGTCGGTGCACCAAAAACACAGTCACGCACCAGTCCCAGTGTGTCTTTCCATAGAGCGCACCGGATACGATGCCCCTAATGATATTTAGCACACCGGGAGCGGTGCTCCAGAAAAAAAAAATTAGCGCACTATTCACTACGTGCAGTTTCAGGAAAGCGGTGCGCTAACTACACTATATGCCCTGGGGCGTATATCTAATTCAGTGCATTGCCATCCTGCCACTATACATAGTCGTCGATGCGATATTATAAAAGGTCACACCGCTGACGCAGGCCAAATATGGTAAGCCATGCGCTGAAAAAAATAGCCACCCCAGGGCGGTTATATCAGTAAACACACTGCATCACCACTAATCAACATGGTCAACGGTGCGGCCAGGTAAGCAACCGCACCGCTCTTTATAAGGAAATTTTACATAACACGGTGCACCTTTGGTACCACCCTGAAACCGGTGCGGATACCCTTAGCACCGGTTTACTAGGCTAAACCGTTGAAAATGTCAAATTGCGGTATGCAGTGCGCTAACCACATTTCGTGCCCCGGGGCGGATATGTTCATCAACGCACCGTGTTGCCGCGATACCACATTTTCAATAGTGCGGCCTGGTAAATGACCGCACCGCAATTTTTAAAATAACACGGTGCGCCTGGCAGGACCACCCCGGAACCGGTATGGATACCATTAGCACTGGTTGCGGTGAGGCCTGTAAATTTACAGGTAGCACCACAAACCAGTGTGAGCCGAACGGCTCGAGCGTACCGCGCAACAATTTTTTTTTATTTTTTTTTAATGGTTAATTTTAAGGTTTTTTGAAATTCTAATCCGCTAAAATGTTTAATTATGGAAAAACAATAAAAATACCTGTACATTTACCCGACGAGGAGGCATATTGGCTGTAGAATTTTCAAAGGAAAATTTGTCCATTGTTTTATAGAATTCAAGCTGGAGATTGGTGGCAATGCACAGCAGCAGTGCGTGCAATAAGTGCAATGGGAGCACGGATGTCAGGGCAGCTCAAACAAGGATAACTTGCACTAGTTCTTGAGAGCTCTATAGCACTGAAAAAAGTGAAAAATGCAGTTTTTTGGCTGGAATTTTTTTTTATTTAACCCTGTTCTGGTGCGCAGGATTTTTACTGGCATACCAGTCCATTTACTGTATGCCGCCCCGGGCCGTTTCTATTTTCGCGCGCTTTTATGAAGCACCGGCGAGGCGTATCTATCATGCACAGGTGCTCTATAGTAATATGACGCACCAGGAACGGTGTCCGATGAGCCAATGATTTGTGCGGTTTTTTTGGCCGCAATTTTTTTTTTTTATTTAACCCTTTTCTCGTGTGCGACGTTTATGGGGATCCCAGTGCGTTTCCGTCATTTTTCCCTGGGAAATTTATGTTCCTCGTGCTTTTTATGAGGCACTGGGGCTGATGAGTTGACACACACTGCTGTTGTTCAGTAATTAAACGCACCGGTGTTGTGTGTACGGAGCGCACGGTTTCCGGTGTGCCAATGTTTTGTGCGGTTTTTTAGCTGTAATTTTTTTTATTTAACCATCTACCGGTGCGCCGGGTTTATGGGCACCCCAGTGCTATTGATTTATTCCACACCAGGTGGTATCTTTTTTTGCACACGTTTTCAAAAGCACCGATGCAGTAGAGATGTAAGGAACCGATGATGTACAGGAATATGACGCACTGGGTGGGTGTGTTAGGAGCGCACGGTTCCCAGTGTGTCTATGTTTTTTGTGGTTTTTTGGCCATAAATTTTTATTTATTTAACCATGTGCCTATGCACAAGGATTTTAGGGCGGCCCAATGCGTTGGCGATCCGGTGCGTTTAAGGGCGACCCGGGTGGTTTTATTTTTCGCGCGTTTTTTTGAGGCGCTAGTGCGCAAGTTATGTGAAGTACCAGTGTTCTACGAAAATACAATGCACCGTTCGGGTGTGTATGGAGCGCATGATGTCTGGTGTGTCAATTTTTTAACCACACCAATTATTTCTCTTGTTTAACGCACCGGTGCATTTTACAGTGACAAGAGCATCGAACGAAATACATCCGCAAAAACCTCCGCCTGCCAACCTCCTCTAGGAACTTCTGCTAGAAACGGATGTCTGGGGTATTTTTATAAGGGGTTCCTCAAAAACATTCACTAGAGGTTCTTTTCCTTGTAGTGCTGGGGGGAATCCTCAAGGTATTAGTTTACTCCCTGGGGGGCAACCTCAAGGATAGCACATACCTCAATGACAGTACATACCTCAAGGACAATATCAACCTCAAGGGCAGTACTCAATTCAAGGTCTGTAACCTCTTCAAGGACAGTGCCCTATGCCAGGGCAACCGTCTTTCCAAGGACAACTGCCTCCTTTAGGGCCACAGTTCTACCTGGAATAGCAATTGTTTCAGGGAGGTCAATCTTTTAGTGGGAATTATCCAGCCAACTATCAAACATACATTCCAAATTATCAACCTGGTTATGGTTCGTCTTACGCAGCACAACCTTCAATAGGAACTCCATATCCTGGAGTAAAAATGGTGTGGAATGCGACACAAACTCAATAGAATTTGCAACCTAACATGCAAGTACCTTATAATCAACTTGGTCAACCAATTGGTTACAGTCAAATCCAGCAACCTGTCCAACCTACGCTTCAATTTATACCACGGGTATCTACACCTAGTAAAATTCAGTAGCCTAGTCTGAGTACACCTAGGACTCCACCTCAAACTGTTGCACCAACTTTTGTTCAACCTACCACACCAATCCATGGAATTTATGCAGCCCCTATTTCTACAGCCTCTCAAGTATCACAACAAATCCTTGTAGTCACTGCACAACAGCCTGGACCCACAGTTCAGACTACTGTTCAGATGCCTACGAGACAACCTGGTACAAGTATAATTGTAACAAGCCAACCTCAATTTGTTTATCAATCGTATCAAGGGCAGTATCAATATGGACCTGTAACACAAAATATAGTATATCGGCATCAACCGTACCCTGGTTACACGTATCAGATACCAGTTCAACCTCAATATGGTCCGACCAATCCTGGTTATCTGGGAGGCATTCTAATCCCAAATGCATAGGCTATTCCAGGATATCCTGGATATCCTCCTCTTAGTACTAGTATAGTTCCACAAGGTTATCAATTTGTTCATCAGGACCCTAACCGTCGGTTTCCATTCATAGCAACTTTGGATTTACCTAATTTGTCACGCCTAACAAATGATCTGATCTATTATCTTTTGTATTGGCCGCCAATGCCGAATAAGTTTCCCAATGATATTCCTAAGTTCAAAGGTAAATCAGGAGAAGACCCCTCAAACCATGTCATGACTTATCACCTCTGGTGTGCATCCAACTCTTTGATTGATGATTCCATTCAATTAAGACTGTTTCAAAGAACATTGATAGGTTTAGCTGCAAAATGGTATATTGAATTACCACATGGCTCATTCAACAATTTCAACGTGTTAGCAATGACTTTCTTAACACACTTTGAGTTTCCAGTCAGATACGACAATGGCATGGAACTCTTGACTTCATTAAAACAATCTACGTCTACGTACATATCAGATCACATACTTGAATGGAGACGTAGAAGACGTTTAGTGAAAGTTTTTATTGTGGATCAGATCTTGGCAAAATGGTTCATTAAATCATTGCTTCCAAATATCACTGAAGATGTGGTTAAGGGAGTGGTTGTTACAGAAGAACATGTCATTGCTCAAGCTCAGTGCTTAGACCTTGTATATACACAGTCTGGTACTTTATATGAAAAAATTCCTCACTTACCACGTCCTGGTCAAATAACTGCAACTCCTTCAGGGTCTTATGCTGCAGACGGTGTAATTGGTTTAGTTAGCGCTAATAATAATAAGAAGAATTCCTCAAAAACTACTCCTATCATAACTTTACTAGATTCATCGAAAGGAGATTCTTCCCTTGAAACTTCTGCCGACATTCATGTTGTAGATTCATCTACCGCTAAATCCAAAAGTGGTAATAAGAAGAAAGGGAAGAATAAAAACAAACAAACTTCATATCCCAAAGAGAAAACCGAAAAGAATGAACCATCTCATGATAAACAAAAACGTCATTATCCTTATCTTATCTGTGACGAGGATCACTTTACCAAAGAGTGCTCGCATCAGTCTGAAGTCTCTAAATTCATCAAAGGTTCACCCACACCCGCTATCTTGAAGGATCCTTTTCCTACTCAAGATAGAAAAATGATAAGATCTTCTTCAAATTCATAAACAGATATTTTAATGATGTCTGAGGTTATGGTTGCGACGCGATCGCAAGACTATGGAAGTCAAAATCCTGTAACTGGTAAAGAGATAGAAAATTATAATTCAACACCAGTTGTATCTCCTTCCGTTTCTGATCTGCTTCATATCAAGAAACCTAATCCTGATCTAGTGATTAAATCATCTTCTAAAGGTGTACTTCAGAAATCAGCTTTCAATCCACATGCAAGAGCTGCTCAGAGCTACAACATTGTTGAAGATTTGGCGATATCCCCTTCAGCAATGTCGGCCTTAGAAGTGCTACAATCATGTCCAGCACAAAGGAAATTAATTCTATCAGCTATTGGAGCTATAGATCCTCAGGATTCTAACCTTATAGTCTTTTATTTAGAAAATTTTACACTGAGACTCCCTCATCAGATGGCTTTTCAAATTCCAGTATTAGTAAAAAACAAACAAGTTTTCCATACTGTAATTGATGAGGGGGCATCCACGTGCATAATGTTGTTAAATTGTTGGAAAACTCTTGGTTCTCTGACACTTAAAAAATCTTCAACAATCCTTAAAGCCTTTGATGGAAGAGGATTCCATACGTTTGGAATACTTCAAGATCTACCTATAGAAGTAGAAGGAAAAATTGTTAATCTAGATGTGGAAGTTGTTGATGCCCCTCTGGATTAAAACCTTCTTTTGGGTTGTAGTTGGTCTTATGCCATGACTGCTATCGTTTAATCTGTCTTTTGGTTAATCATGTTTCCTCATAAAAAAATTATTGTGAAAATTGATCAGTTGTCATATTATTCGTCAGACCCTTCTTCTACAGATAGTATCCAACATGTTGGAAAATCGACTATCCCATATGAAGATGTTGGTGTAGGTTTAGTAAAATACTCCATGTTGATGGGAAATTTCTCTATGCCTCCACCCAACGTACCACGTACCATTTCCAACATCAATATGATTTCATGAAGCACTATACCATTTGATGACACTTGGGTAGTGCCTTCAGAGTCATAAATGGATTCTTTCAATGGCGAGATGCCTTTGAGTCCTTTTGAGATGGAATATGTGGGAGTACAGTTGTTTTCTGATATGCTTTCAACTACTCCTGATCAAATGAATGTGATCACCGAAGAATATTCTTCACTATCAAGCTCAGCCTTGACATCACTTTCCGATTCTTTTCAACAAGTGTTTTACACTGATGAAATTATTCAAGAATTTTTGCATGGATGAATTACCATGGGATGATCTTCACCATAGATTTTCATTTTTACCTGAACTTGATAGGTTTGAAAATGATTTTTCATCTATTTTTGCGATTGATTATGTTAAGGAACCACAGAATCCCATATCGATTACAAATTCAGATTCTAAGATTAATTTGGGAAACATTTCTACAATTGTTCCTCTTGACATATCAGTTTAACCTGGAATTGTTGAAAACATTCATATAAGTGCTTCTTGTATGATTGAAGAAATTAATACATAGAAAGCCCTATTTCAAGAATTATGAGGCATATTTTCCCTGTTTTATGAAGAAATTTCAGGAATCGAACCAAAGATTGTCGTTCATGAAATAAATACATACCTGGATGCCAAGCCTATTAGACAAAGATTACGTCCAATACATACGAGAAAAGTTGCTGCTATTAAAGCTGAAGTTGAAAAGATACTACAAGCAGGGTTTATTTATCCAATTCCAATGACAGATTGGGTATCTAATATATTTTCCATTACCAAAAAACAAGGGACTATACAATTATGTGTTGATTATGGGGATATTAATAAAGCATGTCCAAAAGACAATTATCCTACCCCCTATATCGACCAAATTATTGATGATTGTGCCGGAAATGAAATGTTTTCATTTATGGATGGATTTTCTGGATATAATCAAATCAACATACTCCCTGTTGATCAACCAAAAACAACATTTATATGTCCTTGGGGAACATTTTCTTATTGCAAACTACCTTTCAGATTAAAAACGCTGGTGCAACTTTTCAAAGGGCCATGTCTTACGCTTTTCATGATATCAAACAATTGTACAGCCTTATCTGGATAATTTACCTACTCACTCATTACATAGGGATGATCATCCTACTCACTTACGAGATATTTTCATGAGATGTACGCATTACAAGATTCATTTGAATCCACACAAATGTGTTTTTTGTGTGCAATCAGGACGATTAATGGGATTTGTCATTTCGAAAGCTAGCATTCGTGTCGACTCCTCGAAGTTTGAGGCCATCATAAATTTACCTCCTCCTTCCACACTTCGCCAACTCCAAAGTTTTCAAGGGAAAGAAAACTTTCTACGTAGATTTATCCCGAACTACGCTGAGTTAACAAAAGGTTTTACCCGGTTGTTGAAACAGAATATTCCTTTTATTTGGGATGAGATTTCTTATCTATCTTTTGATGCTCTAAAACACGCGTTAACCCATGCACCATTATTGCATCCACCCAATTACAACCAGGATTATTTTTTATACTTAGCAGCCTATGATTCCACCATTGGAATGGTTCTAGTTCAAGAGGATGAATCTCACAATGAGCATGTGATCTATTATCTAAGTCGGAATCTGATTCCAACTAAAATTAAATATTCGCATGCGGAGAAATTGGCCTTGGCAGTAGTTCAAGTTGTCCAACGATTTCGTCACTACATACTATTACAAAAGACAACTGTGATATCTAATTGCAACCCGATGATGTATATTTTGATGAAAAAATTACTGAGGGGAAAATACTCTAAATGGATTTTTATCCTACAAGAGTTTGATTTGGAATTTGAAAAATCTAAATCAAATAAATCAATGGTGTTTATAGAACTCATGTGTGACTTTCCCAATACTGAGACGGAAACCGTGGTAGAGAATCCCATCGCTGATGAATCTCTGTTTCTTATCAGTATGTTAGATCCATGGTATCGAGATATCATCATTTATCTTCAATCCCAAAACTTTCACCCAGATATTTCACGTTCAAATTGACAGAGAATCCAGTATCAATCCTAGAAATACAATATTTTTGGGGACACATTTTATCGTCGTGGTGTGGATTCTATTTTTTTACGTTGTATAACTCATGAAGAGGCTGAAAGGGTTTTGAATTACTACCACTCTGGATCGTGTGTTGGTCATATGTCTGGGTTTGGCACAGCCCAAAAGATATTGCACGCTAGCTATTTTTGGTCGTCATTGTTCAAATATTGTATTATTGAGGTCCGAAAATGCCACAACTACCAATTTTTTTTATCAAAACATACGTGCGCCTCCATATTCTCTTCACCCAATCATTTTTGTCGGTCCTTTTTGTAAAATGGGGCATTGATTTCATTACATGTAACCCTCACTTGGTCGGGGAGCATGGGTATATTATTCTCATTGTAGATTATTTTACCAAATGTGTCGAGGCGATGGCTACATTCGTGGCAGATGGAAAAACTACAGCTATGTTCATATTCAATCATATTATTTCTCGTTTCGGTGTACCCCAAGCTATTATCACAGATCATGCACATAAGATAACTCTATCTATACGTCTTGGCAGCTAATGGACAGGTTGAAGTCGTTAATAAATTTTTAACCACCATGATTAAACGGATTATCGGAACTCACAAATCGAATTGGCATACCATTATTTTTTCTGCACTATGGGCATACCGAACCTCAGCAAAAACTGCTACAGAGTTCACTCATTTTCAATTGGTTTATGGTTTATAAGTTGTGTTACCCATTGAATTCGAAATACCATCACTCCAATTAGCCATAGAGTTACTACCAGCTACCTATGAAGAGGAAAAACACTTTCTGTACTTAGCACAATTATATGAGACTCGGTGCACCGCTGCATTAGCTGATGAAGCTCATAAGAAACGTGTGAAAGCTCAGTATGATCGAAGTGTTACAGCTCGTGTTTTTTCAGAAGGTGACCTAGTCTTAATATATGATCAAGCTAACGATAAGCTAAGTGTTGGGAAATTCAAACCGATGTGGCATGGTCCCTACATTGTCAAGCGAGTGCTTGCCAAAGGGGCCTATGAATTGACTGATTAGGATGGGGTCTCTTTAGATAAGCCCGGAAATGGTCTTTATCTGAAGAGATATTATGCTTGAATCTCATGTGAAGATCTCACTTGTATATTAGTTATTTTGCTTTAGATTAGATAAGTGTGTCTAGATTAAGTTTTCTTTTACTACTATCACTACTTATCTTGATCACTCTTGATATTGCAGATGTCGATGTAATATTCCCAAATGGGAAAAGCAGGAATATTTGAACACAAACTAGAAATAGCAGTGTAAACATTATATGAAAGTAGGAGGCCAATATGGAGACCTTTCATAAGTTATAACAGCAGCAAAATATGCATAAGAAATGCCCCATGAGTTATATAGCAAGAAATTACAATCCTCCAATGAACAAAACCATCAAGATGAGGTGTTGCAACTATATAGAAACGTTGGAAGACCCTTACAGCATTATTTATTAGCTCTGCTACAGCCATTGATTATACATCAGATCTAGGGCTGATATGTGCCTCAAAAGATAGATCTATATCAGATCTAAGCACTATACAAGCTCCTCTAAAGAACCCTTCAAGGGTTTTCAGCAAAACATCAAGTACAAGTTGTAGATATGAGATCTAAGGCTACAAATCTATTGAAAAATACAGATTTGGAAAGTGTGGCTGATCTAATTTGATCAATACAATAGCCTCCTCCAATAGATCCTCAAAGTGAAAGGCAAATCCCCTTCACTAGAAAATCAACTCTCCAAATGGTGTGCTGAACCACCCTGCAACTCCTCCTACAGAAATAACACAGATCTAGAAGTAAACTACACTGTAGGGATGAATATATGGTTGGCCTGATGCCAAGATCTGAAAATATGCTCAGTGGCCTTCAATATTGTCCTCCTAATGGAAAGGAAGCCTCCTCCACTGAAAATAAGCAATGAGATGGCTTAGATCTAGAGATCTAATCACCACTTGCTGCAACCTGCAAAAACAACCAAACGCTCAATAGGATTTGCGCTGTAAAAGAAAGATGAAGCTTGGCCTTAAGCCTAATAGTGGGAAATGTAGTACAAGACTCCTCCAAGATCTCTTCAATGGAAGAGGTGGGATTCCCTATTAAGAACACCCTGTGCTAAACAACACTCTATCTCAGCTAAACAACAAGAGAAAAATATATGTCTAAACAGACCATATATTCAGAAATATAATAAACCCAAACATTATGAATATGGCTGCCATACTCTTCCTTAAATAGAATATGAGCTTACAAACCCTAAGCCCCATCCAAAAAAATCACTACATTCACACAATGCATATCCATTTAAAACTGTGTTGTCTCTCATAGATGACAACTCCTCCATGACAGCGTTGTTGATTTGGTCAAGATTGACCTAGTCAAAGTGATCCAACCCCTTTTACACCAAGGGTGCTTTAATTAAGCTGCCAAGATTTGTCTTTTTCACATTTGGCATTGATTTATTCATTATTAAGGAGAATTATGGACCTCCTTTGCCCTCTTATTCTTTAAACAAAGTAGAAAAAAAAATTGAATATTCTAACTAGCTCATGGCTAATTGGGAATATTACAATCCTCCCTTCACAAATGTTGCTTGTCCTCAAGCAACTGACAAGGTGAGTGTTGCAAATCCTTTCCTCCTCCATTGGTGACACCAACATGTGATAAGATTCCCTCATAAGCTAAGTGTTCACCAATCCATCCCTCCATGAATTTCTCCTCCAAATTTCTCATGAGATGCAAATAATCCATCCCATAAGGAGACAATAGTTCAATTGAAACACACATGGTTTTCCCAATGTTCTCCCTGAAACATGTAGCATAGTGAGCATGGATAATCTCCCTTCCATAGGACACATACATACCTCCCATCCTCCCTCCATACATTCCCATAAAAAGTATAAGTACATCATCAATGTATGGGATCAAAACTAAATACATACAAACAGAAATTTGTGCATATGGAGGTGGGTCATAGTCCCACATATGAAACCAGTGCAGTGAATCTCCTGACTGCCTCACATAATGATGTGGTAAGTGGTTTCCCCACCACTTAATTTCTACCCAAGTCATCTCACCATGGCTGAAACTGTGATATATGTTTGGTGCTTTTGGAATGCACCCACAATGATAAAAAATCTCCCTTTGATCTCCAAGGGAGTGGCCATGTTCAAAAAAATTTCTGGCCCAAAGTTGGCCATGAAGTTTATATGGTATAGTGCTCCTTCTTGGAGCTATGGCCTGCATATACATGGTGAAATAATGCAAATAATAATCAAAAGAAACATTAGTTACACAAGCATGTTCTTCACCAACATTTCTCCTCATACAAATGGAGTGGTGCATTGATACATCTCCTCTCATTGCAAAAGAGGAAAGAGGTGGTTGAATTAACTCCATCATAGAGTTATGTTGCTCTCCCAACTCCACATGGTTCATGCATTTTTGAAAATGATGGTATAGTTCTTATTCAAATCCCTTCCAAGTGTAGCTTTCCATGATAGTGTTGTAGGACTTCATACAATATGTATAGTTGAAAAAGAAATCCTCATAAGCTCTTTGTAGCAACTTATCCTTGAGCTTGGAGGCTCTAGATAAGAATATTCTACCATGATAGTAGATGACTCCTTCTTGGACTGAATATCCCTCTTCATGTAGCTATTCATCAAGTATCATACATGTGTGAAGATCCTTGGAATAATCCACCAACATTTGGGATTTCCAATATGGATCAAGCTCCCATAGTGACAACACTAATGATCTATCAAAAGGAATGTCTGTCATATGGCTGCTCTCCTCCTTAACATCTCCCATGCCAAAGGCATATGTTGGAAGGTTATTCCTTCCATGTATCTCCTCCCACAACACAGAATCTGAAATGAGAGTGGGTAATGATGATGTTGGGAGAATGTCTCCCTCCTCCTTGAGCCTACCCAAGACTCCCAGTGTTGTATCACTGTCTTCTAATTCTCCCATTCCCCCTAAATCTAGGCTTGGAGCATCATGTTGTGAGATATCTCTCATGAAATATGAATCAGGTGGCCTCCCAGGTGGTTTACCACAAGATAATGATGTCTCATGGATCATCCTCATGTGCATAATAGATGGGATCATCATATCCCTGCTTCCACTGCAAAAATCCATCTCTGTTTCTTGTTTGGAAGTTTCATGACAGTTGGGTATCACTCTTAATGATGCAAGAGTGCCTCTAATGGGAGAAATTGCTCCATCCCCACCTCCAGGTGGTGGTGGATCATCTCCTACTATTCCAGCATTGTGACGCCTCCCTTGTTCTTCTTCTTCTTCCTCCTCATCATCTAAGAAGACCTCTATGTAATGTGCTTTCCCAACTGCACACCTATGTCTGGGTGCCCAAGCTTCTTGGAAAGTGAAACAAAGCTTCCTCCTCCTAAAATCTCTTCGGACATCATCATCAAGAGGTTTTTTGTGTTGACTCTCCTTTAAAGGAGCAACCTTTTCTTCTTTTCCTTTTGATGGAAAAGAGGGCTTATGCTGAAATGTTGACTTTGCTTTTGGCAAGGCATCTTGAAGGTCTCTAGCCCTTTCAATGGAATCTTGTAGGGTAGTGGGCTTGGTAGACTTAACCAACCCATGAAGAGGTTCATCTAACCCATCAATGAACATGTACACCCTTCTTGTTGTAGATAAATCAGGAACCATAACATAAAATCTTAAAAATTCAGAGATGTAAGTTTCTATATTACCTTATTGTTTCAACTTTGCAAGCCCCATGAATGGTGCTTCAAGATCTCTTCTATCAAATATTTTGACCAGCCTTCTAGTGAACTCTAAATATGCAGTTACATTAGCATGACCCAATGTAGACAAACCATGGAACCACCAATCATGTGCTTCACCTTCAAGGTGCAGTGTTGCAATCTTAATGGACTCCATTTCTGGAACCTTGTTCAACTGAAAGTAGATGTCAAGTTTCTCTACCCATGATTTGGTAGTGCACTTGGATGACCCATCAAAATTAGGTAAAAGGAATCTTCTCATAGTATGGTGTTGATCACGATTCTGAATGAATCCACCACTTCTATGATGATGCCTTGGTCTTCTATTGTCCTTTATTTTAAAAAAATCCTGGAAACTAAAGTGATCCTTAAACCTTTGAGTTTGAGATTCACACTCTATAAAAAATTATTCAAGGGATTATTGCTCTTGAAACCCTTTATTTCCCACAGCAAAAAATGTATGCCTAGTAGAGCATTGGGAAACTTTTGGTTGATGCACCAGTTGATCATTCCAATGATGAGACATGCAAGAGCCTTCACCATGATGAAATCCTTTAGGGGATTCCTTGAATCTGTCCATTCTCATCTCCTTGATCTCTCTAGCAATGTCTTGCATGGCTCTAAGAAGGATCTTAAGGAACTCCTTCTCTTCATCTTCACCTCCAGATAAAGGGGTTTTACCCTTGTCTTCCTTCTCATCTATATAATCAAACTTTATGTCTTCTTCTTTGATACCTCTTATCTCTATCAGTAAGAAGCTCTCCTTCTTCAGATGACATATTGGCTTTTAGAATGCACAGGCTGTGCCAAGATTATGCTCTAATACCACTGTAATATTCCCAAATGGGGAAAGAAAGAATATATGAACAAAAACTGGAAATCGTAGTGTAAACATTATATGAAAGCATGAGGAAAATATGGAGACCTTTCATAAGATATAACAGCAGCAAAATATGCATAAGAAATGGCCCATGAGTTATATAACAAGAAAATACAAGCCTCCAATGAACAAAATCCTCAAGATGAGGTGCTACAACTATATAGAAAAGCTGGAAGACCCTTACAACGTTATTTTATTAGCTCTGCTACAATAGTTGATTATACATCAGATCTAGGGCTGATATGTGTTTCAAAAGATAGATCTATATCAGATATGAGCACTATACAAGCTCCTCTAAATAACCCTTCAAGGATTTTTAGCAAAACACCAAGTACAAGTTGTAGATCTGAGATGTAAGACTGCAGATCTACTGAAAAATATAGATTTGGAAAGTGTGGCTGATCTGATTTGATCAATACAATAGCCTCCTCCAATAGATCCTCAAAGTGAAAAGCAGATCCCCTTCAATAAAAAATTAGCTCTCCAAATGGTGTGTCGAACCACCCTGCAACTCCTCCTATAGAAATAATGTAGATCTGCAAGTAAATTGTGCTGTAGGGATGAATATATGGTTGGCCTAATGCCAAGATCTGAAAATATGCTCAATGGCCTTCAATATTATCCTCCCAATGGAAAGGAAGCCTCCTCCATTGAAAATAAGCAATGAGATGGAATACATCTAGAGATCTAATCACCACTTGTTGCAACCTCCAAAAACAACCAAACCCTCAACATGATTTGCGTTGTAAAAGAAAGATGAAGCTTGGAATTAAGCCTGATAGTGGGCAATGTAGTACAAGACTCCTCCAAGAGCTCCTCAATGGAAGAGGTGGGATTCCTAATCAAGAGCACCTTGTACTAAACAACACTCTATCTCAGCTAAACAACAAGAGAAAGATATATGTCTAAACAGACCATATATTCAGAAATATAATAAACCCAAACATCATGAATATGGCTGTCATTATCTTCCTTAAATAGAATATGAGCTTGCTAAGCCCCTTCCAAAAAGATCACTACACTCACACAATGCATCTCCATCTAAAACTGTGTTGTCCCTCATTGATGACCACTCCTCCATGACAACACTGTTGATTTTGTCAAGATTGACCCAGTCAAAGTGATCCAGCCCCTTTTACACCAAGGGTGCTTTAATTAAGCTACCAAGATTTGTCTCTTTCACATTTGGTATTGATTTATTCATTATTAAGGAGAATTATGGACCTCCTTTGCCCTCTTATTCTTTAAACAAAGCAGAAAAACAAAATTGAATATTCCAATTAGCTCATGGCTAATTGGGAATATTACAGTTGACATCCCTTCAAACGTACATTGGTTTTGTTGATGGTGTATGTCATAGTACACGGAATATCTCTTCCACAGCTTTGGTTATCTATTCACCCACTAATGAGTTAGTTTCTATGCATGGGGTAAGCCTTGGTCAAACAACGAACAATATTGCAGCATATAGCGTAGTCATTGAGTTATTATTTGATGCTATTTCATTTGGTATTCGACGTTTGATCATTAAGTTATATTCATAACTCATTTTATTACATTTAAACAGAGTATACGCAATTAAAAATCCAGTGTTATGGAGATTATTTTTGAAGTTTCGTCTCTTGGAATGACAATTTGATTACATCAAATATCAACACATTTCAAGAAATTTAAACACATTGGCCGATGCATTAGCTAATCGTGTTCTAAATAGACATTTGCAACATTAAAATAGTAAACAAAAAACAAGATTCGATATATGTTGAATAAGATACTCAGAGAAAGTAGTAATATCATAGATAGGTTTGTTTTCAAAAAAATATTACATCGTCTATGATCATAGGTTTAAACACCTTATGATCTAATAGATACTGATACAAAAAAACAAAATATGTCAATCCACAATGATCATCCACTATCTGTGATGATGATCATGGTAGTAGGCTATGGCATGCGCCACCTTGTGCAGGAATCCCCTAAACTGTCTTGCTACACCTGTAACATGTCTCTGAAGTCGGAGAGAAATGTCATATGTCCCTGTCTCGGGAATATCTATGGTTAACCTCTCCAAGTTGTGTTCCATATCAGTTAGGATCTCTGCTACCTGATCCTGTGGTGGTGCTATAGGCTCTTTTTGTCGCCTATCAAAGCGGCAGAGTGTAGCTAGTTGTTGTGGACCAACATCTGCACTTAAATATTGTTATAAGTATTGGACGATTAAAAAAAAAATCGATTAAAAGCATAAAAATTGTTCGCTTACCCAATTCATCCCACTATTCCCCTGGAGGCAAGGACATCTCAGGATCACCTCTGAAATCTATACATGCATAGGGGAAGTCTTCAATGGTGAAGATTTGATTCTTTAGCCACATAAAGTACGCCAGAGTGAACCAAACCACTGAACTACCATCTCCACCATGGCGAGCCATTAATGCAACCCAACATACCATCTAAGGTTCCTAAGGTTCCCCACGATCTACTAGAATAAGCTCAGGGGCGAGCAGTGGGATTCTCTCCAAAGCAAAAGAAATCAAAATGACACCATAACCCAAGTTTTTTAACTTTGCATTCTTTGCTCTGGTTAGTTGGCCTTTCATGTTGGCCAATACCCTTTCGCACCAATTGAATATGGTGTCTCTGAAACACTCTACCGCGTTTTGCATTTGAGATTTAGAGGCTATATGTGGAGCCGCACTCCCACACAACCTGGTTACCGTGAATGCAATCACTTTGAGATATAATCGAAATATAGTTTTTATGTCTATGCGATTATCCTTTGGATCTGCCTCATTGTTGGGCCTCATATATGCCCATGTTTTCATCATGAAATATCACTGTTTATACCCTAAAACCCTAGGTTTGTAGCCCATTCCGTGCCCTATTTCCATCACTCCCCGCCAAATACTCTCTATGGTTGATTATCATCAATTTTCTTTACTTCTCTATAATTAAAGATTATCGTGTCATGTTTTACTGATGTCGGTTTTTTTGAAGTACATTTATCACAGGTTTCCATTGCTGAAATCCCTCACAAGCTAGTTAAGTATGGGAATGCCTAATTTAGGGCTTTGGCACTTTTGGCATGCTTCCGAGGAAAACCAAGGGAGGTTATGGTCCAAAATAATGTTTTAATACCTTCCCATGTATTTTATTTCACCCAGGTCGCACATGTGGGTCACTAGGAGTTGATTAACAAATCTGCTCAAAATGTGCAAATTTTCCAAACTGCCATGTTTGACCTTGATGTGTGTGCAGCTGGAGGTGAATCTATAAAATCTAATCAAATGGGTTTGTTAAAAATATAACCAATTATTTATTTCCAAAAAAATTTCTCAATATTCGAATTATTCTAAAATTTATATGCGGGTCTTGGAGGCAATTTTGTAAAACATCATTGTTTTTTCAGAGTTCTAGAACATTGCAAAATAAATCTAAACAGCCAACTTTGGGCACGATTTTCGAGGAGATGGATTCAAATGAGACAAATCCAAGAGAGGTTTTTGTTGGAAACATAACAAATTAGTCTCCCTCCGAACAGTTTTCCAAAATTCCTCATGGTTAGTAAGATATACTAATATCTTTTAGGTCAGTTTGTTAAAATTGTTCAATTTTCCAAAATTGAGGAAAATGAATATTTTGCCTTGTGAATCTTATAAATGGCTCAACCATGGTTTGTGTTGTAAGCTTGGGAATTTTTTGAAAGAGGAGAATAAAAAGGTGTGAACATGAGACAAAATATTGAAAGAATGTATGTAAGTGAATTTATGATTTGAATCTTAATACAATTTGACTTTTCCATGAATTCTTTGTAAATGTTATGGTTTTTTTAAATATTTAGACATTGATTTAGTTTAGACTTGCTCCAGGAGTGGCAAGGATCCACCATTGCCTGGAAGCAAGTTTTGTAAACATCATAGGATAGAGGTAGTGTGTTTGATTTAGATCTAGGTGCATGGATTTTATTTTGAAAGCGATTGTTAATTAGATCTCATAATTTTGATTTTGTACTTAAGACTGTAATTTGTTTGTTTTCTTAAAATTAAATAGACATATCATTTTCAACTCGTTACAAGATAATGAATGGCGTTGATCAATGATTTTATTGCATGAATATCCCCTCGGTTACAGGTTTACGATTGAAATATTTAAAGGTGCTTCTTAATTGGATAAACAAGAGATCGATAACTCCATTTGTTTTAAATATGAATTGAAATCTATTATGTACCTTATTGATTTCCTTGTAACACTGTGTTTTGGCAACCAAGTATTTGAAAGCAATGCAATGAGACCATTAAATCATTGTTTGAAGTTGTAGTTTAGTTTGAAATTCATTATGATTGTAGTTAGTTATTGGTAGAACCATTCGCCAATGTGCTCATGTTTGAATGATTTCTTGAGTTTGATTAAAGAAGTTTAAGGATATGATAGTTTCTTATTTTGTTGTCTCTTAGATCTGAAGCATGTCAATTAAAATCTTGGTTTATTTAGTTTCTTTTGAAGCAATTGTAAAGTGGTGACAAAGGTTAGTTTGAATGCTTATTTGATTTCTTTTATTCATTCCGGGAATTAGATTAGTTGAAGTCTTTTTTGTTCATTGCCTTAGTTTAAGATCGTTTGAATGAGAATGAATTTTATTGGGATTAAGATTTAGCATAAGTTTGGTATCATTTTAAATTAATCTTGATTGGTTTAAGATTCTTTTATTTAGATTAAATAGATCTTAGTATTTAGATTGAGATTTTCATTTAGATTAAAATTATTTCAATGGTAATTTGTATTGCTTGGTTTATGATTACTTAGAGTTAGTTTCGTTTGCATAGTGATTAGAATTTCTTATTTGTTTAAGCATGTTTTCCTCAATTGATTAGCTTCAATTAGAAATAACAATTTTGTACTTAAACAACAAGTTGATTCCTACTGTAGTTTAGGTTAGATGCTCTGATCCTGCGTTCCCTGTGCTTGTACCTCAAAGCTTACGAGCCCTGGATTGATTATTTAATGTTGGAAATTATAGCAATATATTTCCCCACGATTTTTGGCGCTGTTGCCGGGGAGGTGCTAAAGGGATCAGAGCCTAGTTTCTTTCACAAGTTTTTGTGTGTGTGTGTGATCTTAGTTGCAGGGCAATCAGAGGGTGGAGAGTGTATGGTAAGACGCGAGTAAAGAGCCATGCATCCACTATTGTGGGGTTGCTCCAAAGTTTGGTTGCCCAATTAAGCAAGTTTGGTGAGTTTTTATTGCAACTAGTAGTCTTTAATTCATTTAGATTAAAAATTCAAGTTATTTAAAGATAAACAATTTCTGGGGTGCTGTAAGAACCCCCTATTTTGTACTAATCCATGTTGTGAGCAGGAGAAATTCAAGAATGACTGAGAGCTTGAAGAATGTCCATTGAGGCGCTTTCTCAAATCCTAGCAGTAGCTGGGGTATCTTCTTCTCAGGAAGAGTTCATCCTGACTGCATTCAGGAAATTATTTGTCTCTCCACAACGAGAACATGATTTTGAAATCTCCCTTGAGTCCTCTTGCCTATCTACCAAGGAGATCGATGAGCCATGTACCAACTCTGATTGGGAGAATCCATCTGAACTTGAGATTGAGGAACCTTCACCATGCCCAACAACAAGCCTTGTGTGCATTACAGAGACCAATTATCTAATTTTTCATAGCATGACCAAGGAGGATATTTAGAGTGGTCCAAAAGAAGAAATGAGCCAATACCACCACGATTACATCGAGGATTGGTTCCATATCATAATCCAGCCAAAGTACCACTCTCATCTTCAAATACTCTTGGTATCATATCAATCGAAGAAACTGGTTTCTCATACTCTAGTGGGTGTTGAAGTTTATTATTTCAAATTGAGTGTGAGTATATTTAGCATATTGTTACGAACATGGTTGCATTGGAAGTACTCCTACACTTGAAGGAGACCTTCCTCTCTCTAGTTTAGGGTAGGGTAGAAATGAATAAAATTTTTGTTACAACATCATTCTTGAAATTTCAATTCCTAAGGCATAACCATTGAAATTTTTGTCATTATGCACTCTTGTGGTAACACTTGTCAAAAGAAATTCACTCTTAAGGCCTCATATTTTATAAAGTGACTCTGGTTATTGGCCGAGATTATTCATTGGGTCAGTTAGGGGAATTATTATTGTTATACTTTCCATTCATAAGCTTAACATACTATCATCCAAGAAACCTTTTCAAGTTTCTCTTTGAAGGTATTGATGAAAAGCCTCCTATGGTGGACCACTCCTATAAAACCATCATGAGCTCTCATAAGAACCCTAGCATGACCTATTAGAGGAATATTTTGGTCATTATATGAGTTATTTTCTTAGGAATATTTAGCATGACCTATCCTCCCCACTTATTAAGTAACCTCTAAGGTTAATCATAATCAGAGTCTACACAAATATTTAGGGGAGGATAGGAGGTCTCGTAATGAGCCGACCTACCATGATCATGAGACCTAACATGCATGACATTACTACTCCTGGTCATCAAGCCAGAGTAATGGATTTCAGCCCAAAAAGTTGGAAGACAGGAGGTCTCATCATGAGTTGGTCTGTTCATCCATGTTACTTCTTGTAAGGGCACTACCATCAGCTGGTTTCCAAGCCAGGACAGTGGCCTTTATCTAAAAGTCAAATAAGCTAACTCTGAATCTGTATCTAGTAAGTGGGACATGGACATTTCGCTAGGTTAAAAGGCATCCCTGTCGAGGCTATAGATGCCTGCTAGCAGCAGGGCCATGCCTGTGGTATCAAAGTTAATTTTACACTATGATTTACTTGGTTTTTTTCTCCTTTCCCTGAACTCATTATCATATCTCTTTGAGAATGGCTTTAATATCCTCTAGTAGTGTGCTTTGGAGTTCTATCTTTCAGAAATAATTTGGTTTTTATGGATGTGAGACCCTTAGTGCAGGTGATTCACTTTGCTTGAATAAAAGAAGCTTTAACTATATTCTTGGGTAATGGTAAGACAATCATCCTCGAAAGGTATCATTTTATAATTATATTTATTTTTCCTACTTTTGATCCATTTTAAGGCCTTGGTTTTAAATAAAGTCACTTTTACTTGTAATAATGAGGTTATTGAAAGTGAAGACATGCTGCTTTGGATTACTCTTGAGATGCTTTATGAAAATTCTTATGGTTAATCATTTTAGGATGACATTATCTCTCCAGTAACAACATTGTTAAGCATTCCTTTAATAGCCCTAGCATTAGTTACTCTTTTGGAATAATAAAACTTAGTCTTAACATCACTGGATCCCTAGTCACTACTTTTCTTATTTTATTGATGCAAAGGAAGATGACATCTGATGAAACTTACTTACATGCTCTCACAATTAGCCCTATGGTTTAAGTCAATGAAGCATGATTAATATAGAAACCCTAGCCCTTCAGTCTTTGGTCTCTGTCAGAGGTTTTGTTTGCATGAGGACATGCAAGATGATAGGCATGGGGGGAGAGGGGGGGAGAGATGTTAGGAAAAAAATGATGAGAATTGTCAGGTTTGATTCATATTTTCACCCTATTCTTACTCATGGTTTTCATTATCATTGTTGGGCTAGTATCTTAAACTTGGAGCATGATCAAGTAATTGTTCATTATTTAACCTATTTCCTTTATTTCGATAATATTTTCATGAAAATAATATTATTGATAATGGTGCTTGTGTTATTTTAGGAAGTCGTATGAAAAATGCACATGCATCGACATTTCGGGATAATGTGGATATTGAGACCTTTTTCCTTCTTCAACAGATCATATCAACAATCACATCAACTCGAGCCATTCCATCATTTACTTCATCTTGCAGCACCAAGGACATCAACAACAAGGGTAAAACTTGAGGTAGAGGTGGCTTAAGATTCTTTAATTGATTAGAGATTTAAGAAATCTTTGATTATTAAGCACCACATATTCTATATATCTAGTTTTCCATATACCCTCCATTTGCATGCTACTCTAGGTCATAATCATATTGGTTCATGTAAACAAAGAAGTAACTATAGTGCCTTCCCCTCCTACATTCACGCATATTTTCAATCTAATAGAAGGTGAATTCATGGTTTCCTTTCATGAAGGAACCATTCATAAGCATTGTCCTCGCAAAAATAGAGCATGGAAGCACATGTCTTCCCATCTCCATTACCACCTCATATCATCTACCATTTCCATTGTCACCTATCATCCTATTCATCATTTTCCTCCTACCATACCTATTGTTTTTCCTTGATTTGTATTGCTCTTAAAATCAAATCTATGACAATCAAATCTCTATGTAGTGTTGCTCCAGAAGAACTAACTCTACCTAAAGCTATGATGCCATAAAAACCTAGATATGAATAAAGTCTTTATTTTCTTGAGGACATGAAAAACCTCAGGCATGGGGGGATGTTGGGCCTCGTATATGCCCATGTTTTCATCATGAAATATCACTATTTATACCCTAAAACCCTAGGTTTTTAGCCCATTCCGTGCCCTATTTCCATCACTCACCGCCAAATACTCTCTATGGTTGATTATCATCAATTTTATTTTCTTCTCTATAATTAAATATGATTATGTCATGTTTTACTAATGACGGTTTTGCTGAAGTACATTTATCACAGGGTTCCATCGCTGAAATTCCTCACAAGCTAGTTAAGTATGGGACCTAATTTAGGGCTTTGGCACTTTCGACGCACTTCTGAGGAAAACCAAGGGAGGTTATGGTCCAAAATAATGTTTTAATACCTTTCTATGCATTTTATTTCACCCAAGTCGCACATGTGGGTCACTAGGAGTTGATTAACAAATCTGCTCAAAATGTTCAAAGTTTCCAAACTACCATGTTTGACCTCGATGTGTGTGCAGCTGGAGGTGAATCTATAAAATCTAATCAAATGGGTTTGTTAAAAATATAACCAATTATGTATATCCAACATTGTTTCTCAATATTCGAATTCTTCTAAAAGTGATACACGGGTCTTGGAGGCAGTTTTGTAAAAAATCACTGTTTTTTCAGAGTTCTAGTAACATTTGCAAAAAAAATCTAAACAGCCAACTTTGGGCACGATTTTCGAGGAGCTGGATTCGAATGAGACAAATAAAAGAGTGGTTTTTGTTGGAAACATAACAAATTAGTCTCCCTCAGAATATTTTTCCAAAATTCCTCATGGCTAGTAAGATATACTAATATCTTTTAGATCAGTTTGTTAAAATTGTTCAATTTTCCAAAATTGAGGAAAATGAATAATTCGCCTTGTGAATCTTATAAATGGCTCAGCCATGGTTTGTGTTGTAAGCTTGGGAATTTTTTGAAGGATGAGGATGAAAAGGTGTGAACATGAGACAAAATATTGAAGGAATGTATGTAAGTGAATTTATGATTTGAATCTTAATACAATTTGACTTTGCCATGAATTCTTTGTAAATGTTATGGTTTTTTTTAATATTTAGACATTGATTTAGTTAAGACTTACTCCAAGAGTGGCAAGGATCCACCATCGCCTGGAAGCAAGTTTTGTAAACATCATAGGATATAGGTAGCGTGTTTGATTTAGATCTAGGTGCATGGATTTTATTTTGAAAGCAATTGTTAATTAGATCTAATAATTTTGATTTTGTACTTAAGACTGTAATTCATTTGTTTTCTTAAAATTAAATAGACATATCATTTTCAACTCGTTGCAAGCTAATGAATGGTGTTGATCAATGATTTTATTGCATGAATAGCCCCTTTGTTACAGGTTTACGATTGAAATATTTAAAGGTGCTTCTTAATTGGATAAACAAGAGATCGATAACTCCATTTGTTTTAAATATGAATTGAAATCTATTATGTACCTTATTGATTTTCTTGTAACATTGTGTTTTGGCAACCAAGTATTTGAAAGCAATGTAATGAGACCATTAAATCATTGTTTGAAGTTGTAGTTTAGTTTGAAATTCATTATGATTGTAGTTAGTTATTGGTAGAACCATTAGCTAGTGTGCTTATGTTTGAATGATTTCTTGAGTTTGATTAAAGAAGTTTAAGGATATGATAGTTTCTTATTTTGTAGTCCCTTAGATATGAAGCATGTCAATTAGAATATTGGTTTACTTAGTTTCTTTTGAAGCAATTGCAAAGTGGTGACAAAGGTTAGCTTGAATGCTTATTTGATTTCTTTTATTCATCCCGGGAATTAGATTAGTTGAAGTCTTATTTGTTCATTGCCTTAGTTTAAGATCATTTGAATGAGTGAATTTTATTGGGATTAAGATTTAGCATAAGTTTGGTATCATTTTAAATTAACCTTGATTGATTTAAGATTCTTATATTTAGATTAAATAGATTTTAGTATTTAGATTGAGATTTTCATTTAGATTAAAATCCCTTGAATGGTAATTTGTATTGCTTGGTCTATGATTAATTAGAGTTAGTTTCGTTTTCACAGTGATTATAATTTCTTATTTTTTTAAGCATGTTTTCCTCAATTGATTAACTTCAATTAAAAATAACAATTTTGTACTTAAACAACAAGTTGATTCCTACTGTAGTCTAGGTTAGATGCTCTGATCCTACGTTCCCTGCGCTTGTACCTCAAAGCTTACGAGCCCTGGATTGATAATTTAATGTTGGAAATTATAGAAATATATTTCCCCAACACTCATCACCGCAAAACTGTTGTTTGTAGCTAGCAACGGGTAGGCCACCCTGTCTAGCCCCAAACAAGGATATGTTTTCTCCTCTTTAGGACAATCCAGTGAGAAAATAGATATCCTCAAGCTCGATTTCGAGTCAATATTCACCAATGATAAAGCACTAACCATGTCATCAGCTCTACTTGTGCTTTCATACCTTGAATCGCCCAGAACTTATATAAACCACAATTTTTTAATACATGCATTATTGCGGGATCATTTATGGCTTCATTGTCTATAGCCTTATGCTCACGTTCTCTCCACTCTAGCATGGTGAAATAGCCTGCAAATAAACATATTTGAAAGTTATAAATCATCGGAGTGAAAAATTTTAATCATTTTTAAGAGAATTTTCAAATTTTAAAATGCTCATGGTGCCCCTGCAGTTTCTGTGTGGAGCCCGTGCGGAATCATTTTTAAGAGAATTTGCAAATTTTAAAATTCTCATGGCGCCCCCGCATTTTTTTTGTGGAGACAGCATGGACATCCGCACGAGCTCCACACATAAACCACAGTAGCCCGATAAATTTCCTTTTGAAAAATTATGGAGGTATGCAAGTAGCGCGCGTATAACCTGCAAACCCCAGAGAGTGCATTTTTTAACATAAATTCCTCTTAAAAAATGGAATTAAAGCCAAAAAAGAGAATTTAAATGGATAGAAATGAAGAGTAAAATGATGTGGATTACTTGGTCCTGACAAATCATGAAATGAACGGTTGGTTCTCCCGATATTAGCTTCGGAACTTTTTTGTCAAAAGCTCTCGATTTACTGCTCTGAAGATAAAAGGTGAAAATGATTTTGTTAAACTCCTTTTTATAGTTTTTGAATGAATAAAATATTTTATTTTATTTATTTTTTCACTTTAAAAGGCTATTTTTCATTATTTTTTCTTTTTTGGAACCGGTATTTTTAATCCTTTGAGTTTTTTGTGCAGAATACAGGTTTTTTGGTGAAAGAATTATTTTGATGTTTAGTATACTTTTATCACTTTTTCGGGCTCTTGAAAATTATGAAAAAGCGAAACCCTAGAGTTCTCTTTTAAGCCCTTTTCAGACTCTCTAAATATGAAAAGATTGCCGATTACTTGACTATTCAATCTCGTTAAAGGAAATGAATAGTCGTCCCTTTAGTATAAGTTTACCCCTTTTCTGGACTGAAATGGACTATTTTATGAAAAAGGTATACGTTGAATAATCATAGTCAATAGAGTTCTCTCCTATATTATTTTATCCTTTTTCCCACGGAGTTTACTTATGTTTTTCTTCTGACTCCCTAAAACAGAAAAACGTCGAGTTTCTCCTATATTAGACTCGTTAAAATTTAACAGTAAAGAACCTATCGATTACAAACAGGAACAAACCACTCCTTATTAGGGTTCAATTTTAATACTAATATCGACTCATCCGAAGGATGAGTTTACACAACAAGCAAATGTTATCCTCCTCAAGCTTGTCAAAAATAAAGAGGTACTTGCTAGTAATGGTGGGGGGGGGGGGGAGAAAAAGAATCCAGTTGTCACCCTTGTTCTAAAAGAAGTATACCACTCTTGAACATGACACTTTTGTTACACTTGTACCTGGGTTGGGAAAATCATTTGCCTAACAGTTAATCAAACCACATTGAAAGTCTTCAGCCGGTTTCTGGGTATTAGCTTTATGTCAATTGATTACCAAACCATCTGTAGTGTCGTTATGTGTTCAAGAGATAGTTCAAATAAATCATTCATTGCAAACATTTGTCTCCATTCGCGTTGACCATCCCTGAGTCAGTCCTTGTAAATATTTCTTTAAAACTTGATCTAATGGTTTCGTGTCGTGGGCTTTCCTACGACGGGTCACTTTCTATCGATGATAGCTCATCATCTAGAAAGTTGATCTAGAATCCTATCAATACCTTGGGATCTACATGCCCTAATGGCAGGTTTCTCACCTTCGGTGACAGGTTGCATCATTGACCTTCGATCGAATGATTCCGTGAATTGTTCGACTACAAATCATTCATTCACACTTCATGGATTGTACTGAGTACTTTGAGCGTCATTTTCATTATTTGTGGTTTCTCTCACACTTGTTAACTGTTTACATCATTGACTGGTAATCAATTGGTTTCTACCATGTTTGAATTCGATACAATCAATCGCATGGATAGAATCGTATGAGTTCGGGAACCAAAAATCAATACCCTGGATCTAGTTTCCACCATCCAGGCTGCGAGGAGATTTATTATTCATGATACAGTAGATTACTTATGACAGATGGTTGTGCCCATGCTGTGTCTACTATTGATGTAAATTTAAAATCATATCTGTACCAGAACATTTAGTTAGTTTTGATCTAAGTATGGGAATGCCTACCTCAGCGATGATATATATATATATATATATATATATATATATATACACACACACTTGCATTGAATGTTTTTACAGGTTTTTTACCGATGTGTCCGCAATCCAATCCTCAGAATGATAAAGCACTTCACTCTTCAGAACAACCTCATAGTTCGCACTTTAGGGGGCAATCTATTACGTGTTATTTTTTCACCATGACATTTTACTATCCATATAGGTTCATCACTACCTATATTATGCTCCCTTATAAGTCAAAACCCCTAATATTCCTAAACCAAGTCTTGGGATTGGAGAAAAGCTCATTAAAACCCTTAAAAGTCTAACTCCGCACTTTTTCGAGTTATTTCCTGTGGATCCGCAGATATTTGTTCTATAGCCTACGGCAGCTCCCGCATGTTCTGCTTATAAAACCTGCGAACCCCCGTAAACAGTCAAATAAAGGAAAAAGTAAGTTTTAGAAGCCGAGCTAGTCGAATATTCTCCCAACTAGAAGCTTCTATATGCGCGATCAGTTCAAGCTTTATCCCTCCACTCATGGAGCTTATCCCTTGGTCTATGGAGCTCAAATCCCTTCATGAGAGGAATCCATCCCCCTCTTCATGGAACTAAAACTGCCTCCATTTCCCTATAAATTGAGCTCATGTTTCAGTCTCAAGGGTAGACATACACGTTAGTTGTTGAAGAAATTCTCAAGAGAGCATACTCTCTATAATAGTTGTTATTGGCATGAGAATAATCACACCTTTATGTCCATAACTCCATGATGGTTCAGAGAGAGGAAATCTTATCAAACTAAAGGAGGAATGATTTTTCAGGACCCCGGGAGGAACTTGTATGACATCAAGGCATCAGGTTGTAAAGTTACTCTTTTCATTCAAGATAATACATATGGATTTCCTTTTCGCATTCAGTTGTTCTTGTGCTTATTTGAATAATTCAATACTTACACTCATTTATCACTAAGTTAGATTAGTTGTTCTTAATTAGTATATGTTGCAAGTGCTTTTAATTCTTTTTTTTGTCTTTGATTGCAGGTTCTACTTACTGAAGAAGCCTCTTTGGAGCGACTGGATAAAATACTGCACTGAACGATGGATTTCAAGGTGGGGGCATGTCCTCTTTCTTTGTTTATAATAATTATGAATTGCAAATAATCTAGAGAAAACGATTTACAAATGGATGTTTTTTTCTACCTATTCGTAGAATACTAGGGAGATCTCTCTTGTCTGCAAGAGGGATTAATCTACATAACACCCACACTAATGTTCATAGCTTTAAGCTCTTCTTCATGTTTGTAGAATCTTTGAGCCTCCTCTATACTTCCAATCCTCATGTTGGTCCTACCCTATAGGCCACCAATAGATTTCTTCTAAACTTTATGAGAAATTTTGTACCCCAAAAAAATTTCCAAATCCATTGATGTAATATCCTTTTCAATAGCTTTCTATTCACTATATTTTGTCTCAAATTTGAGCCTCAAGCTTAATGTTGTGGGCTCTAAAATTTTTGACCCATTTAGCCCAATTTCCCATATTCTTTTATAGCAAACTTTTTCCATCTTTATGAACGATTATGTATCTGAATTTCAAATCCAACTCTATGGTTGTGTTCTATTTTTCTCATAGCTTCTCGTTGGCTACTTTAATGCCACAATCTAATCTCTAGTTGTAGAGATACATGCTTTTGAAGTAACTACATACCCTACTTTTACTTTACATTGTTTCAATCATAACTTCTTCATGTTGGTTCCATTTTACAATTGTAATGTGTCATTGGAAAGCTCTCTCTAATATCTTTTGTTTTAGCTACATACACTTCTTGCAATTTTCGTGGTTTTTTCTACCTAAAATCATTGCTCATGGCCTAAAAAATTCCTGCAAGCAGATGACTCAAAAAAATAGCAAAAATTTCAGAAAATTTGCTAAAATTTCAACTATTTTACTCACCTGGACCAATCAGATCTTCCTGTAACCCTACTCTGTAATTGTTTCCAAACATGCATACCTTCTCTATGCACTCTTCTTTCATTGGAAAAAAATACCTTTACATATTTGGCTTTTAGATCCCACTGGACACAAAATAACTTGCATGGCTTTCCTTAAACACTTGGCATATATGTAGCCTTTTTGGTTTTCATGTCAGTCCCCATGTAGGACCCACCATTCACATGGGACATTCCATGTGGAAATACTTGAATGATTACAGCTACATGCAGGGTCCATTCTCTACTTTTACCCACAACGGGTGACCTACTCACTCGTGGATTCAACGGTCGATATTGACGCAAATCAATGGCCTAGAATCTTATTGGGATAGAACATGTATGGAGGTTATAGTGATATTATGTGTCTGATGGAGCTAAAAACTAATAATTCTTCAATCTAATGGACAAGACATGTATCAACCTCAAACATGCATGTGGGATAAAGTGGGGGTGTGCCCCCAATGGACCTAATGGCAATATCACTCCCATCAACTATTAGGATCACCCATAGGGTTCCAACTTGCACAAGGTATAAAATGGAGTTGCACCCCAAATGGATCTCACAGTTATGATCTCTTTCCATCAATATCCCAGATCGCCCATAAATCTCCAACATGTGTGGGGGATAAAATGAAGTTGCATCCCCAATGGATCAAACGAGATAAATGGTCTAGAATCTACATCGAGTGGAAAATCATGTGGATTTTTACCATACACAATCCACCTAATAAATCAAATGACTCACAATCATCACATCAAATGGCATATATTCACATTGGATACAAACTTGTTGCTTGGTGAGTGGGGAAATGTAATGTTCCAAAATTTTCATTAAGTTAATTGGAACAGTAATTTTTCTTTCCTTTTAATAAAAAAAATAAAATGGGTAAGGGGGGCCCTAAATAAGCATAATAAACACTCCTAATGTGAAAAGGGGTCACTTAAGTGGCTTATTTTTCATCTCCTAGTGAGAAAAGGGGAAAATACAAGAAGACTAGGTCAAGTTTGACCAAGTCAACAGCGCTGCCTAAAGAGGTGTAGCTTGCATGAGAAGATAGCGCAGTTTTGATAGGAGGGATATTATTGGATGAGAGAAACCATAATGGGTGGGGTCCATGGCAAGGAAGCCTCCTCTTGTCATAAAAGGGGGAAGGAGAGCCATTTCTCATTACGTTTTGAGATTTTGATTTTGATCTGCTCTCTCCAGTTGTTCAACTGGGATAGTTGTGCTGCTTAGCACAAGGGAGATTTCTGTTTAGGAATTTCCTCTCCTTCATTGGGAAGCTTTGAAGGACCTGTTCTTCATTCTCCTCACATCCAAGCTTGAGGCCAAGGTAACCATCCTCAGCTATAGCGTTTTCCCAGCTGGGCAAAAACGTTAAGTTGTTGGGGGTTGCAGTGAGGATTCATTACCACCCACTTCCGGAGCTAGTTTTGCAGAGGAGGAGCTCATTATTTCTCTAGGAGATCAGTGAGGAAGATCCCAGAGCTTCATTACAAATTTTGGCATTGGGCCATATGTTTCATCTCATTCCCAGTGCAGTCTCTTCCCCATATTGCATTATTTTCAGAGGGCACTTGCAGGAGGGGTTCACACTATGGATTGGAGGGTGTAATATTCAGTGAAGGGAGCATACTTTCACTTTGAAGATCATTGGAGGAGGTTTCTTCATCTTTGGCAACATTTCTATCCTTTTCCATTTTTTTATTGTTATTGAGTTGCAGCTCCTACACTGCACTCTGGCATTTTTCCAATTTGTACATTTTGGCCAATCCCTTGGAGGATTGTTGTAGTATTGTTTTCCGGGGTTGAGATCTTGCTTCCCCACTTTATTTGAGCTTTCTATTGCTATATCATTGTGTCTATATAATTTTTTAGTCATTTCTCACTATGGACTTCGCAGTCATAGCTTGTTGCTGGGTTGTGTAGCTGTGCACTTTCACTTTTCCATGTACATCGGTCTTCGGGCTGATCTGGCCTATTTTGAGAGGTATTTCCTCAAGTTCTTGTATATATATTTGTAGCTGCACATGATATAATGGCTATGCTCTATTCTTGCACCATATTTATTGATGTTTCACTGCTACTACTTGTTGGAGTTCATGTATTGCTGTAACTCTCCCTTTTGAGCATTGTTTAAGATACCTAGGAATGGAGGATCTGAATAACCCACCTAGGGTTATTTCTTTGAGATAATATTCTGGAAGTGTAATGTATGAAGGGTAAAAAAATGGATCCAAGTCCCCTTTTAGCTTATTTTTTCATTGGCTTCCTTATACAGCGTCCCTCTGGACCCTATTATAGCAAATCCTGAAAAAGGAACATTACAGTGCTATCAGAGCTTCGAACTTGGCTTAGCCTGTGAAGTTCGAATCAAAGAGACAGAAGAGGTAAAGTTGATGTAGAGGATGAGATTTCTCTCATCATTTTTTAGATCTAGCAAAGGCCTCTCCAAGGAGGTTGAGAAGACTGAAAAAGGAGAAGAGGAAGGACCATGCACTTCCTACTCTCACCAAGGAGGAGAAATGGACCATGAAAAACACTTGGAATTCAAAATTCTAAGTGAATATTTTACTGAATACCGAGCAAACCCTAGAGCCTTCTAAGAGACTCTATCTTTTCCACAATGTATTCAGCAGAAGGAAGAGATAAGACCCCACAGCTATGGGATGATGAGAGGCAATAGATTCCTATTGTCCACATTCGATGGATCACTCACATGTGCAGTAGAGGTTTTGGTGAAGAAGCTAGAGGCTTTCTTCCCTCGACATCCTATAGTAGACAGAGAGGCTATAGAAGTTGCAGTGCTGCACCTTGAGGGTGAATTAAAGACTTGGTGGTTTAGCCATTGGAGTCATGCAAGGGTTTCTACTCTTTCTAATTTTTCTCAAAAATTGATCAGAAGATTTGGTCAAAAGAGGGAGGAGCCCTCACCACCAGTTGAAGAGGCAGATACCAGTGATGTCATAGTGATGGACAAGCAACCTTCATCTCCAGAAATTGAGGCATCTAGCACTATTGAGGAAGAAACTCTTGTAGTAACACAAGGTTCTTCCAAATCTCTCCAAGGTATGCCTAAGTTTTTATCTCTCATGAAGGATTGTATATCTTTGCATGCTGATTGTATAGAGCATGAAACTTCCACTGCATTGTGCCATCATCTTCATACACCATTGATGGTTTGTGCACCACTGTTGTGGTTGGGGTTTGGAAACTTTTTCATGTAAGAGATTGCATTTCAATATCCCATGAAATGCAAAGTCCAAAATATGTTTTGGGAAGATGGTAGCCCTTGTTGGGGGGATACCAAGATGCAGGATGAAGGGAGACATCCACAAGGAATTGAGTGGATGTGGATGGAAGGAAATATGATAGTGATCCTCTTGCAAATCTATGACACATGGCAGCAAGAGGCAATGTTGCGTTGGCTACTCTTGAGAGAGTTTGGCCAGCATAGGACCTACCTTTTTCCATGGGATGTGAAGAAGGAGGAGGACTGGCAGGATACTTACACCATGGGGCAGAAAAGAGCATGGGTGCATTATGATGAGATGGAATTCTTCCTACCACTCATTATGTCACCATCACTGTTTTGTATGGTGGGAGTATGGAGGAGCAGCAAACATTCTTGTTGCTCAGATTGTATTCGGATGTTGCACGAGCAAGAGGAGGCACTAGCATAGTGAAAAGGGGTTTCTCCTTGGCCTTAGATGCCCAAGCAGTACCTTCTTCATGGGAGGGACTCTATATGTGTAGCAACAGATGAGTAGAGTCTTTGACAAGATCCATGTCAAAGAGTTGAGCTTTGAGATGACAGTGGCCCTACTCCACAGGCCAGCAGCACTCACTTAAGAGATGGGATTACTTGTTGAAGTGTTCCCAAGACCACTTCACAAGTGATGTACCTTGGATGCATGTAGGAGATGTGGATGAGGGAGTAATGGATGGAAGCATCCCTTACTATATTTTGATCTTCTTGGCTTGGGTTCACAAGCACAAGGGGAGATACCTACATTCAGCATTTATGGATTCTCCTTTCATGCACTCTTATGCATACTCCTTATTGATGGAGGAGTCCACTTGGGAGGGCATCCTAATGGATGTATATCAGCATATGGATAGATGCACAACCCGAGAGATGATGAGATGGTTGGCACAACGACTTCCCTACTCTGTTACAGTAAGGGATAATTTTTACTTGAGCCATTTCAGCTCAAATACCATAGTACATGATGAGGGGGGTAACTATTTGCTTTATGTTTTGCACTCTCTTATATTTATGAGTAGCATATCATATCAAGGAGGATATTTTCTTCTTGCACATTATGTTTTGTTGTACTTATGGTCAATTTCAACAATTATGATGGCCATATTATTGGTGGATTGTGGGGGAAAGCCACAGAGTTTTCAGTGTGCATCATTGGCACCAAGTTATGTTTTCATGATCTCATCTTGCAGGATGATTGTGGCAGCAAACAAGTGGCTAAAAGTACACTTGTTGCACTATATATTGAGGCAGGCCAATGATTCCCTACATTGGTTCCATGTGTGGAGCTATGTTTCACCTCCTTGTTCTCACAGATTTATGCTTCCATATTCTACTAGTAGAACGTTGGACATGGGAAGCACCATTGGAGGAGTGGCACAAGAGTTGAGGATGCCCATAGGAATTATGGTTCTCCATACTTCTCACGCTGCATATTTCAAAAAAACAAGTGGGCCAGCCTTGATTTCCATGTTACACCTCTTGCTTTCGAATAGGAGGAGCCAATTGGAGAGCTTGAGCTCTTTGGGGAGGCACCCCATGGGTGTTGGATTTGATGGGATGGCTTGGGTCTCTCTTGAGGACCATTATGTTTTAGCCATGTATCAGCAGCAGCCCCATATGTATCATAAGGAGGCAGAGACACATTGGGAGGATATGGTCACCATGACAAGATATTTTTTTCTCCATGAGGTGAACCATATGATTGATTGGATACCATATGATGATGACTTCCAACTCATCACATATGAGATGATTTGGGCCGGTTGGATTTACAGCGTTGGAGGAGAGATCCTTGGAGATATAGACCTCATCTTACCACTTGAGGGAAACACTATTGCAGCCCAAGTTCAGCTTTCACTCCACACTTATCATAAGTGGAGAAGAGGATAGTGTGGGGTAGGCTATGAAGCCTACCATGTTCAAATTTCCTGCCCACCTATTTGACATGAGCCCAAGGTGGAGGATGATTTCCTGGAGTTGCCTAGTTGGAAGGTGACTCATTTTGCATGGTTGATTGCTTGGGGATGGAGGTTACACATGGAGAGAATGTATCCCAACACAATTCAGACTCCATGCCTTGGGAGGACCTCTAGACATCACTTTGCCACTCTCTTGAGCACCTCACTTTTCCACAATGATAGCTTGGTAGCTAATTTACATGCTGAGGAGAAGCAATGTGGGAGCTTTATTGATGAGATAACATCCTATTTCTTAGAGGAGATAATCATACATGTATGTTACAGGATAGTAGAAGAGGAATCAGTCTACCCTTGCACTTGCTTGAGGACAAGCAATCTTTGGGAGGGGAGGAATGTAATGTTCCAAAATTTTCATTAAGTTAATTGGAACATTAATTTTGCTTTTCTTTTAATAAAAAGAATAAAATGGGTAAGGGGGCCCATGAAGAAGCATAATAAACACTCCTAATGTGAAAAGGGGTCACTTAAGTGGCTTATTTGTCATCTCCTTGTGTGAAAAAGGGAAAATACAAGAATACTAGGTCAAGTTTGACCAAGTCAACAGCGCTGCCTAAAGAGGTGTAGCTTGCATGAGAAGACAACGCAGTTTTGATAGGAGAGATATTATTGAATGAGAGAAACCCTAATGGGTGGGGTACATGGCAAGGAAGCCTCTTCTTGGAATAAAAGGGGGAAGGAGAGCCATTTCTCATTATGTTTTGAGATTTCAATTTTGGTCTGCTCTCTCCAGTTGTTCAACTGGGATAGTTGTGCTGCTTAGCACAAGGGAGATTTATGTTTAGGAATTTCCTCTCCTTCATTAGGAAGCTTTGGAGGACCTGTTCTTCATTCTCCTCACATATAGGTTTGAGGCCAAGGTAACCATCTTTAGCTATAGCGTTTTCCCAGCTGGGCAGAAACGTTGAGTTGTTGGGGGTTGCAGTGAGGATTCATTACCACCCACTTCCGGAGCTAGTTTTGCAGAGGAGGAGCTCATTATTTCTTTGGGAGATCAGTGAGGAAGATCCCGAAGCTTCATTGCAGATTTTTGCATTGGGCCATATGTTTCATCTCATTCCCAGAGCAATCTCTTCCCCATATTGCATTATTTTCAGAGGGCACTTGCAGGAGGGGTTCACACTGTGGATTGGAGGGTGTAATCTTCAGTGAAGGGAGCATCCTTTCACTTTGAAGATCATTGGAGGAGGTTTCTTCATCTTTGGCAACATTTCTATCCTTCTCCTTTTTTTTATTGTTATTGAGTTGTAGCTGCTACACTGCACTCTGGCATTTTTCCAATTTGTACATTTTGGCCAATCCCCTAGAGGATTGTTGTAGTATTGTTTTCCGGGGTTGAGATCTTGCTCCCCCACTTTATTTGAGCTTTCTATTGCTATATAATTGTGTCTATATCAGTTTGCAGTCATTTCTCACTATGGACTGTGCAGTCATAACTTGTTGCTGGGTTGTGTAGCTGTGCACTTTCACTTTTGCTTGTACATCGGTCTTGGGGCTGATCTAGCCTATTTTGAGAGGTATTTTCTCAAGTTATTGTATATCTATTTTGTAGCTGAAAATAATATAATGGCTATGCTTTCTTATTGCACCATATGTATTGATGTTTCACTGCTGCTACTTGTTGGAGTTCATGTATTGTTGTAACTCTACCTTTTGAGCATTGTTTGAGATACCTAGGAGTGGAGGATCTGAATAACCCACCTAGGTTATTTCTTTGAGCTAATATTCTGGAAGTGTAATGTATGAAGGGTAAACAAAGGGATCCAAGTCCCCTTTCATCTTATTTTTTCATTGGATTCCTTATACGGTGTCCCTCTAGACCCTATTATAGAAAATCCTGAAAAAGGAACATTACAGGAAACAAATGCTCGATGGATCCAATATCTATCATTACATGGGATCAACGACTACGGTGTGCATTATATGATTAAAAGAATTTTAGCATAATACATTCATGCAATGGTGTCCAATCACGCGATGGTCCACCACTTGGCCTCCTCACCTATTAATTCATCTTCCACCTGGAATTGCCACCTCATTGCTGACATAATAATAATAATAAATATTTTTAAAATTTTGTTATTTTCTTCTCATCAATAATACTTATTTCTATAAATTATTTGTTTACAAAAAATTAACATCTTTTCTACTATAATTTATTCTTCAGCCTGAAATTTCCTCATTTTATGGTAATAGTATCAACCTATGGCTTTCCCTTGAAAATGGGATTCAATTCATCTTTATCTCCTATGAATTTTTTCAAATTGTTTCCCAACAACTTGTGATTTTCCCTCTAATGGATTTTGACCCTTATGGCTTGAGTGTTGTAAAATTGGGATCTTACCACTCCATAATGTTCTCTGGCACCTATTGAAGCATATTGTTGTGTCTATTACCACAATAACCCAATTTTCCTAGGATGTTTTCTTTTTATACTATTTCTTCTATGGGTGCTTGTCCTTCGATGACAATACAACGAACCTACACACCTTGAAATTAACCAACGCAGCTTATATAAACACATTAAACATATAGCCAACCTACACACCTTAAAATTAACCAACGCAGGTTATATAAACACATTGAACATATAGACTGTCAATGATGGACAAACACCTAGAAAATAAGAAACCCATGATAATCGGTACTGACATTTCCAGAGTACCAGGAATAAAGTAATGCATGGGCTTGTGAAAACAGCCCTCCACCACAACCATTTTCAATCCCTCGTAAACTTACTTTTCATGGACAAGCTTCTCACGTGAGCTTCAACTGAGGGCCATAGACGAGATCCGATTGGATGAACTCCTCCACATCCGCATCGGTCCACTTGGGCAGAGGTTTGTCCCTGCCAAAGATTTGCTTATACTTGTTCAAATACGAAAACCTCTCCATCCAAAATTCCTTCCTCACCCCCTAGAATGACGATTCCTGTTTTGATGAAGTGTTCTCTCCCCTCATTTTTCTCCAAACTCCCAGTGATCCTTTTATCTTGCGGACTATTTGAATAGTTCAAGGCTTTTCAAGTTTTAACACTGTTTGAAGGACTAACCAAATAGAACTGTAGGTTCATGCTTCCGCAAGGACACACCCAAGCTTGCAGATCCGAGGGAAGTGTAACAACAGTCAGCAAACAGGTGGCCAATCCACGTTTCTATGAGCCTCCACAAGATTGTTGTACTCCAAGCTTCTTGTCCAATAGGTCTGAGCTCTTTTTATTCTCTGTGGGTCTGAGTTATGCACTTCAAGAGGATTCGAGCTCCATACAAGTGTGAATTATGCCACCACATGTCCAAGGAAAAGGTCGTATTACTCCAAATGTGAGCTTATGCCTCAATCTCATATATACATATGCTGCAGAGGATCGATGTCACATATATACATCGCATTGCAAGGGTATGGAACAATGTCGAGACCAATGATTAATGCAAAGACAACTTTTGAATGAATCTTAAATGGATAAACCCACAACAGAAATCAGTTATCACTGAACAGAATCTGCACGTCCAAATCTAGTTGTCAAATTACAACAACATTATTACGAGTATGTTCTTGAAACAAGTTAGAAGATTTTCATTCTGCTGAAACGTTTATTTAATAAAGAGGCTGCGGGTTTATGTGGTTTGAGACTGTCAGACGTCTTTGTTTCAAAAACTGAACTGCCAACACCTTGATTTTTCCCGAGTTGTGCTCGCTTATTTATCCTTTGCGTATGTATTTTTCTGATGTTGTTTAACGACTATAGGGGTATGTGGAGACCATTGAGGCTGTTGTTTCCATATTGACTTCAACGCATCATTTATATATATACATATGTTTGGGAGCCGACAGTCATATTTTTAGTAGCCGACATATCTTTGGTATATCATTTAAAAACAATATGTCTGCCATGTGATATATGCATTACATCTATCTACCATGTGATGGATCATATAAGACCTTGTTTTCCATGTAAAAGATGGATCATATAAGACCTTGTCTACCATGCAAGTGTTGTATCCCATGAGTGATGTATTAAACTATGCTACCAGCGTTATGTTTGCCATGTATGGTCATAGGGAATATGTATGCCATGTTTGCCATTAATCAACGTTTGTTCATTGTTGTTAAAAAGGAATTTTTATGTTGTTTCAAAACATATTTGGAACCAAGGATTATGTTTATTAAATATGAATGGTAGTGTGTATCGTAGCATAAGGTAATGTTTTGTAGTGTAAATGTAAGGTAGCATAGGGTAATGTATGGTAGTGTGAATGTATGGTTAGGGTTTTAGGGATTTTAGAGGAAGGTTTAGAATTTAGGATTTTATAAGATAAGGCTTTTAAGGTTTTATGTGTTTAGGATTTACGGTTTGTGCAACAACACAGGTATTAGTATAGACTTAGGGTTTTCATTATCTTCAATGACGACATCATTCTATTAATATCAATGACAACCATAGAACAACAATATTCCCCTTTATTATTGATGGAAATATTCTTGCTCTTCAACATTCTCTCCCCCTTTGACATCAATGGCAAATGGGTTGCCCAAGTGCTCCCACAATCAAGCTGCTTCTTTTATCATATTTTCTTCATCAATAATAATTATTCATAGGTAGATACATTTCTCTCATTGTCATGGTGCTCTTCAATTAACTTTCTCCCCCTAAGCCTTTGCATATATTCATGTAAATAGTCAATCGACTCCCCTTGTCTACATAACCTCCGCTAGCTCTTCTTTTTTCCTTCGAGAAGAAGATTGCATCCTTGTGATCAAGTGGAAGACATATTCAACAATGGTAGATTGGGTGCGTAACAAATCATCTTTCTTTAATGGAGATTATCTTTATATATTGTCCATGTGTGATCCATCAACAATTTCATAAGACTCTTCATGGATTGTTTTTGCAAGAATAGTCACGAGTCACCAGCCCCCCTAATAGTATGCATGGTCTCCTTTTTGGCATAGTCTCATCTTCAAACACTTGGAATATCAAGGATGAATTCATCAAGTCAACAACATGAGTTGTTGGTTGTAGTGTTCAAGAGACTTCTGGATTCAACTTGCTTCCTTATCCATACTTGTGTAACTTTCTTCTCTAGCTTGGTTATCATGGTTTTAGCTTGTTTAGGAATCCAAGTCAAGTTACAATCACGTGCCATATGTCCAATGCAATGGCAATTGAAGCACTCTATCTTGTTCATGATTAATAAATCATGACTTCTTGCAAAATTACTTCTAGGAGATTGACAAGGACCATTATATTTGTCTTTGTAATATGCCCTACAATATTTTTCCATGTGCCCAAAGTTTGTACAAGAATAACAACATCCAAGAAATATAATTTGGTACCTGGGAGATGAAGAGTTCCTTGAAGTACTTCTGAAATATTTTTACTTTGGAATTCTTTGATGATATTCATTGCCTTTTGTATTCTTGATACCATCTGTAAGTCTCCTTGGAGTAGGGTTTATTTTAATGTCATGTTGACTCTTGCCTTTGTTGGAACTGGGAGTATCATTTCTTCCTGGCTTCCTCACATCCTTGTTTTTTGAAACATTATCATCCTTGCTTGAGGATTCATCTGCATAGCCAAGCCCTGATTTATCAAGGGGGGACCTTTGATGACTTAGGATGTCATCTAGGGTTTGAGAGCTTTTAAATTTCTTATTCAACAAGTCAACTTCCTTTTTAAGAGAGACAATTTCTCCTTTCAACTTTTCACAGTCTTCAACTTTCATAACTAGTTGCTTCTTCATTTCTTCCATCATACTTGTTGCTTCGTGTGCTTCATTTTTAAGGGAGATGATATTTGATTTCATTATGAAGACTTATTCATTCTTCTTTGCTAGACTGTTCTCCATTTATTATTTTATTCTTGTAGCTTCACATGTTTCAGCCTTGAAAAGATTGATGTCTGATTTTAGTTTGAAGATTTCTTTATCCTTTTCTTCTAGTTGGCATATCATGGTGTTTCTCTCATTTTCTACTTCATCAACTTGTCCTTCTATGAATGCAAAAGTTTCCATCACCTTCTCGACTCCTTGTGCTTGTTTCCTTGCTTCTTCTAGTTGAGATCTAAGAGACGAGACCTCTTCCTTATATTGACCAATCTCTGCTTCATGATTGTTCAAACTCTTAAGTCTTTTTTCAAGGTGGCTTGACAAAGTTTCTTCCTTTTTTTTTTGCCTTATCCAATTGATTTGTCATAGATATGACTTCTTCATGATGATTTATTTTGTTTTGATGAAATTCCTCCTTAAGTTTAGTAAGCTCTTCATCTCTTTCTTGAACTTGAAGTTTGACAAGGTCAACTTCCTTCCTTGTCTTGTTTTGGTCACCAACTGGTGCTTTCTTCTCAAGTTCCCCATTTTCCTTTTTTCAACCTATTAATCTCTTCCATGGAAGCCATAAGTTTATTCAGGAGATCTTCTTAAAAGTATTCTTTGTTCTCTTCATCTTCTATGTCTTCTTTAGCCTTGTTTTCATCTCTCTTATCTTCAACTTCCTTGATGGATTTTGGACTTCTTTCTTGTTTTCCATTATCGTTTTGACTAGAGATCATTGTCAACGCTCCTTTTGAGTGAAGATCATGAAGTTTCTCCCATACAACTTTTGTTGATGAACATTTTTCAAAATTGGCCTTCACAAAATTTGGTAACCCATTCAAAATTGCCTTCATTTCTCTTGTATTGTACTTCTTAGGAAGGAGCTACTTAGCAGTGGCTGCCTCTCTGACAATTGATGGTATTGATTTTTCATTAGTATATTGAAAAATTCATCGTCAGGGATTAATGTTTCAATTTTATCAAGTGTCTCTTATTTCATATTCAACACAATATGGACTTTGCATGCACTCAGTTCATTGGAGCAAGGCTTTCTGGCTTGCCTTGAATATTGAAAGCAAGTTATAGAAGTGATCCCTAAAGATGGAGCATCATTGACAACGATTCAAGCTCCTCTCATTGGATGTTTTCTAATCCCTCTTCTTCTGATCCTTCCCCTTGTCATCTTCATTTGTTTACAAGGCATGATAAAGATACCCATAAGTCTAAGTTTCAGCCCAAAATCAATTGTAATGATAGTGGAAATGTTACGAGAATATTGTTATTATCACTAATGGTTTGCCTCATTCTAATGAGGGATGTCTTAAGCAAAGAGTTCTCAACACATATTTTAGTGGTTGAGCAAAAGGAAGGATAAGGTTAAAATGATTATATTCAACAATCCCAGTTACATAAGCGGTTGTTGTGGACTTCCCAATCCATGGTGGGAATGCCTCTGCCTTGCATATTTTTTTATTTTTCTTCTCAATGATGAATTTCTTTCCACATATGGGTAGATTAGATTCAAGTATATTGTTTTAATTAAATTGCATTGCCAGTTTGAATCTAAAAATAATTTCTACATGGTATGAGAGCTATAATCATAGTAGAGAAGATAATTCAAGGTTATCATTTAAGGAGGAACGAGTTTTACAGATATATTATTTAGAGCTAGCAGTAGAATTAGGATGTCATTCTATGGTCTAAGTCTCGAGTATTCCCTTGAAGGTAGATCGAATTACATTGCTTGGAAGCACCAAATGGAAGAAGTCATGGAAGACAATGGGATTAAGGAATTCGTTGATAATGATGTCTCGAAACTAGCACCAGTTGATGCCCTAGATATAGCAGATTGGAATAATATTGCCGCCAAGGCGAGGAGGATCATATTGAAGGGAGTACGAGGTGATATTGTCTCTAATATCCACATGAGGGAAACTTTTTTCGGGGAAAATCACCCTAGAGGTTCATTGGGTTACAACCTCCACAGAGCAGGGGCATGCTACTTAAGAAGGACTCACACAACCATACATGTTCATGAAAACTAAATAGAGTAGAACGAGGAAGTTACCCATAGGTCCTACGGTTGAAGTAGATCCCGCAGGGTCCAAACCCTCAGCAACCCTTCTTCCTTCTTAACCTGAAAGACAAGAAGAAACAAGCACGAAGAACTGGTTGTACAGCATATATCTACTCTAAATGTTAGTGAAAACCATATAAAACATCAGATAAACCCTAATGAATTCTTAAATAACAATATTCTCACATATGAAAGCAGACACTAACACGTATATCTGGGGAACAAGATGGTACTTCTGTATTATAAATAGCATGTACAGAAATACGAGTGGAGAGATCACCTGAATCCTTCCACGATCTTCGAGCAGACCGTCGTCTGGATTCATCCCACCCTTGCCTCACTAAGATTCCTTCCGAACTGGTGCATACGAGATGACATATAAAGGGATGATCATCTCAAGGAAACAAGGGTTTCCTATAATGAACTGGGAAGTGCAGGAGGCACGGGAATTCAGACTTGGATAGGGAATACCAACAGAGTATAATATCAATAATTTCTCTCTCTCCCTTAGGCCATACACATGAGGTGCTTTTATACTCCCTCAAAGCAGTTTCATCAGTTGGAAATAGTTGGCCACGTGCTGGGGTGGTTGAACTACCAGAGTAACCATCAACGCAGCCCGAAAATAGGGAATTTTTATATATATTTTTTAATGATTTTAATGGCATACGCGGAAAATTACGTATGGACTCGCGTATACACGCGGAAAAGTCTGGGCATAACCACGTATGGGGATTTTTACACTGTTTTTTAGTGAATTTGTCCAAGTCTGTAGGAATGGGTGCCCAAAACCATCAAAGCAATCATGAATCATATGAAGGTGAGAAATGATGCTATAACAAAACTCCATATGCAATGTGGCATACATTAAAGGAACCGTTCCAGAACAGTAGTGACCACAGGAATATGCAACTAAAATATAAGCCTTAGAATATCAAAATGCAGAAGGGCGACACAATACCATAGTACCTGTTAGCCACCTATATTTTTCAATTATATCAGTTGGTGGCTAAATATTCTTTGCAGCCTTCAAGAAACAAATTCAATCCTGAAACTTGTTGGTGCTTGAAGACTGTTAGTGAGATCACAAACTGCTGGTTGGTTCTTCATACTTTTCCTTCTTCCCAGCCTCTGATTCCCCAAGAAAATCCAAGTCAAGAACTGTTGCTTCCCTTTTTCTTTTCCCCTCCCTCTCCTCCGTTCTACCTTCATTCTCCAATTGCCTTTTCTTCATAAAAACTCCCCACTAAATCATCTATTACCCCTTATCCCTCTAGAAACCTCATTTCCTAAGGCTAAAAACCCACCTTTTGGCCTATCGGAACCCCTTTCCCCTTTTTCAAAAATCATTGAAAAACATATAAAAGCGCATATTTCCGTGCGCCAAGCTTTAGCCCCTCGGCTAAGCCCCTGCCTTTTCTCCATTCATATGCCCCGACGCCAGAACCGTGAGCTAAATCCTATGGGCGCTTAATACTTGGAATTTATTTATTACCCGAAAACATTGAAAACCTTTGAAAAACGCAAAGTCGGGTTTATTTTATTTTTCCACCAAAGAAAATCATATTGAAACTCAGCCGTCGATCTGTCCCACGGATCAACGGTGCGGAGTGTACCCCTCATTTGGTGGACCCCCCTTCGCCGCACTGTTTTCCATTTCCACCGGTTTTGTGCCCGCACCACCTTTCGTCCGGGGGCGGTTTTATACCGTCGGCCAGCGATCCCACACGCTGGCCGACACGTGTTCGCCACTTCATCCCAAAACCGCCGTGCCCCCTCTATTGCCCGCGCGTTAAACCTCGTCCTATGGCCCCGCAGTGGGATTCACCCCCGCCGTCGGATCTGGGCCCTCCCATCCGACGGTCCCTGATCGCCTTTTTCGCTCACCCTTTAATGAACTCGCCCGCCCGTTAAAATATCCCCCGACACATTTGAAAGACGATCTCCACCGTCGATCTCCATAGATACGGCAGCTCTCTGATCCTCTCTCCCAATTCCATAGTACGATTCACCTTCTTCCCGAATTGTTTATTCAAAATGTCTGACGAATTGGGTGTAATATGATCAGTATCTGCGGTAAACTCAATTCTCCCGCACGCCTTCCGATGCAATCTATCCATATAACGCAGGATTTCCTCATTTTTCTTGTATTTTGCAGGTTTTTAAGGTTTTTCTTCGTATTCTATGAAAATCTAAAGGATGGGGGTGACGACTCCAGTCCTTCCGATTAATCCAGGGAATCGATCATACGGAGAAGAACAATGATATCAACAAAGTTTCATGAGCTTTGGTTGCCGCACATCCCTGTAAAGCTTGAAGAATGCCGTCAATATCAGAGTAGAGAAAGAGTATCAGATTCTGAAGACAGAATGAACCAGAGCAGCAGTTTTATGAATAAATTGGCGGGGATTACGGCTGAGACGGTTGTCAAAAGCCTAATCCCCGGCTCAGAACACGGATTAAAGCAAAACCTAAAAGTGTTCATCAGACGTTGCCTCCACCGCCATACTTTGAGGCGAATTGATTCCTCAATCACCACAGTGCCACCTATTGCTTCAGGACGATCAGTCAGAGGCCGAATTTATTAAACAAGATCAGATACTATGCCTCGGAATAGCCAAGAAGTTATTTATGCACCAGATTTCATTCCAGAATATTTGCAGAATAGCCCTAATAGTATGCAGAGCCTCAAAGGTCAACAAAAGCTCCCTTCGAGCTTACTTCTTAAGTATAAACACATTAATGCAATGTAACACCTGTAGAATTTCTTCATCGAACCTCACGGGGTCAGGAAGACATTAATTCTGCATTGATTGTATTTGAGATCTTTTTATCAGATCTCACCTCCTCATCCTTCTATAAATACTCCAGAAGAAGATGAGTGAGGGGTTGGATTATTTGGTTGTCAATGTAATTGTTGAAGCGCTGTAGCTGTTTCTGAGTGGAAAACTCTTGACTGTAAATAGTGGTTTCATGGGCCCTTGGAGCTCTGCTTGTAACAGATAGGTTAGGTTGTGAGGAGAGGTGAATTAAAACATTGGATTTAAAGATTGTAACCGGTTTGAAGCAATCAATACAAGCTGATTTATGGGATCCTGGTCTATGCTGATGGTGATGTTATTCTCACTGTAACTTGTCATTTTATTTCAGTTTCCAATTTGTTTCATTTTCCACTATAAAGAACAGTTTAAACGGTGTTAGAATTTGCTGTATACCAGTGATCTTCTCTGGCTGAAAAATCTTTATCCCAATGTTTTCTTCTTATTGTGTTATTTAGAAATGATTTAATTCGGTCTAAGCACAGAGATGCTGGCGTTCCCTCATCTTTTCGTCACTGCTGAATGTTATTTTTAAATGTTACTTTCATATATGTTGTGTGAGGAATGAATTGAGGAAATCAAAGGTTAGCCCTGAGTCCCTTTCTTGTTTGCTCAACTATTTGTCTGTTTCCCTTAGGATGTGTCAAAAGCTGAGTAGTTTCGAAGTACTTATCAGATCTTGGGCCATTCTGTGTTATCTTGGTGATTGTCTTGGAAGCAACTAAGTAAAGGAGAACTAAGATGAGGAGAAAGGTGAGCCCTGCCCGCTAGTCTCTGCTCTAAAGGTTGCCTTCAAGTTTCCCTTTGTTTTTTTATCTGTGTTCTATTAGAAGTGTATCAAAGGCTGGATAGTTTCAAAGTACTTACCAGATCCTAGTTTGCTTCTATGTTTTCCTTAAGTGCCTGGTCAAAGGCTGGCTAGTTTCAAAGTACTTACCAGATCCTGGGCTGCTCTTTGTTCTGCATCTGTTAATTCCCTTCCTTTTTGTATCACCCCATTCCATAAATCAAACTTCAAAGAGATCCTTAGGCCTAGATGACTTGCCCCATAGATTACTCTTGAACCTGGATGTTTCAATTAAATTCCCTTATGACTCCATAGCCCAATGGATTGAAAACTTGCCATCATCTTTCTTTAGAATCAAAGCTTATTTTGTTCACTTGCAACTTCTCACCTTTGAACCTATTTGCATATAGATCTTTCCGTCTTAGACAGCAACTATGTTCAACCATCTGAGAAAACCAAACAAAACCCTTGACCTTCATAACTAGCCTAATATCATCACCCCAAACTTCAAAGACAATATCCATCTTTTTACATATTGGAGAGATCCCTCTCCGGATTCAGGAGGGCTAGATCCTAGAATCCCAAAGTTGGTTGAAATGATGTTAACTCTGTGATCGGACTTTGCCAATCTTGCTTGTCACAGAGACCTAACATTTCTGGCGACTCCGCTGGGGAGCAACTCAGAGTCTTTTACATTCAAATCTATTTCAAATCTATTCATAAAGAAGCTTGCGTTGCAAACCCAGAAACTCCTAACACCTTGAGAGTCATAAGCAGCCTTTCCAAGCACTACCAAGAAAATGGCAATTAAGATGAAGATCAATTGAATCAGTGACAAACTAGGTCAACCCTAGAATTCTTTTAAGTTTTCATCTAACCTTGGAAAATCAGCTAGCTTAGCCATAAGGATAGACTGTCTTTGTTTCACAACCGTAGCTAAGTTCTGAGGCAAAGTTAGGACATTCTTTTAAAAAACCACAAATATATACAATTCAAAAAATACCAAAAACATTTCAGATTGGTAGTAAAACACTAGTTTTGATACCTTGTCTACGTCTTTGATGTGTTTTACCCTATACTCTTAGACAGAGTCTGGAAAGGGCCAAGTAGCCTCTGGATCTCATCCTCTTTGGGGGGTGACATATCTGGTGAATGCCCTCCCAGTCAACCTCTGGTTAGAGTTTGTTGTGTTTTGAAATATCCTTGAGAAGGAATGTTTCACAAACACTGTGGTGGACAGTGTACTCATTTGGAAACATTCTGAACCATCCACCTGGCGACTCCACCATCCTGAACAGACCTTAAGACTCCACTGGAAAGAACCCTTATCATTATAAAATCATTCAAATTTAGTTAGAGGACTGCAGGATTCGAATTGAGAAAACAGATTAGTTAACCGTCTAAAGATTGTCATATCTGGTTGAACTTTTCTTGTTTAGATTGGGTCTAATCACATAAACATTGTGGCTCCTAAAAAGATTCACACTAGAGCCCATCCTGATCCAGATCCTCCTGAAATAGTTGATAACCCAGAAATAATTCTTAGGAAGTCTCCTAGGATACAGTCTTCAACTATTTTCAGACCACCCCTAAGAGCTAATTCAGTTCCTGAGAATCTTTCAGCTCTTCATGAATCACAAATTGGGTTATTAAACCCATTCAGAACTAGGTCATTTGGTGATTTAGATCAGTTAGATTCTGAGCCTACACTTTCATCTCCCAAAACCAGTGAGACTCTTGGGAATAGAGAATCAACACCTCCTGATTTACATTTCTTACATAATCTAGGTGTCTCTCATCCGAGATCAGCTCAGAGATCTACTGTTGTTCCATCCACTTCTGTTCATCTTTCATCCACTGTTCAAACCACTCCACTTCAACCCACACCCCCTCTTGTAAATACACCCCCACCACATATCATGGCAGCATGGTATGCTCCCTTATTCCTTCCTGTACCATTAGTCAACCTTCCACAGGACTATCAGTCCAAAATTCCATTATATGATGCTAATAATACCATAACAGCATCTCAACATGTGGATAAGATGAATGACTACTTTGACAGAAATGAAATCGATAATGAATCTGTCAAAATCAGATTGTTTGCTCAAAGTTTGGGGGGAGAAGTGAGAAAATGGTTTAAAGGTTTAACCCCCCACAGTATTAACGATCTCCAAACCTTCCATCAAACATTCTTAAACAAATGGGAAGTAAGGAAAAACCCTCTCCAAGTCCTTGCCGACTATAACAATATCCATAGGAACCCTGGGGAAAGTGTACAAGCTTATTGTACCAGGTTTAACAGTGTATATAATGCACTTTCCCCCGAACTAAAACCTCCTCAGGGATCAGCCTTAAACAAATTCCCTGAAGGGTTTGATCCAGACATGACTTATTCACTCAGAGAAAGAGTCTTTGCAACCCTTGAAGATATGCAAAGAGGTGCTCTTTCTGTGGAGGTAAACCTCATGGAGAAGAGAGCAAGGATGAAAGCTGAGAAGAGAGTATCTTTTAGAGAGGAATCCACCCCTTCTACTTCAAGCTCAAAGATGGAAAGAATGATGGAAGAAATGATGAAGAAAATGAGCATTCTAAAGAGAGCACAAGCAAGTCTAAATCAAAACGCTCCTCAAAATAGAAATCAAAACCAGAATCAGAATCTTAGAAGAAATCAACCTCCAAACAGACCCAGGGAAGATGATCAGCAGGTCATTCCTCCCTTTCATCAGAACTTTTTAAGTGAGGTTGAACAAACAGATCAAATAATAGAGGAAGATGATATAAATTTATTTGGGGTAGATGATGATGATTTTGAGGTTCATTATGACAATAAACAGGGTCTTTATACACCTTACGATGACAGAAGAAATGATAATGAGAATAGCTATCAGAACATGGAGAACACTGTCATAGAGCCTTTAAGGGAATATGAACTCAGAAGTAGATCTAATCAACAAACCCCCAACAATAAAACCTCTGACAAACCTTCTTAAAATAGCACTGCAACCAAGTCTAAAACAATCAAACAAAAGGACAAAGCGGTGGTAGTTAATTCTGGTAATGGTAAAGAGAAAGACACTCGAATTATTGAAAAACAGAGTGCAAACATTAGTAGTACTAGCACTTCGGTTAGTACTCCTGGAAAGACAACTGTTTCAACTGTAGATAAACCAAATCAGCAAGTTGTTATTGCTGATAAAATGGCAGTAAACAAGGCTGAAGTCAATACTTTGAAGAGTCAAAACCTTTTTAGCCTAGAACAGGAAATCTCAAAGATCAAAATCTTTGTTCCTTTGACTGAGTTAGCTGCCCAACACGTATATAGGTCCAAAATTTTGAAGGCTTTAAACTTAGAAGATAATGAAGATACTCTCAATCTTAATGATGACCAACCAGAGCTTATTTTTGGTCCAAAGATTGAAGGAAAATTCCAGGAAGGTCTTGTCCCTCCCTTTTATGTAAGCCTAAACATTCATGACAAAATTCTGCATAATGCTATGCATGATTCAGGTGCTTCCCATAATTTAATGCCAAAAGCTGTAATGGAAAGCCTGGGTCTTGAAATTACCAGACCTTACAAATACCTGTACTCCTTTGACTCAAGCAGGGTTAAGTGTCTTGGATTGATTAAAGATCTCTGTGTTAATCTAGCCCAAATTCCAGCTAAATGTTTAGTCATGGATGTTGTTGTGGCTGATGTCCCCCCAAAGTATGGAATGCTTTTGTCACGATCTTGGGGGCTAAGTTGCAGGGGACCATGCAAATGGACATGACCTATGCAACTATCCCTGTTTTTAACCAAACTAGGAAACTTTATAGGGAATCCCACATGCAGTACACAGTGACTAGTCAGGATAGGCCTCAAAACTCCCCCCTCTATGCTATGAACACGAGCCTTGATTATTTTATCATGTTTAATGATGAAACACTCATAGAACAAATTATTTCAATAGAATCCATGGCTGGAGTAAAAGAGGAGGAAAACGACGCTGAATTGCCAAAACAGTCTATTGTATCTGAAGATCCTGGCAAATTAAACACAGATCTGGAACTGCAAGTCATCAATCCCTTGAACTTAATATTTGGCAGTCAGGAAGACAGTCCTCAACCCAATGAAGAACTTGAGGAATCAAATGATACAAAGTCCATTCATCAAACGGAAAATCTGCCTCTCTGGACTATGTACTTTGATGGGTCATGCACCAAAACAAATGCTGGTGCAGGTGTCTGGATCACTAACACTGAAAACGATCATGCAGAATGTATTTCATGCAAATTAAACTTTCAGTGTTCCAACAAAATAGCAGAGTATGAATCCCTTCTCTTAGGCTTACATCTTCTGAAAAAACTAGGTGCCAAGAGAATCAATGTTTATGGGGATTCTGAATTAATCACTAGGCAGGTCAATGGGGAGTATAATGCAAATCACCCCAGACTTAGGGCCTACAGGAATGATGTCATTGATCTTTTGAAAACATTTGAGGAGTACACCTTATCTTTTGTCCCAAGAAAAAGAAACATTGCAGCCCACAATTTAGCCTTTGCTGCTAGAACCTGCCCAATGCTGTATGATGACACCTCTCGGATAAAATTCAGACCAGCTATCCCAGATAACAAGAAATATTGGTAGGTATTTGATGGAGATAAACAAATAGAAGACTTCATGCAATTCAGAAATGAGTTTGAACCCCATAGTTCAGATTCAGACTATGATACAGACTGCAGTGAAGAAAATTTTCTTGGTGAAGAAGAACCATCTCCACGGCTGGTAGATATAAACCTTCAGACTATCATATCTACACACCAAACAGAGTTAAGTTCGAAACCTGAAACAGAAGAAATGGAAACTCTGCATTCTAAAGATGATAGTTTGCCCAAGGGCTTGGCCCCTCTAGAGGAACTGTTTAATTTTGATGATGTGGCCAAAAGACCTAAACTGGAACCTGTAGAAACTGAAGTAGAGGAATGCAATATAGGCAGTGAGGAAAAACCGAAATTGATCAAGCTGTCTAAAACCTTGCCAGCTCACATTAAACTCAAATACTTAGAGCTGTTCAAAGAGTTTTCTGATGTTTTTGCGTGGAGTTATGAAGATCTCAAATCCTATGACACTGAAATAATACAGCACAAAATCCCTCTTAAAGAAAACCAAAAACCATTCAAACAAAAACTGCGCAGAATCAACCCTGCCCAGTTGCCATTGGTTAAGAAGGAAATCATGAAGATGCACGATGCTGGTATTATTGTCCCTATTAGATATTCTGAGTGGGTATCTAATCTGGTGTCTGTTAGGAAAAAGACTGGATAAATCATACTTTGTATAGACTTCAGGAATTTAAACAAAGCTTCATTGAAAGACAACTACCCTTTGCCCAAAATGGATCATATCTTACAAAGGGTGGTGGGGTCTAAAAGAATTTCTTTGCTGGATGGATATTCAGGGTATAATCAAGTCCTAGTCCACCCTGATGATCAATTAAAGACAGCTTTTACTACACCATGGGGCACTTTCATGTATGTGAAAATGCCTTTTGGTTTAATGAATGCTGGAGCAACCTTTCAGAGAGCCATGGACATAGCATTCTCGGAAGAATTGGGCTTCTTCATCATTATCTATTTGGATGATGTAACTGTGTTTTCAAAAACAAATGAAGAACACTTAGAACATTTGAGGAAAGTTTTCGAGAAGTGCAGAAGGTTTGGGATATCTTTGAACCCCAAGAAGACATTATTTGGTCTCCAAGAAGGTAAGCTTCTTGGGCATATCATTTCCGAGCAGGGCATAAAGATAGATCCCATGAGGATTGAGGCCATATTGCAAATCTCCCATCCTCGAAATATCAAAGAGTTGCAGTCTTTCATTGGAAAGATAAACTTTTTGAGAAGGTTCATCCCCAACTTGGCTGAGCTCCTTAGAAATATCACAAACATGTTGAAGAAGGAGCAAGGGGTAAAATGGACCGCAGAAGCAAAGACATCCTTTGAACTGGTGAAACAAGCGTTAACCAAAACACCGGTTCTCATAAGTCCTGATTTTTCAAAAGATTTTTACATCTTCTCATTTGCATCAGAACATACTATAGCTGCTGTCCTTTTACAGAAAAATCCACAAGGACAAGAGCAACCCATTGCATTCTTTAGCAAGGCATTGAGGGATGCCCCTTTGAGGTATAACATTATGGAAAAACAGGCTTTTGCTTTGGTAAAAGCTTTAAAAGACTTCAGGGTATACATCCTTCACTCACACATCATTGCCTTTGTCCCAAATTCGGTTGTAAAAGACATTCTAACCCAGGATCCAGATGGTAAGAGAGGTAAGTGGATTGCTGTTATTCTTGAATATGATTTAGAGATTATACCCACTAAGCTTATCAAAGGTCAGGGTCTAGCTAAATTAATGGCTGAATCAAATTGTGAAGTTCTTGATATTAATATGATTAATGCTTTGGATGACCAAGAAGAATTCTCAACTCCCATTGTTGAGGATTATTTTGCGAATTCTCCTTGGTATACTGATATTGTTTATGTTTTGCTAAATTTAAACACACCTCCTGGTTTATCCAAAACAAAGGCAAGATTCCTAAAGTTAAAAGTTGTAAACTATTGCATTATTGATAAATGTCTTTATTGGAAAAATGCTAGTAGTATATTTCTTAAATGTTTGCCTGAGTTTGATGCAGAAAAGATTAAGCAGGAATTCCATGAAGGAGAGTGTGGAGGCCATTTGTACTGGAAGTCAACAGCCAACAAAATTTTGAGGGCTGGTTTTTATTGGCCTACTCTTTTTCCTGATGTACATAAACTGACAACCACTTGCCATAAATGCCAATTGTTCGAGGGCAAGAGAAAATTACTACCCCTTCCTCTGCATCCAATTACTGTTGAAGCCCCTTTTCAACAGTGGGGACTTGACTTCATAGGAGAAATCCACCCACCATCCTCTGCCCAACATAGGTGGATCCTTACTGCCATAGAATACTTCACTAAGTGGATAGAAGCCATTCCATGTAGACAGGCCAATGACTCAGTTATCATTAAATTCATAGAAACCAACATCCTCTCCAGATTTGGCTGTCCTACCAAGATCATTACAGATAATGCAGCAGCATTTGGATCAAAGAGAATGGTAGAATTCTGTCATAAATACTAGATAACATTGGGACACTCCACAACCTATTACCCTCAAGGTAATGGACTTGCAGAGTCTTCCAACAAAAGCTTAGTGAACATAATAAAGAAACTGTTGGAGGACAACAAGAAGTCTTGGCACGTAAAGCTGAACCATGCACTCTGCGCTGATAGATTGACATTGAAGAAATCCATTGGTATGTCACCCTTCCAGCTTGTGTACGGTACTGATGCAATCTTTCCTAACAGCCTTGGTGTACCAGTTATGAAGTTAATTCAAGAGTTGCAGACTGAAGAGAATGACATAATCAAAAGAATGAATCAGACCATTCATCTTCAGCAAACCAGGGAGGAGGTGTACAACAAAGCATTACAGAAGCAAGACAATATCAAGAAGATATTTGACAGAAGAACAAAGGCCAACAACTTCAAAATTGGGGACAAAGTTTTAAAGTGCGACTCAAAGAGGGAGGACAAGGGAAAGCATGGTAAATTTGACAATCTATGGCTTGGCCCTTACTCTATTCATTCAGTTGCTGGAAACAATGCATTCTTCTTACAAGAACTGAATGGAGCAGAATTGTTTGGGGGTCCTGTCAATGGCAGGATGCTTAAGCATTACCTTTCTTAAGCTATTCTATGTTTTGAAGCCTTTTTACCTTTTCCATTGTAAATACTTCATCCATCATTTGTATTCAAAGTTATGAAAAATCAAAAAATACAAAAACAAAGAAAGAAAGAAAAGAGGGCAGAAGTGAAAAACAAGAAAGGCAAGGCCCCATGCCAAAAAAGAGAAATGAATCTGAAAGTGTGCAAGCTTAAATGCCACTCCTTGAAACACACCTCTAATTGGTCAAACTGTTTAATCTTGACTAATTAGCTTTCAATTTTCTGCTGATAGGGTAGCAAATTTGATTTGCCAAACTGTTTAATCTTGGCTTATCAGTAGATAGAGTAGGGTAGAAATTAAGGTTCAAACCAGCTCAAAATCTGAACCAAAGTTTCCAAAGAGATGACTCAAAACTACTCCAATTTCTGAGTCAAAGAGAAAAGACCTGGTTCTAATTCGCTCAAAACTTGAACCAGAAGAGAAGCAAAGATAGCTCACTGAAAAGAAAAAACAGAGCTGGGAATATGAGAGAAGGCCATAATGAGAAAATTTTCAGATCTTAAGCCTTCTGTTTTGATTTAAATTTTTCTGCAAATAATAATCTATGTGCAGTTTGTCTTTATGCCATATATCATAGCAAGTCAAACAGCTCAATCTTGACTTGGCTATTTTTAAATTTCTGTTGTAGAATTTAGAGAATAAAAGTTTGTTGGACTGTTTAAACCCAACAAACAGTAGAATAGGTAGAGGAATATCTGAATATCTGAGCTCAACTGTTTAATCTGAGTTCAGGGAGAAATAAGGAGTAGAAGTAGATTAGATTTCCTGCTTTCAAAAGAATAAAATGTTGTGTTAAGAGTTTGCCAATCCAAGTGCACTCTGATGAAGAAAAAATGTTAGATTAGTAGGATTGGGGTAGGTAGAAGTTGTATTGATGAAATTCATCTCTCTTTCATGACTGACATTATTTTGTCCAGAAGAAAAGCAAGAGCAAGTGATGGGTCAGACACCAGTCATCATCCCAGAGAAATCAAGTCTGAATTCTTGATACCTTCAAGAAGACACCATCCCCAAGTGGAGCCACTGTTAGCCACCTGTATTTTTCAATTATATCAGTTGGTGGCTAAATATTCTTTGCAGCCTTCAAGAAACAAATTCAATCCTGAAACTTGTTGGTGCTTGAAGACTGTTAGTAAGATCACAAACTGCTGGTTGGTTCTTCATACTTTTCCTTCTTCCCAGCCTCTGATTCCCCAAGAAAATCCAAGTCAAGAACTGCTGCTTCCCTTTTTCTTTTCCCCTCCCTTTCCTCCGTTCTACCTTCATTCTCCAATTGCCTTTTCTTCATAAAAACTCCCCACTAAATCATCTATTACCCCTTATTCCTCCATTAATCTCATTTCCTAAGGTTAAAGACTCACTTTTTGACCTATCGGAACCTTTCTCCTTTTTGCAATAATCAGTTAAAAACCATAGAAAAACATGCATTTCTATGCGTTAGGTTTTAGCCCCTCAGGCTAAGCCCCTTTTCCATTTTTTCCTCCACACGACCGGCCGCTCAAGTCTAAAGGCGCTAAACCAAGGCGCAGTCCCGCTCCGCCCTTTTTCCCTTAAAACCTTCGAAAGACCCATCTTTATAAGGTTCGGGCGTGAAATATTAATCCACGTGCTTCCTCTGCTCCGAATCCTCCCAGCCGTCAATCTGCCCCACAGATCAACGGAGCGGAATACCCCTCATCTGGTGGACCCCCCTTCGCCGTGCTGTTTTCCATTTCCACCGGTTTTAGCCCGCACCACCTTTCGTCCAGGGGCGGTTTTATACCGTCGGCCAGTGATCCCACACGCTGGCCGACACGTGTTCGCCACTTCATTCCAAAACCGCCATGTCATGTTTATTGCCCGCGCATTAATCCTCGTCCCGTGGCCCTGTAGCGGGATTCACCCCCGCCGTCGGATCTGGGCCCTCCCATCCGACGGTCCCTGATCGTCTTTTCCTTTCACCCTTTAACGAACTCGCCCGCCCGTTAAAATCTCCCCCGACACATTTGAAAGACGATCTCCACCGTCGATCTCCATAGATCGACGGCTCTCGTTCACTCTCCCGATTCCATGGTACAGTCCACCTTCTTCCCCGTTGACTGTTCAAAATGCTCCCAACCGTTGATTGTAATATGATCAACGGCTCTGATCGCTCAATTCTCCCGCACGCCTTCCAATGCAGTCTATCCATATAACGCAGGATTTCCTCATTTTTCTTGTTTTTTGCAGGTTTTTAAGGTTTTTTCTTCGTGTTCTATGAAGATCTAAAGGATGGGGGTGACGACTCCAGTCCTTCCGATTAATCCAGGGAATCGATCATACGGAGAAGAACAATGATATCAACAAAGTTTCAGGAGCTTTGGTTGTCGCACATCCCTGTAAAGCTCGAAGAATGCCATCGATATTAGAGCAGAGAAAGAGTATCAGATTTTGAAGACATAATGAACCAGAGCAGCAGTTTTATGAATAAATTGGCGGGGATTACGGCTAAGACGGTTATCAAAAGCCTAATCCCCGGGTCAGAACACGGATTAAAGCAAAACCTAAAAGTGTTCATCAGACAGATCGCCTCCACCGCCATACTTTGAGGCGAATTGATTCCTCAACCACCACAGTGCCACCTATTGCCTCAGAATGCTCAAACAGAGGATGAATTTATTGAACGAGATCAGATATTATGCCTCGGAACAACCAAGAAGTTATTACTGCACCAGATTTAATGACAGAATGTTTGCAGAGTAACCCTAACCATACGCGGAGCCTCAAAGGTCAACAAAAGCTCCCTTCGAGCTTACTTCATAAGTATAAGCGCATAAATGCAGTAGAACACCTGTGTAAATTCTTCGTCGAGCCTCCCAGGCCAGGAAGACTTTAATTCTGCATTTATTGTATTTGAGATATTTTTATCAGATCTCACCTCCTCATCCTTCTATAAATACTCCAGAAGAAGATGAGTGAGAGGTTGGATTTTTTGGTTGTCAATATAATTGCTGAAGCGTTGTAGCTGTTTCTGAGTGGAAAACTCTTGACTGTAAATAGTGGTTTCATGGGCCCTTGGAGCTCTGCTTGTAACAGATAGGTTAGGTTGTAAGGAGAGGTGAATTAAAACATTGGATTTGAAGATTGTAACCGGTTTGAAGCAATCAATACAAGCTGATTTATGGGATCCTGGTCTATGCTGATGGTGATGTTATTCTCACTGTAACTTGTCATTTTATTTTTGTTTTCAATTTGTTTCATTTTCCACTGTAAAGAACAGTTTAAACAGTGTTAGAGTTTGTTGTATATCAGTGACCTTCTCTGGCTGAAAAATCTTTATCCCAATGTTTTCTTCTAATTGTGTTATTTAGAAATGATTTAATTCAGTCTAAGCACAGAGATGCTGGCGTTCCCTCATCTTTTCGTCACTGCTGAATGTTATTTTTAAATGTTACTTTCATGTATTTTGTGTAAGGAATGAATTGAGGAAATCAAAGGTTAGCCCTGAGTCCCTTTCTTGTTTGCTCAACTATTTGTCTGTTTCCCTTAGGATGTGTCAAAAGTTGACTAGTTTCAAAGTACTTATCAGATCTTGGGCCATTCTGTGTTATCTTGGTGATTGTCTTGGAAGTAACTAAGTAAAGAAGAACTAAGATGAGGAGAAAGGTGAGCCCTGCCCGCTAGTCTCTGCTCCAAAGGTTGCCTTCAAGTTTACCTTTGTTTTTAATCTGTGTTCTATCAGAAGTGTATCAAAGGCTGGATAGTTTCAAAGTACTTACCAGATCCTAGTTTGCTTCTATGTTTTCCTTAAGTGCCTGGTCAAAGGCTGGCTAGTTTCAAAGTACTTACCAGATCCTGGGCTGCTCTTTGTTCTGCATCTATTATTTCCCTTTCTTATTGTATCACCTCATTCCATAAATCAAACTTTAAAGAGATCCTTAGGCATAGATGACTTGCCCCATAGATTACTCTTGAACCTGAACGTTTCAATTAAATTCTCTTATGACTCCATAGCCCAATGGATTGGAAACTCGCCATCATCTTTCTTTGTAATCAAAGCTTATTCTGTTTGCTTGCAACTTCTCACTTTTGAACCTATTTGCATATAGATATTTCTACCTCAGACAGCAACTATGTTCAACCATTTGAGAAAACCAAACAAAACCCTTGGCCTTCATAACTAGCCTAATATCATCACCCCAAACTTCAAAGACAATATCCATCTTTGTACATATTGGAGAGATCCCTCTCCGGATTCAGGAGGGCTAGATCCTAGAATCCCAAAGTTGGTTGAAATGATGTTAACTCTGTGATCGGACTTTGCCAATCTTGCTTGTCACAGAGACCTAACACCTATGATTCTCCCCATTTTAGAAGTTAATTTTTTCGGAGATGGGCTACCTTCATTGGGAAGGGTTGCACAATATCCTGTAGTAAAATTGCTCTCACAAGAATCTTCAACACCATTCTCATTACTTGTGTTCTTTATGTCTTAATTGGAATAAAATGACAAGGTATGCACCTTACAATCGCCAAGATTACCTAAAAAAATTTCATTTACAAACTTTCTGGAAAGACTACTTTCCACTGAATTTTACATGTTACATAACAATGTCTGATGTATGAATAACATACCTTTTATCACCCCTATTAAGAATTTATTCCTCTAAACATTTTCCATCATTCTATGAATAATTATTTTGATCACTTGAAATGGGTCTCTTACAATCTCTCTTTCCATTATTATAAGTTTCTAAAAAAACCCACTTCGATTATTTATTATTTACACTTATATCTATATATATATATCTATATATTCTTAATTGTAGTTTTAGTGCACTTCCAATTTGGTTGAATCCGCAAAATATGGCACAAAACTACCAAATTTTTCGATCGTTCATAACATATGTCTACACCATTGTTAAAATTACATCCACAAGACCGAGTGTTGGAGTGCCCCACTAGCCCTCGACTTTTCTTTATCCGTAAAAAGATGATGAAATGCCTCCAGTTTCTTTTGAGATTTTTTTGTTGAGGTTACATGTTAGGTCCCTATATTACTAGTGTAGTACCTTATTGTGTTAGTGTAGCCCCCTTATTTCTATTTTTATACCCCTATAGTCCCCATATTTTTATTATTGTTCCCAATAAAACCATGTTATTGTTATTATTGTGCCCTTACATTATTATTGTTAGGTCAGCTAGGATTATATTGTGACCCCATGGACTCCTATATATAGAAATGAGGTTTTTTCATTTGTATCATCCAAGAATTGTTCATTGATGTAATGTAAAGGAGTTTCCCCCTCGAAGTGGCTGATTTATAAGGCATTAATCTCTCTTTTCTTCTATTTTTGAAGTTGGTTTCATAGCATTTGATATCAGAGCTTTAGATTCTAGGGTTTCGCTGCTCCAAAAAGGTCATCATGGAATTTTCACTATAAATTTTTCCTACGAGGGTTCACACACTAAAAAAATTACCCATTTCAAAGAAATCCTAAGGAACTTCATGTAAAAATTTCATATCTTGGTTCACAATATGTTCGGAGATATTATCTGTGGAAGTTAAGGTTTTTGCAGGCTCCCGAATTTCATCTAAAAGAGGTGACCTGGGGAAAATCGTCATAACTCTCTCTCTCTCTCTGAGCATCGGATTGGAATTCCGTAAAAAGTGGTCGAAATCAAACGGCTTGTAGTTTCCCGTGTATCAATTTTAGAGCTAAAGGTGTAAACAGTGACACATGGAACACCATACAATTTCTCTCTACTGAACCAGTCCATAATTAGTTCATTGTGGGAGATTGGGCATAAATTTGCCTTGAAGAATCCAAATGTAAAAATTTATAGTTTCCCACCCCGGTTTTCAGTTTCACCTTATTACTCCAAAATAGTTAAATGCCCTTTCCCATATCCATACATTTAACAAGCTGGAAAATAATTTTTCTGAAAACACAAATTCTAGAAAAATTACAGAATGCTGGAAAATGCAGAAATAAATATCAACACACATAAAACAGTCATTCACACATTTTGACACATATATTTTTGGTCAACATGACCCTGGAAAAACCCCCTACAACTCTTGGGGAAAACCAGTTCAAAAGCTCCTTCTTATTTCTGGAAAATGCTTTTTACAGTGAGAGAAATGTTCAGCAAAAAATCAACAAACAGACTTTTACAACTTATCTCGTTTTCCGTGCTTAAACACCGCCTCGGAAAATGTGCAAACAGCGAAAATCAAAACAGCAATAAATGATGTACGGCCTCCTCGATTTTTGTGCCAAATTTCAGCCTTAAATGCTATTGTACGGCTTGCCTAGAAAAGCGTGCAAGCTACCACAAAATCTGTTGTACGATTTCTACCTCAAAATGCGTGCCAAAGGTACAGCCACTTGCTGTACGACCTCCCTCAAATTTTTCTCCTCGAAATTTGTGCAAATCTGATGTACGGCCTTCCTTCCTCAAAAATCGTGCCAAAAATCTGCCTCACTGTGTGCTAAATCAGCTGTACGGTCTTGCTGAAATGTCTTGCTGAAATGCTGCCTTGGAATGTGTGCCAAGCTGCTGCCTCCTTCTCCTCACTGCCCAAAAATCTCCCTTGCTCTCTTGCTCTCCTTCTCTCAATCTGCTCATGAAAGAATGAATGACCTTTTTCTCCTTTTCCTCCTTTAACCTAACCCTAAGTGACTTTTGGGGAATCCCTAAATCCAATGGCTGAAATAGATTGAGATCTAGGGATGAGATTAAATGCTCATTTAAATCTCACTTTCTATTTTTTAATTCACCCCACTTTAATAAAGACCCACTTAGTCATTTATTTCCAAAGTCACTTTTTCCTTTCTAATTTTATATTGACTTTATTAAAAGTCACTTTAAAATTAGACTTTAGTAACTTTATCACTTAAAGTCACTTTTAAATTAGATTTGACTTTATAACTTTATAAAGTCACTTTAGGAGAAAAATTAAATTCTTTTTGGACACTTTTCCCTAGGCCAAAGATCAAAGCCTTAGGGAACCACCTGTCCTCTGGTAACCAAATTTCAACACTCCCTCTTACCGAGGAAGGTGTTCCTCACCACACCCATCTTGTCTCTGAAGTAGATATGCTTGCCCCGTGGTAAGGCTTTAGTAAGAATATCTGCAACCTGCTCATCAGTGGGAATATACTCAAGCTTCACAGCTCCTTTCTGAACATAGTCTCTGATGAAATGATATTTGATCCCGATATGCTTTGACCTATCATGAAATACTGGATTCTCCGTGAGTTTAATGCAACTACGATTATCACAGTAAATCACTGAAGGTCTCAACGGCTGACCAAATAAGCCAAACAACATCTTGCGAAGCCAGATGGCCTCACAACTAGCTAGACTGGCTGCCATATACTCTGCTTCCGCTGAACTCAATGCTACTGACTGCTGCTTTCGGCTGAACCATGACACCACTGCCGAACCCAACCCAAAACAACACCCTAAAGTGCTCTTCCTATCAGAAGCACAACCTGCCCAATCAGAATCAGTGTAACCTGCCAATCTCACTCCATCCCCCTGCCTGTAGTCCGGACCATAATCCACTGTCCCCTGCAAGTACCGCAAAATGTGTTTTGCAGCCACCCAGTGAACCTTCCTAGGCTCACACATAAACTGACTCATCGTGTTGACTGCAAAACAAATATCTGGTCTAGTGTTGACCAAATACATCAAGGAACCAATCAGCTGTCTGTACAATGTGGGATTCACCAACTCGGAATCTGAAGCATGAAGCTTCTTCCAGTTGGTGATCATCGGTGTCGACATGGGTTTACAATCCTCCATGTGGAATCTGCCAAGGATATCCACAATATACTTCCCCTGCCCCAGGAAGAAATGCCCCTCCTCCTGCCACACCTCCAAACCCAAAAATAATGCATCAAGCCGATGTCCTTCATCTCAAACTCCGCCGCAAGATCTCTCTTGCAGTGCTCTATGAGTCTCTCTGCACCTGTAATGACTAAGTCATCCACATACAACACTAGAATGAGAGGCTCCTCACCTATCACAATATAGTAAAGGTTCGGATCTGCCTCAGTCTTTGTGAAACCCATCTTCTGCAAGTAAGTATCTATCCTGGAGTACCAAGCTCTGGGAGCTTGCTTCAGGAAATAAAGGGCCTTCTTCAGTCTGCACACATGGGACTCCTTCCCATGCACCTCAAAGCCCTGTGGCTGCTCAATGTACACCTCCTCCTGTATGAATCCATTGAGAAATGCGGTCTTCACATCCATCTGGTGGATATTCCAACCCATCTCTGCTGCTATTGATATAATGGAGCGGATCGAAGTATATCGAGCCAGGGAGCGAAGGTCTCCTCATAATCAACTCCCTCTACCTGGGAGAACCCTCTAGCCACAAACCTCGCTTTGAATTTCTCAATGCTGCCATCTGCAGCATGCTTTACCTTGTAAAGCCATCTGGAAGTAACCACAGATTTGCCCTCGGGCCTCGGCACCACCTCCCAAACATCATTCTTCATGATAGAAGAATACTCCTCCTGCATGGCCTCTCTCCAGACCTGCTGGCTAGTTGCCTCCTCATAGCTAGAAGGCTCAGAGTCAAGGATGCTGGTAGCCATTGCCATATAGCTACAAAACCTCTCAGGTGGTCTGCTCTCTCTGACCGGCCTCTTAGGCTCAGCAACAGATGTGGCATCTCTCAAGGTGTCCTGAAGCCACTTGGGTTTCCTCTTCCCTGAGCACACTTCTCCCGCCGGAGAATAAAACTCCTCCTCCTCAACATCAGGAGCCTGAACTCCTGACTGTCTGTCTGCTGTCCTCCTGCCTGCACCTGAACCTGTAGATGCTGAGGTACCGTGTGAACTATCCATCAGTGGACTCCCCAGTGAACTGCTCTGTGGACTGCTCTGCATGTTGCCCGTAGCACCACCTCTCTGACTCGGTGAGCCACTCCCCACTGAGGAACCTGACATCGTCATAGATGTACCTCTGGATCCTCCTGATCCCTGCCCACTGGATCCCTGCGACTGACTCAACTGCTGCTGAGGGTCTGGCTGATCCAGATACTCTAACTCCCGTGACCTCCTAAAGGCCCTGTCCTCCTCGAACTTCACATCCCACCTGACAACAACTTTCCTCTGTGCAGGAATGTAAATCCGAAAGGCCTTGGAGGTCTCACTGTAGCCCACAAAGATACCCTTCTCTGCGGTGGGCTCTAGTTTGGTCCTCTTCTCCTTGGGTATGTAGGAGTATGTAATGCACCCAAAGATACGAAGATGAACAATATCAGGCTTCTTCCCAGAAAAAGCCTCCTCCGGAGTCATGTGCCCCAAGGCACGATGCGGACTCCTGTTCTGCAAGTAAACAGCTGTGTTGCAGGCCTCTGCCCACAAAAACAATGGCAACCCCCGATCATGTAACATGGCTTTGGCAGCCCCTCCGATGGATCTGTTCTTCCTCTCCGCAACCCCGTTCTGCTGGGGGTTGTAAGGAACAGTGAGCTCCCTCCTAATGCCTGCCTCCGCACAATAGTCAACAAACTATCCAAGGGTGTACTCTCCTCCATTGTCCGACCTCAGGGACTTGATCTTCCGACCTGTCTGTGTCTCCACAAGAGCTCTAAACTCCTGAAACCGCTTGAAGACCTCACTCTTGGTCTTCAAGAAATAAATCCAGGTCCTCCTGGAGTGATCATCAATGAATAGCACATAGTACTCATATCCACTCAAGGGAAACATGAGACATGCGACCACTCACATCGAGATGAATCAAATCAAGTATCCCAATCACTTTCTGTTGTCACCTCTTGGGAAAAAGGGGATTTGGCAAACTTGCCCATCGCACATCCTCGCGCAGAGTATCAAAGTGATCGATGACTGAAATCAGCACACACCATTGAGTGATCTCCCGCGAAGTCCTCGAAGGCTCCATGATACATGTGCCCCTATCTGCAGTTGCCAAATCTCACACGACTCCCGAACCGCTGGCTACAATGTTGTCGGTACTCACGCTGCAGTGCCAAAAGAAATTTGGAATGCAAACCCGTACACCTTTGCATGGCGTACACCTATCACTCTAGTCGAATCAATTTGAGTGCCCACTGAGATACATCAACACTGTCCTCCCCCACGAACAGATACCTCATATCCTCTCGTCCTCCAAAGGCGAGACGGATATGAGGGTTCTTCCTCATCACGGCACATAAAGAACATACGACACTTTCAAGGAGGTTTCGACTCCCTGCGAAATATCAATTTTCCCACACCGACTACTCTAACAACTCTGTCATCACCGAGTACTACCTCTATATCGGTGCCACTCTCTGAAAGCTACGCGAGAAGTACTCACGGACTCCTATCATGTGACGTGAAGCCCCCATTGTCCACATACCGGATACCCGAAGATGCTCGCTCAATCGAGGAAAAATCATGCTCCTCTAAACCTCTATGGCGGATAATCTCCCACTAGGAAGGGACTCACACGCAATGAACCCAAACTCCCTGCTCAAAATGATGCTGCAAGAGTCTCAACCTGCTTTGAGCTACCATGCTCACGGTTCTTTCCCCCTTCTTCTTCTTCTTCTCCGGACACACATCGCATAGTGTCCCACTCTTCGACAATTCCAACATTTCACCTTGGAATAGTCATACTGTGTGTTATCCGTATTTACCTTTACCTTTGCCTTTTCCCCCACCATTGCTTATAGAAGCTTGCTTCTTCCCTTTGCCTTTCTTACATCCTACCAACGAGTGCTACATCCTCATCTCGCTCAGCGGCTTGGCTGCCCCCAAGCTAACCTTTTTTCCCTAATCTCTGTCGCAATGCAATCATCCCAAAAACCTCTCCCATGTGGGAAAGGGTCTCACGTGCATAAACCCCCATCGGCAAAGTTCATCCATGAACGGGGGAGGCCATTCATCTGCAATCCGCACCAACTCGGTGGGTGGAATGGCCTCTCCAATCGCTGCGACTCACTCTCTCACATTAGTAATCTTTGTGAGATATCCATTTGCACTATCATTACCCATCTTAATGGTTTTTCGGCTTTTCCTTCGGGACCATTTTTCCGGTTCTCATTGGTACTCGCGGTAGAGATTGGAAAATGTTGTCCACACATCTCATGAGCATTTCTCTTTCCTCTCGCATGAGGGAATGCAATGAAATGTTGATTCCGTCTAGAATCGGTCTCTTACCCTTGTTGTTATTTTTATTATATTACGCTAGTCGAGTAGCATCGGTAGGCACATTTACTGAGTTTTCCGTGTGGTATGCACCATAATGTCCCCGGACTTACGCACTCCTCAAAGATACTATGCATTCTCTCCTTCCAAATGCTGTAGTTGGAATGCCCATCCAACCCTATCCTCCACCCTCGGTCCCAAAGACATCCCTGTTGTCCTAAAAGCGAAAAATAGCTACTGCTGTGGTAAAGATAAAAAGCTTTATTGTTTGTGAAAAATCAGCTTGCTGGAATTTCTCGATTGAAAAATCGTTAGGCTATAATTTTCCTCCTTGCTGTCCCAAAAGCTGCTCTTTCGGCACTCAAGCCTACGATACCATGTAAAAATTTATAGTTTCCCACCACGGTTTTCAGTTTCACCTTATTACTCCAAAATAGTTAAATGCCCTTTTCCCCATATCCATACATTTAACAAGTGGAGAAAATAATACGAAAACACAAATTACTGGGAAAAATTACGAATGTGGAAAATGCGAGAAATAAATATCGACACACATAAAATAGTCAGTTTTCACACATTTTGACACATATATTTTTTGGTCAACATGACCCTGGAAAAACCCCCCTACAACTCTTGGGGAAAACCGGTTCGAAAGCTCCTTCTTATTTACGGAAAATGCTTTTTTACGATGAGAGAAATATTCGGCAAAAAATTAGCAAACGAGACTTTTACAAATTATCTCATTTTTCCGTGCTTAACCACCGCCTCGGAAAAATGTACAAACAACAAAAAATCAAAACAGCAGAGAAATTTTGTACGGCCTCCTCGATTTTTGTGCCAAATTTCGACCCTTAAATGATGTTGTACGGCCTGCCTAGAAAAGCGTGCAAGATGCCACAAAAAAATCGATGTACGATTTACTGCCCGGAAATGTGTGCCAAGGTATAGCCACTTCTTGTATGGCCTCCCTCAAATTTTTCTCCTCGAGATATGTGCAAATCGCTTTGTACGGACCCTGTTTCGTACGACCTTCCCTTCATCAAAAATCGTGCCAAAATACTCGCCTCCTTTGTGTGCTAAATCAGTTGTACGGTCTTGTGAAATGTCTTCTGAAAATGCTTTTGCCTTGGAATATGTGCCAGAGCTGCTGCCTCCTTCTCCTCACTTTGCCCAGAAATCTCCCTTGCTCTCTTGCTCTCCTTCTCTCAATCTGCTCATGAAAGAAAAAAAATGACCTTTTCCTCCTTTTCCTCCTTTAACCTAACCCTAAGTGACTTTTGGGGAATCCCTAAATCCAATGGCTAAGATAGATTGAGATCTAGGGCTGAGATTAAATGCTCATTTAAATCTCACTTTCTATTTTTAATTCACCCCACTTTAATAAAGACCCACTTAGTCATTTATTTCCAAAGTCACTTTTTCCTTTCTAATTTTACATTGACTTTATTAAAAGTCACTTTAAAATAGACTTTAATAACTTTATCACTTAAGTCACTTTTAATTAGATTTGACTTTATAAAAATTATAAAGTCACTTTGGGAAGAAAAATTAAATTCTTTTTGGACACTTTTCCCTAGGCCAAAGATCAAAGCCTTAGGGAACCACCTGTCCTCAGGTACCAAATTTCAACACCAAATTAGGTCAAACTCCGTGGCATTCAAAAGAAGATTCGGAGGGATACTATAGGACTAAATTTCAGATATTGAAGATCCTAAATCATAGAGATAATTCGGGTTTAATATCGAGCCTCCCTAAAAAAAGCAAGAAAAATGATTATATTTGCTTTTTAAAAATTGCATAAAGTTTGTTTGAAAAAGCGAGTTTGAAATGATTCCAAGGGCATATTGAAGAATTTTTATCGAGTATTGGGTTCTATAATGCCTCCAAAAAGTTATTCACACCCATTAAGCCCTCGAAAGATCTACTATGATGCATGAAGAGGAAGAATTGTAGTATGAGATATCAAAATTATGGTACCAAGTGCAAAAAAAATTGATCTTACAAAGAGAAATCAAAGATGACATAGATGGTTTAAAAGCAAAAATGGAGGCTAAGTTGGACTATTTGAAGGATCAAATGAAAGATAATATGGATGATAAAGTAATGGAATATCACATCGAACATCAACAACAAGTTCTTCAACTCTCAAAAGGATAACCTAACTTTGGTGCAGGGAAATCGAATGAAATGTAAGGAAGATCAACATCACGACAAAATAATTTCGCGAGGCGGGACATAGAAACAAGAACTCGAAAACTACGAAATCAATCAATTTTAGAGTATCTCAACAAGTGAAAGAACTTTCCCATTGAATATTCCACATGGGAGGATGAGAATTTTATACGAAGCATCAAGAAATAATTGAGCGTTGAGGACAAAGCTTGTTTGAAGAGAGGCATGTTAGGTCACTATATTACTAGTGTAGCCCCTTATTGTGTTAGTGTAGCCCCCCTTATTGCTATTTTTATGTCACCCATAGTCCCCATATTGTTATTATTGTGCCCTTACATTTTTATTTTTTGGTTGGCTAGGATTATATTGTGACCCCATGGACTCATGTATATAGAAAAGGAGGTTTTGACATTTGTATCATCCGAAAGAATTGTTCATTTATGTAATGTAAAGTAGGTTTCCCCCTCTAATTAGTTTATTTATATGGTGTTGATCTCTCTTTTCTTCTATTTTTTGAATTTGGTTTCATAGCATTACATGTCTTGGTGGGGCCTCGTACTATACAAATGGACCAATCAAGAAACTTCCAAGATTATATGTCCCCTACGGTACGCCCTGCATTTCCACTTATTTTATTTCAATTGGTCCACCGCTCCAACCCTTGTGCCACCTGGATTCCATCAAGTCCCGACACTTTTCATCTTGAACATAAAACTTGTTACCCATCCGAAAATCACTCAGGGTACGTGTACTTCCAAGGACCAAGATGAAATGTCCTTGTGGCACTACATCTTGCCCACACTAACCAATCGAGAAGCTGTTGAGATTATTTTTTATACCACGACGATGCCACCTACACTCCTCTATTACGTGTCACTAGCGGATAGGTGCCATATGTCATCCATTTTAGGACCACTTGAACACCCGAAGATGCCAAATATACACTCCATGTGTCACGTCCTCATTGGTCCATGTAATCCTCGTCACTCTATCGACCAATAAAAATGTTTCATGTGTCTTCCATTGATTTTTTCCATGTTTTCCATCATCCAACCAAACCATGCCACGTGTCCTCTTTTTTTATCATGACGAGGGGGACTCGAACTTGCTATTTGTTTCCATTGAAATTCATTATAAGGTTTTGGATCTAGACGAAGAAACTTTATGACACATGATGAATATATTGTTGTTTCCCCAACACCATTTCATCAAAAAAATATAACATGTGCTTGCCTTTTAATATTTCAGGAAAAATACCTCGAGGCGATTTGTCTCGTGGGGTCCTCCTTACACTTTGATTAGCCCTATACTCTACACTTCTCCAACTCATGCCATATCGCTCTATTGTGTCACCTCGTTCTATCTACACCCAATATTCTAAGAATGGGCTGCTACGAGATTTGAAACCAGACACTTGGATCCCTTAGATATGAGTATCTAAGTCCTAAATCCAAGAGTATATCAAAAACAAATCCTCCTAGGTGGGTTAAACGGATCTCCCACACCTAGTTTGCTTGAAAAAATGCCCCAAAAGGGACTACGGGCAACAATGGAAACAATTACGCTAAGAAAATAACGTAGGGTTTCCGTAGGAATAAGAGCAGGGAGGCCAATGAAATTTTCTTCAATAGTACTTACAATAGAAATTAAGTGATACAATGAAGTTTATCCAATGCATATTTGAAAAATACAAAGTTATAAACAGAAAAATTTCTCCTCAAAGAGATGTTGCAACCACATGAATGATGAAAATTGCCTTGAGCAGCTGATTATTTTTATTGAGAGTCATGTAGCTGTTATTACATAGTTAGATATAGAGTAGATCCGTGTATAAAAGGTTTGATCTACATTAGATATATACACTAGAAGAGCTCCTCTTTCGGATCCCCTTGGAATTTTGGGGTTTACACCAAGCATAAGCGATGAGATTTGAGATCTGAAGAAAAGTAGATCTACTGAAATATTCGAGCAATGCCTGAAGTATTCAGAATATGTGGAATCAGATTTGAAAAGTACATTGTGTAGATCTCCTCCAATGGATCTCAAAGTGAAGAGGTGGATCCCCAACACTCGAAACCATCTCTCCAAATGGTGCACCCAAAATCCCACGCAACACCACCTACAAGAATCATGCAGATACGAGGTAGAAGCCGCACTGTAGGGGATAGATAGCTAATGGCCACATTCCAAGATCAGAAAATGAAGCTCATGCACTCCAATACACTTTCTCCAATAGAGAAAAAGGCCTCCTCCACTGAAAAAGAGCACTAAAATGTCTTAGATTTGAAGAGATCTAACCTCCACTTGATGTAGCTTGCAAATACAACCAAACCCTCACTAGGTCCGAGTTGTAATTGAAAGGAGAAGCTTAAGCCTTCAACCCGAATCTCTGGACCTTACAAACAAAAACTCTCCCAAGAGCTACTCCATGGGAAGAGGGGGAATTCCTAAATAGGAAATCCCCAATGCTAAATAGCATTTGCAATCTAGGTTAAACTGACCAAGAAAGCTATATGGTCTAAAAAGACAATATATCAAAGATCATATGATGAACAACCACAATATGCTGCCTTCCCCCTTCCTTTTATAAGATGAGAGCTTGCCAAAACCCGAAACCACCTTCAATAACTTATCTCTTTCACACAAGAGACCTCCTTCTAGAATTATGTTGTGCCTCATTGATGAGCACTCCTCCAATCTTGCGTTGTAGATATGAGTCAAGGTTGATCCCGAGTCAAGTGGATTTTTTTCTTTTCACACTCAAGTGTGTTGTATTAAAATAGCCCAAATTTATCCTTTTTCACATTAGGCATGGATTTATTCTTTCATTAAGAGTTTTATGACCCTCCTTTACACATTTATTCTTTGAACAAAGAAATCCAAAACAAAATTGAATATTCCTATTAGCTTATGACTAATTAGGAATATTACATCCAGAAGCCTTTTTCAAACTTCAATACACCATTCAAATTCTTTTTCCAAGCTCTATCCATTTGAGAATTTTCCAAGTGCATATGATATAATCTTCTAAACTAAAAATGGATCCAAATTATTTGTTTATCCAATATGATTGCAACCACTCCCTTTGACATCAATACCAACATATTTTCATCAATGATGGTTTTAAACACTTCCCACTTAGTTATTATTGGATCACGCTATAGTCTAAGTGTCATTGTATGGATTTCCCACCAAGTTTGGGCATGGACCTCTATCTTTGGTCATGGAATTGATATATTTTTATTCTTATCCCTATTTATGCACACTAAAGTATACATATAGCTATCACAACCATTCAAATTCAACTTTACAACATCAATTTAACCTTGACAGGGGTTTTTACGTCCATTTTCACTTCCAATATGAATATAGAATGTAAATATGTAATTCTAGAACTTAGCCTCCCCTTCCATCGGTTCCTTCTTTAATATTATTTATCTTCAAGCTTCTCATTAGATCTAACATATGTTAGAATTTTCAATCTCTTTGAAAGGTTTGAACTTTCTATGTAGATTTGACATTAGTATCACCATATTGCAAGAGATGTTAGAGGTCTTACTGCTTCCAATATTGTGAATCTCTCCTCCAAGTCATCCTTTAGATTTATACTACACTCATTCACCATCGATTAGATTTGAGACTTATTTCTTTACACATATTTACGGATCTCGTAATATCTTACAAATACACAAAAAATAATTAATTTTCTATCAATATGATTTATAAATTGATATGGATAATCCATTAGATAGTTCATAAAATCAAATCTTACAAGTTACTAGCAAATATTATGAGGATGTCGTCCATTATTTAGTGTTAACTTATGATCATAATGTAATGTTATACTACTAAAAATACTAAAATGAAGCGAGAATATTTAAACAAGAACAAAAACAATTAATTGACCACACAACCACATAATGAACACAACGTGAATTTTCATTTGCTGGCTCTTAGCAAATAGGATCTTGATGTGGAATAATGGTAAAAAAAGGGGTTATAACGAGTTTAAGATTATATGAGGTTATGTAGTTAAAAGGAGGAACTAGTCAATCATTTATTTGTTCATTTCTATTTTGTGAAATTATTTTTGGAAGGAAGTCCTTCGAGTACTTAATGTCCTCAACTACTAGCTTTCTAATTCCTTGGAGAAAATGTTTATGGGAATGGGTAAGAGACCATAAATTAAAAGAGTATTTATATCCTCAATTATGTTTAATGATTTGTTGAAATGTACCTCCCAACATGAGGATTTATCTCTAGCATAATCAAATGATTTTCAAAGAAAACTATCAATCTAGGCTTTGTAGCTTAGAAGATCAAGGTGGAATTATTGGATGTCAAGAGATACCTAGCTTATAAATTTATCACACCAAAAAAATCTGAATTGTATTTTTAATAAATCAATTTCCTAGAGCTATTTTCAATGATGCTACTTTGAGGGGATTAATAGCAATTTTCCGTGTAGGGAAGAGTTATTTGTCTTTCTCAAAATCATTTTTATTATCTATAATTGAGTGTAGGGGTTGGATTGAATATTAGGGTGGAGCTATTAGTGCTTTGGGCCTTTCTCCCATTTGATAAATAATTTTACATTTTACATGTTCAAGTTGTAGGGGATTCAAAGGTGGTGGTAGATTAGTTTCCTAGACAATACTTATTTGCATACCACTCTCTCTAAACCCTTAGCAACAAATAATAAAAGGAGTTACAAGATTCCTTTGTCTCAATTTCTATTAGTCACATATATAGAATATTCAAACAACAATAAGAGAATCTCTCAAAAGAGGCTATATATTTAAGTGAAGGCACTCTTATGTACTTTGAATTCCAAGGTAGGGTAGATACTGCTTATGGTCCAAAAGCTTTACTTCTAGTCTTTTGTTTCTATATTTTTCCTATCTAGTTTCAAGCTAGTTTTTGTATGTGCGTGTTAGTTGTTTGGATTTTTTTCTTATTGGGATAAGGTTGGAATGTACTTCGGCATGATTATTCAACTAGGTTGATGTTAGTAGCTGGTCAATTTATAACAAGTTTTGATTCACTCAGTGTTGGTAGGGAAGTACCTTGACCAATTCTTAATTTTTAAAGGAATTGGATGATATGTATTATGATTTCTATTGAAATGGAAAATACACTTTTTTTCTCAAAAAAAATGAATACAATATATATCTTGGGAATTGATGTAACAACTCCATCTCACCAATTTTTTTTCTTTTTATAGTAATGTTTGTCACGTTCATGTGCCTTTTCCAACATATTCGTCATGACTAACTTTACACTAACGAGTGTAAATGTGGGGTGTCTTTATTTTATTTTCAATTTTTGAAATAAAATTTCTTGGTTGAGTTCCACATTCATTTAAATCTTTTCTTCTTAATAGCTAAAACTCTTTATCCATTAAGGGGCCCTGTTAGGTTGATTAACATACATATTATACTATGTATTTAATCTTTAATCTAAATCTTATTTCTTTTCATTATTACTTATAAGTTACAACTTTCCTCGATTAAAACCTTAGGATGATTTACCATTTATTACATCTAATTTATACTTATAATTCTTCTCCAACTACATTCTATTTTTTATTAAAGTTATAATGTATCACCTATAACTTCCTAAAAAATCTTATTATTTGAGTATTGGAGATATATATCCTAACCACAACCATATATATCTACATTAACTAAAACTTATACTCCTAGACATCAATATAATTGAAAAGTTACATCCCCCATATATGCATTGTCTTTTTGTACTAAGGGACAAACCCATTTACGTATACCCTATCCTCTACCTCCATATTTATGTATACAAATACATATATGTCTTAACCCAACATATATATATCATTTCTCACAAAGATAATATATATATTCACATATTCGTAATATGTAATGTAACCCTCCCATAACGTTTATAAACTATGGAACCTTTCCATATCATACATGCGAATTAACTTATGTTATGTTACATTTAAGTTTGGTTGTATGGTCTATATAATTCTAATTGAAATGATGGGATGTCTCGCATGCATTCAAGTGTATTAATTCCTTGTCATTTTGTTTATCTCACCCCTATTAGTGCAAATTCATTTCCTACGACTCACATGGCTCTCCATACGTGTCGAAGGACGCCGTATGGTAGATCTTCGATTTCATCAACGACGTTGATCAATTATAGGGTTTTTCAATACATTGAATGACTAGGTTTTGGTTCCATCATTTTCCATTTGTAATTTCTTTTTTTTACGTTGTTCCGGAGCGAACGAGAGAATAGAGGAACCTTCCTCGTGTTCTTACCATGAATTTCGTATTGTAATTTGTAAGTATGGTATTCTTACATCTTCAATATACCTGTTCATTTATGTGTGACCTTCTTGGAGACTCGAATTGAACATTTTAATTCACCTTCTACGGTTTACATTTTTCTTTCGGGTAAAGAAACTCCACATTTTATCTTTGTATCATGTCATCGTTTCTCTGCGTTTTTTCTATTCGGCGTTTGTTTTTAAATGTATTATACCGAAGCAAAAATCTTTGTCTCATTACGGCATTATTAATGTTGAAATTTACGTATCGTTTTCGGGGTCTCTATTGCATTAGATGTATATTGTATTTCCCTTTATGTTTACAATGTATTCCCTATGACCATAGAAAAGGTAATAGTCTTCCTCTTTATGCACTTGTTCTAGTATTGAAATTGTGTTAATTCTAATACATGGTTTCAACCATGTCTTGAGAGTTAATTTCTCAGGTTGTCTAAGTTAGTCTTCTTAAAATACGCATTTTTCCATTGCATATAATTGATTTCTGATTTTCAAATATGAATTTTTTTTGTCAATACATTTTGTTTGTTTATCAATTTCCAATTCGTATGGGTAGAAATGGATTTTTCCCCAATTAACTCAATTCGACCCATATGTAGTCGTTTCTCTGTAATAATTTTTTTACAAATGTCTTCTGCTTTTGTTTTGGAATTGGGAAATTTCCATAGCTTGTATTGGTTATGTATTACCACATAATGTTTGTTAATGATTTGTTGAAGGTCTATTACGGCTTTTCCATTAACATTTTTAAAGGAATACGAAATTCCCCCAAAATTCGATTCCTCTTATTTAGATGTTTATAACAATTGTATATCAATTTCTTCACGAGTTTGAATTTTCTTTGATTGATAATTTTATATATTCGCAATGAATTTATAGAAGGTACATTATGGAATTGATAGTTATATTAGAAGTATATTGTTACTACTTCCATTGTATTATACTTCTCGTTATCAATTTTTCCCATTCCCCTCAATTTGTTCCATTTGCTTTATATGTGTATATTCGAATTAGATTTCCCTTGACGGTGAGGAGGGTTTAGGGGTACGAGAATGCCTCTCTAGCGTACTCCACTCAGAGAATATTATGGCCTCGACCTTGGGTAAGAATTCTTTCATTTTTGTATTATCGAACTTCTTTCCTAGGAAATTTGAATTCATTTATCTCAAATTTTCTGGTTTTAGCGCAGAGGTATAAGTTGTGTCTTCTATGTAACATGTTTCTTTAAGATTTTAGTTGGAACTCCAATTCACATTGGTTTCCCCAGTTACATTGTCTTTAGCAATTACTCTTCAATCGCTTCATCTTTCATATGTTCTAACATAGTTATGTATAACTATATAGAATATTTAATTTATTTTACATAGATACATTTCAACCATGTATACTAGTAAGTTAACTCTTATAATATGCTATAGTTTCTAAATTGAATTTATCTAGGTTTAAAATCTCAAAATTTTATTATTAATTCATTTTACACTCTACTCAATTTGGATTATTGAATTCCAAAATTTGATTATAAATAATATTTATAATCCTTTTCTTCCGAGTCTAATTACGGAAAACCCTTTTTCAAGATTCATATAGTTTCCTCAACTATATCAATTCTAGTTGTATGATGATACGGCTATTCCCCTCGAGTCGATATAGATTTTTCAACTTCTTTGTGTTTTATTTCGGACACTAAATAAATTATGTTCTATGCATCTTCTTATATTAATATTTTGTTTATGAATCTATACAGACATAACTTCAACCTTGAAGCTACTCTTAAATGTATTATTAATATTATTATTACATGTATACTTCCTATGTTTTCCTTTTTTATGTTTCATTTAGTATATTTCCGACTTTTATCCATATGTTTTGTTGCGGGTTTGTTTTATTAATTTGAATGTCTGCTACAATTCCCTTACAACCAACTATACGCGCAGATCGACGATTAATGCCACTTATTTCGAGGTCGGTCCAATATGAAAATGGCGAGTGCTACACCACCACTCGTCCATTTACCATTTTCACTTTCATAATTTATATTTAAATATTGTGGGATGGCCCGAAACATCCGTAATTAACTATTGTATGATAATTTTCATCTTGGAGTAGTTTATAAAGTGGTTTTTATCCTCATCTCTACTAACAGATTTTCATAGAAAGGATCGTGTTACATGTAATTTAATACATTTTTTTATTCGATACATAGTTATCATTGTCTCATTTGAATATGCATAGAATAGAAATTGCTTCCTAAATGACAACGTTCTATACTTCTAGTTAGCTTTAAATCGCGAAAGTGTCCGGGTCATCATCCAAATTTATATTTATTTTCATGCTATGTATCTAAACTATTTTTTTGTTTAGAATTTCATCCGTTATTCCTATATTTGAGTTGCATTTGTTTTATGGTACATATATTTTTAATTATTAAATGAAATTTTTAGATATTTTGATGGATTTAAACAACGATTTGAGACTATCTGAGGGTTTAGAGATTATGTATGTTTGTCCTTAAATTCACTTTTGTTTATGTAACCATACATAAAGATTAACTATACCCTGTATGGTTAATCTCTCATTAAATACATATTACGCTTATTTATTGATGAACTAATCACGACATGTTACATATAATTTATAAAAATTAATCTCACGGAAATTTTAGCCACAATCTATAAAAATATATCCCTTTCTAACTACATCGGAATTATGTAATTTCTAACGAAAATATAAAACATAAAACTTCACGGAATGTGCATACCAATTTGGTAAAGCACTATTTTCCTCCCAACCTTAGGAGCTTAATCCACGACTTCTCCCCCGAGCGGAGACCAATTCTTCATCTATGTATACAACCCCTTGTCTCACTAGGAATAGATTATTTAAGATTGCTTTCCCCCGACTTGTTTCCATAAGCTTTGCGTCCCTGTTAATTTGGGATGTTGTTTCCCTTAGCCCTAGGATTTATTTATTATTTTTTCCACAAAAGCTTCTTTAAAAAATAGCTTTTCCTCTTTCTAGTTTTATTCTCACCTATTCTCAATAAATTTCCACTTTGCTTGAGGGCATTTATTATAGCTTTCTTATCTCCCATCTAATATTTTTTATTTTATTTTATTTTTATCCAAGGATTTTTGGAGAATTTTGGGAAAGTCTTAGGATTATATTCCATCCTCGTGGATTTGAAATCTGATCTCCAATTTACTCTAGTCTTTGCACAATAATGAAAATCTCACATTTATTTATTTCAAAAAATAATATGTCCACGATTATTTTCTCTTAGGTCCACTTGACCTTTAGGATTATTAACTATCCATAAAAATTTGAAAAATAGGGATATAACATATTCCCCCCCCCCTCTAAAACAAAACACATCAGTCCTCGATGTTGCAATTATTTTTTCTTATTTCCTTAAATAGTGATGGATTTTTTTCTTCATCTCATCTTCTTGCTCAGACCAAGTAGCTTCCTTAGGTGCAAAGTGTCTCCACGCTTGCACTTTCCCTGAACCCTTGTTCTATTCCGAGCACGATTTCTTCCCGCTCTAGTATATGAAGTGGCTCTCGAAGAAATTTCCCTTTTGTTTCCACTCAGTATCATGGTCCAATCAATCACATGAGTAGGGTCATGTACATACTTCTTCAATAAGGATACATGAAAAAAATTATGAACTTTAATATGATCTAGGTAGAGCCAATATGTAAGCTACATCCCCCTACTCTCTCCAAAACTTCAAATGGTCCACGAGTGGCGTGGTGCTAACTAGCACAACTACTGACATACAATATACTTTTGTGAGGCTTAATCCTCAAATAAACATGGTCTCCCACTTTGAATTCTCTATGAATTCTTTTCTTATCTGCATAACTCTTTTTGACGATCTTGAGCTACTTTAATATTTTTATGAATTCTATTCACGGGTTGTTCCATTTCATGTAGTTCATACGGCCCAAGGACTAATTTTTCCCTCTGGTTGACTCCAACTAAGTAGAGTGTGGCATTTTTACGCCATACAAAGCTTCAAAATGGCTCATCTTAATAGAATCTTGATAACTATTATTATAAGAAAACTACGCAAATGTAGAAAAGTCTTCCCACTTTGTGAGTTTATATAATACATACATGCACAACATGTCTTCCTAAATTTGATTGGTTCTTACGAGTATGTCCATCTATTTGAGGATGATAAGCGGTACTAAAGTTCGACTTGGTACCCATTCCTCCAAACATAGTTTTCCAAAATGTTGATGTGAATTTGGCATCTCTATCATATATAATCATTTTTTGGAATTCCATGTAGTTTAAATATTTCCTTCATGAACACATTGGCCACTTGTGTTGTGCAAAAAGTAGATTGCACTAGCAAAAGGTGTGTTGCTTTAGTTAGAGTTTACACTACCACCATTATAGATTCATGTTGATACTTAGTTCATGGAAATCTGTGTAATGAATTCTATGAAACCACTTCCCACTTCCATTCCGGGAATAGGGAAGAGGATTCAATAGTCTTGCGAGATGTTGATGTTCTACTTTTACTTGTTGACATTCCAAACATCTCACCAAATAATCGACTACATATGTCTTCATGCCTAGCCAAAACATGTTTTTCCTCAATGATGAAATCAGCTTTTTGATAAACCCGAGGATGACGCATAAGGTCTCTTATAGTATTCATCTAATATTTCCTATTTTAAATATGTTACATTAGGAATATACAATCTTTTCTTATAGTAAATCGAGTCCTTCTTTGGTTTATGATATATCCTACAATTTCGATTTTTTGTAACTTTTTCTTTGCAATTTTACATATTTACGAGATCTTACAACAATGCTCCATGAATATGTTCTTATACATCAAACTTTACACTACTCCCAGTATATGTCAAAATTTGAGGAGGATCTCTACTCAAAGCATCAACAATTTGTGTGTGCACTTCCTTTAATGTGCTTTGATTTCCATATCAAACTCACTAAGGAAAGCTAAACAAACGGCTCTGTCCGGCATTTAAATCTAGTTGGGTAAAGAAATATTTTAAGCCCCAAATGTGATTTGTCATTGATATGGATTTCTTTTCCCCAACGAGATAATGTCTCCACATCTTTAATGCATGTATAACAACGTACTAGTTCTAAATCATAGACTTGCATAATTATGTTCATGTTTCTTTAGTTTCCTTGATTCATAAAATATTACTGAATTATCTTGCGATAATACACCTTCCTACCCCTTTACTATACAAGCATTTGTACATACTCAAATTCCTTGTTTTGGATCGATTATTTTCATTGTTAGTGCGGTAGTTAATTTCAGTTTTAATTGCCAGAAAACTACTTTGACACTTTGTTTTCCACTCAAACTTTACTCCTTTTTTCTCCAAGGAAGTAATAGGATAGGCTAATACAGTAAAACCCTTCCACAAATCTACGGTAGTATCCGAAAATACCCATGAATGATTGTATTGCTTTGGTACATATCTGTAGGGTACAATCCAATTCATGATTTGCTGTACTTTTTACGGATCTACCGCTAATCCATCCTTAGAAATCACATAACCTAGATATTGATTTTTTTTGTAAAATTCACATTTCTCGAGTTTTTGCATATAATTGATGATCTCTAAGGGTTTACAATACTATCTCTTAGATGTTCTTGGTGTTCTTATTCATTTTTTGGAGTATACCAAAATGTCATCTATGAACACTAATACAAACTTGTCTAGCTATTTATACGAGAACATTATTCATTAAACACACAAATGTAGCAAGGGTCATTTGTAAGTCCAAAGGTAGGACTACAAATTCATAGTGTCCATATCTAGTTACGAATGTTTTTTTGTTGATTTCTTCATCCTTAATCCGGAGTTGGTGATACCCAGTTCTCAAATCAATTTTTGAGAAAATGGTGGCTCCTCTTACTTGATCAAATAGATCGTCTATGTCAGTGGAAGAGGATATATATTCTTGATAGTTAACTTATTCGACTATACGTAATCAATACACATCTGAAAGTGCCATCTTTATTTTTGACAAACAATATTGTTGCTCCCCCAAGGAGACACATTTGGTCTTATGTACCCTCTATCTAATAATTTTTGCAATTTAAGTTTTAGTTCTAGTAGTTCGAGAATACTCATTCTATATGGTGCCCCGGAGGCGGGGTAGCTCTTGATATTTGGTTCAATTGAAAAATCAATGTCCCTTTTAGGGGGTAGATGGAGGATTTCTTTTGGGGAATATATCCCTGAATTCTCGATTACTAGTAATTTTTCAGCAGCCTCTTTTTTTTTGTCCCAAATATTCCACTTGTACAACATACACTTGAAAACCTTTTTCTTGTTGTTATTTTTAATTGTAATGCAGATCTATACGACATATATTTCTTTTGGTTTTCCCCTTTAACTATTATAGATTTTTCCTACTTCATATGTGCAATGTATTTTTTTATCTAAGAAATTTACGATTGCTTTCTATTTTCCGACAGGTCCCATTCCTACTAACATTTCATAGGATCCCGGAGGGAGAATGTTTAAATGGAGTTCAATTTTATATCCCATTTAAATTTAAAGTAGTTTTACGAAGTGTTGGGTCTCCATTTTGTCTTATCGTTACTCAAAATCTCTCATATTGTTGTTTGGTTAAATGATTATTGTTGTGAATATTTGTTACTTTCTTCATTTTTAACTGATGACATTATTAATTGAAGTTTGTATGTTAGCAAGTTTAAAAAATAATTTGATCGAGGGCTTTTTTACATAGGCTTTGAAACACCGCATTTACCTACCTACACCATGCAACGGATTCACACTAGAGTAGGTAGAACTGATGCACATACTTAAGTTGATGTCTCAAGGCTAGACCTCAATGATAGAGCGACATCTCGATTAAGAATATATTGAACATTACCAAAGAGGACAATGAACGCTTCCCTGCTCAAACTGCGGGATAGAATGTGACGAGTGGGTTTATAACTCCCAAAAATTGAAGTGTGGTTCGAGCGGTTTGACAATTGATACAAATTTTTATATTTGAAATAGAGCTCTACCAACTCTATTCAACTTCTACGGTCAATACTTTCAAGATTATCTCGGCTCCATGGCCTTACAAATAAAAGAGTTCTAAACATACTCCATGATATCGGTGGTGCAATAAAACCTTCTAGAATGACTCTACCTCTTGGACCTCAAGCTCTAGAAAGACAACTTTGTTGTTGCCTCTCTTCGGGAAGTTGGACTGCGATCTCAAATTTAAAGAAGATAAAGGCTAATACGAGGACATTGGGGTTTCTATGAATATCATAAATGCGACATTTCCATCCCCTGGAAAGGTTAGCGGACATGCTCCGGCATCAAACCGTTTCGAATTAAATACGAGTCGAACTCATAGTCCACGATTTCTTGCGAGAAAGAGACACGGTGGTTATAATGATCGTCCCTCGCGGTAGCCATGGGTATTATGAACATCCTTATGGTGGCAGTGGTTATGATGAGTGTGCTCATTGCGACTCAAGGATATGGTGACTATCTCCAAGGTGATTGTGATTTTGGTAAGGGAAATGACAAGGATCGTCCGGAGTAGATGATAGACACAAGATAAGGCCACACAATCACAATCCGGGTCACGGAGTGCCAAATTAAACTTTCCCGGCAATATCACCACTCTAGGTGTTGAGGTATAAAAGGTGTCTTTTTAACTCTTGTTTATCCTACATTAATTATCAATCGGTACGAGCTTTTTATCTCAAGAGTGTACTCGGTACGGCGGAAATTTAATCTAAGAGTAATGTTCTTCAATGTGCCAGTATGGTGTCTTAAATACAAGAGTAAACAGAGATGCTTGAAAATGAAATCTAATTAAAACAATCTGAAACTCAATGTTCTTTAATTAAAACAATCACTCAACAATCATCGGTCAAGGATGCGGTAGTGATAACTCTTTCCTCTGTCCAGCGGTATAAATGAAATCAAATATAAACAAGGTAATCAATGCGAGAACGTAGGCGGTAATAACCATTGGCCTTTACGGTTGATGATCTTGCATTCCACACTAAAGAAATTAAATGGAAATGGTAACTATGTTAAATCACTAACGCTACTAGTGAAAATAGACTAAACAAGATTTTTTGTAATAACACTCCAAAGCAAAAACCAAACTCTTGCAAAAGAAAGGAATAAACAAAGAGTAAAAGCTAATTAACGGGAATCTATTTACTAGAAATAAACGACAAACTCTTTCTAATGGCAATGAACAACAATCTATGAATGGAAATGAACAGAGTAAACTATTAATGAAAATGAACAACAATCCCTGAATAGCGAAAATGACGTATATGCAAAGCATAACAATACAAATTATAAAAGAATAAGTACTCTTGTTATGTGGAAAGGAACGGCGACGCGATTTATCGATGCAACACACCAATTTCATAAATCATTAAACGTAAGCTATAAACTAAGGTAACTATGAAGCAATGCGGTTTAAAGGAAATGAAAAACTAATGAAAACCATCACATAGCTGAAATTGGAAATTAAAGGTGCAAATAGCAAGTGGATCCACCGGGGTCGGGCGCTTAGCCACTAGTGAAAGCACTCGTCGAATTACTCCGAGTATCAACTAATGGAACGGCAACCGAATTTATGTATTACTCATATGTAGCAAATTTACAATGCAATCGTACTATGTTTTAATTAACAAGAGTCGATGAACAATTCGAAAACTACAAAAGGAAATCTCGAATAATCATACAAGGTCTCTCCCCTTCATTTCTACAAGCGTTGTTCTTTTATAACGACGGCAGAGGAAACAAGAAGCATGAGATAACTTTGAGCAAGCGATCCCTCGGGATCGAGAGATCTGAGGATTCGCTCTATCTTCCTTCTCTAGCTATTGTTTTGTCTTCTTGCGCTGGTGCTGCGTTGTTCCTTTCTTTACTTTGACTGTGCGCTCCAATCCTGGTCTTCTTTTATGGCTATAGCCTTTTGTTGAAGGGACAGCAATTACATCTGCCTTATCTTTTCCTTCCGAATGGTGGCTTCCCACTTCATTTAGTTCCTATATAGAAGAAAAGACAATCTTTAATTAATTTCACAATAAGCACTAATCTCCTCAATTCTATTGTAATTCTTCAATATATTATCGTTCTAGAACATAAAGGAGTCATGATTAAAGGAAAAATATAAAGAAATACATGGCAAATGCATACTCTTTTCCAATGCTCAACACTAGGAAAAACGAGGAACTATTCACGAGGGATCGTTCCCTATTTCAACATTCCGTTGTAAAAACTAATTTTATTTCCAGACGTAATTATTGAGATCGATAATCCACCTCCTTTATTCGAATAGTTATGAAATCCCGAATTGTATTTCAATGTCTATATAAGATATCGCACGGAGCAAAAATTTAATTAATCGAGCGAGTGAATTAGAAAAATCTATCAAGAGGAATTGGGAGGCACGCACGGGCACAAAAGGAATGCGTGGGAGGGACGAGTTGATCCCAATGTAGCCTCACGCATTTCATAACTTTGTGGATCACTCCTCTTGTCTTTTTGGAGTTAAGTGTTCTACGCTTGATGTAAGGCTCGTGTTTTCCCATCAATTAATTGAAACAATTTTCTAGCATGCTTTGTTCGTTTATTTATCGCATCTCATGGTTTTAACTTCTCCGTGAGACCAAATCACGGATAGAGCATTCAAAAAGCTAGTTCAAAGTTGGCCATGAGACCAGCTCGACACCGCTTGCATCTCTTAAACTAATTAGCATTTAAATTATTATTTATAGTTTGAAGTTTATTTAATCATTTATAGTCTCTTTCCTTCTTCAAATTGGTGTTGTTTGATTTGTTGCAACATTTTTCCTTTCAATTGGAGAATTAATTGATTTTTTGCATTAAAAGGCTGGTGCTTGCACTTGAAATATTTATTTATATTGAATCGGATTGCATCCCTCCCGTAGCTGTAAGGTGAAACTCGAATCCTTTGAATCGATCCGGACCCATTTAATGTATATTCCATAACCCTGAGATCGACTTGAGTGTTCATGGTCTTGAGGTATTAACGCATGTATTCAATCCACTCTTGCAGAGCCAACTACGCTATGTTGAAAATGATAATATTTATTTTCCATTAAAGCTGCTTGAAATTTTTACATGATTAACTTTTGGGGACAAGGAAGGCGAGAGATTCATTTTTCCTTACAAGTTTATTTACACGGTAAATTTATTTGTTATGTTGTTGATTCTTTCGAGTTAATTTTACATAAAGGTAGATGCGAGTAGAATTAGTGCAAGAAGAAGTAGTGTAGGCGAAATTAGTGCGAGGGGCATAATGGTTTTGAATTTCTTTTGAATTTATTTGGAATTTACAGTCTTTTGATATTGTGTCAACTCTTTGCTTGGTTTCAGTTTTGATTTCCCTTTTGTTTGCTCATATTTAGAATTTTCTTTCGCATTGTTAAATAGTACGAGATTTCCCTTTTATTTCTGCATGATTTTAATTGTTTGGATTAGTGTTTCTCAAATTCTCTTTTAGTGCGAGATTTCATTTATTTTCGAGATTAATGCACAAGATAGACTAGAATTTTTTTTGCGGGTTGCTAGGGGCTCTCTCTGGCATTTCCCGATCTTGCATCTCAAAGTTCACGAACTATATGGATTGACAAATTAAATGTTGGTACATTTATAGACCCTATACTGCACCCAAATTTTTGGCATCGTTGCGGGGAGATGCTCGAGAGGGGATTGACCTTGGTGATCTGCGAGCATTTGTTAATTTTAACTTATTTTCCTCTTGCAAATTTTTGTTCTTTGAATTTATTTATTTCCTCACATCTTGGTTATTTTTAAGGTATTTCATTTTCTTTGGTGCTATAAGAACCCCCCTATATCACATACATTATTCCTCAGTATCAAACAAATGTACCGAGTTGTCTTATTGAAAAAAAAGAAAAAGAAAAAAAAGGTATTTTGAGGAATCATTCAATGTAGGACTTTTTATCTTTGCTACGGAGACATACAACTCATCCAATGAGGAATTAACAAATTGTAGGAATTTAACATTATGCTTGAACATAAAAATGATATTATAAAATCTTTGATTTCGAAATTGGATGATTTGCGCGGAAGAGCTGAGAAGCAAGATGAAAACCCACACGCTTATATTTTTGTGCCAAGCATGAAAGAAACACTTCCTTGGAAAGTGTCCACTTAGTAGCCTAAAGTTTGCAAAATTTGTGAAGAGTATCATTCAGCGAACGTTGCCCATCACTACTAAGATTCTATGCAGACACTCAAGAAATCAAGGAAGGAATCAAATCGACTACCAAGTATAACTCAAAACCCATTATCATTTGATACTTTGAATAATGCTTATTTTTCTGAGCGAGTTCCTCAACATGTTTATAATCATACGAGTTTCATGGAAAAAATTTTAATCCTCCTCCAATTGAATATCCTACTTCATAGCCGTAGTGGCCCTCTCTCTTAGCTCTCATCCTCGAGCGAGATATCTCCATGGCCTCAAGAATCGTTTGGATCCTTATCTCTACGAAAATATCCCATACAAATTAAATCATATGAGCACCAAAAACAACCTCAATGTATTTCCAATGCACCATTAAGTTATCCTCCTCCATGGTCCTAGCTGCATGTGCAACTCTACTACTAGCATTAATCCATACCCCTAACCCTCGTCCATACCCTACACTTTGTCCCCCTTATTCCATACCCTATTCCTTATCCCCTACCCATACCCTATCCCTCATTCAAACCCTAGCCCTAATCCTAGTCCAAACGCCTAGCCCAAATCCTCGGGGACCCTAGTCTAAGCCTTAGTCCAAACCATATCATAAACCCTAATGTAAACCTTCAAGTTACCTACAGATTTCAAACACTCTATTCTTCCCATTGATTCCCATGTTGAACATAATGCTACATCTTCCATGTTGGGAAAGGAAATGAATTTGGAAACTTCCCCCATTACTATAGAGCATTCACCACAGGAAGAGATAATTCAAAGACCACCCAGAAGGATAAATCTTTAATTGGAACTTGTTTTTGAAAAATGTTGTTGAAACTCAAAACCCTAGAATCCCTCTCAACCATTCTTGTCAATGCGTAAAATCAAATATTTGAGCCCTGAACTTGAGGATTCATCTTTTGTCTTTCACCAAATCCTTCGTGCCTCCAAGGGAGTGACTATCAAGCATGGGGAAGACTTGCACCGAGTTGGAGAATCATCAAGATGTGGATTTCATTTGAATTACGGTTTCAAACAGAGTCATAAGCACACATTATTCCCTCATCATTTGACAACCCTTGGTACCAGGTCAATTGAAGCAACTGGTTTCTCACACTTTGGTATGTATTGAAGTCTATTCTATAGTCGAGGCATTTTGTTACGCACATGGCTTCAATCGGGAAGTACGCCTACACCTAAAGGTGATATTTCTTTCTTTAAAAATAGGGTAGGGTAATACAAGAATAATGAATAAATATGTATAACAACACTCTTGAACTTGTGATTCTTTAAAAGCATCAACTTTTTGAAAATTCTATTATCATGCACTCTCATGGTAATACTTGTCATACTACTTTACACTTAATACCTCATATTTTAAAGTGACTTTGATTATATATTAACATTTCAGTAAAGGATATTGTTATAAGTTACATGTAATACTTTTCTCCTATCCTAATAAACTATCATCCGAGAAATATTTTTTTTCGGTCCCCCTTCGAAAAGGGATCAATGAAAAACCTCCTATGGTGGACCACGCCTACAAAACTCTAATAAGCTTTCATAAATAACCCCAGCATGATCAACTCAAGGAATATTTTTGGTCATTATCCGAGATGTATGTAAATAATTTCTTATGGTAGCATGATCAACTAGTAAAGAATAGTAATTAAAAACTTTTCATCGCCATCCTACACTCTTAAGGAGTAGATTTGCTTTCCCACCTACAAAGTAACCCATATGAGGTTAATTATAATCAATTTTTTTCTAAAACAACATAAATAAATTAATGAGATATAGGGAGGTCTCATTGCAAGCCAACCTACTATGATCATGGGTCCTAAGGAGAATGACATTACCGCATTGGTCACCAAGCCGGGGTAATGGCTTTTAGTTGAGAGATCTGAAGACAAGAGGCCTCATCACAATCTTTCTTGTTCATTCTTGTTATTTATTGTGAATGGCACTATCGTTAGGCTGCTTACCAAGTGAAGACAACAACCTTCAATTAACTTCTAAAAAAGAGAAAAAAGTAAATGTTCTTAAATGACTGCGAATCTATATCTAATAGGTGGGACAAAAATCATTGCATGAGGTTAAAAGGTACCCTTGTCGAGGATATAAATGCCTACGGTAGCAAGGCCATGCCTATGCTATTAAAGTTAAATTTACAATATGATTTACTTGGTTTTTTTTCCCTTTCCCCGAACTCACTATCAATCTCTTTGAGAATGGCTTTAAAATCCTTTTTATTGTTATACATGAGTTCTATATTTTTTGGAATGATTCTTATGAGCATGGGAACCTTAGATGCGAGGTGAGCTCATTATGCCAGGACAGAGGAAGCTTCAACTATACATGGATAATGGTAAAATGGTTACTATAGGAAAGGTGTTACTATGTATAATTTTGACACCTTTTTTTTAATCATGTCACTCATATTTGCAACGAGGATATTAAAGTGAAACTTCGATCAAGGATGCCTCGAGATATTCTTTTGGAAATTTTAAAAGCTTGAATATTTTATTCAAGTAATAACACCATCCTTGAGAAATTTTTTTTCCATAGCGACTTTCGGTTTATATTTTCTTGAAATTAGTCTAAACAAATAAAGAGTCCAACGATACTACTTGTTTTTAGAGCAAGCTTTATCTAGCGCAGGAAATGTGATCACAAATAATAGCAGAGAGGACATCATTATGAATTCCTATAAATGTTTTTAATGTTAGGAAGTGACGAGTAACATATTTATTTGCATTAGGACATGCAATATGGTCATCATGGGGGGGGATGTTGGGCCTCCATTTTGTCTTATCTTTACTCAAAATCTCTCATATTGTTGTTTGGTTAAATGATTCATCATTTGCAAATATTTGTTACTTTCCTCATTTTAACATGATTAAAACATTATTAATTGAGGTTTGTATGTTGCGAGTTTAAAAATTAATTTGATCACGCTTTTACACGGGCTTTGCACCTTCATTTACACTTTTCCCTGCACAGTCAAAAAAATTCCTTCACGGAGAGCGGAGTAGAACTTATGCAAATAAAAAATTTGATGTCTCAAGGCTAGAACTCAATGATAGGCAACATCTCATTGAGAATATCTTACGCATTATCGAAGATGAAAATGAACACTTCTGCTCAAACTTCGGGATAGAATTAACTAAGAGTGGGTTTAGAACTCCCCAAAAATCGAAGTGTGGTTCAGCCGATTGACAATTGATGTAGATGTTTATATTGGAAATAGAGATGCGCAACTCTATTCAACTTTACGATTCAATACTTTCGAGTATCCTCGGCTCCATTGGCCTTGCAAAGAAAAGAGTTTTGCAACATACTCCACGATATCGGTGGCGTAATAAAACCTTCTAGAATGGCTCTACCTCTTGGACCTCAAGCTGCTGGAAAGACAACTTTGCAATTGGCACTTACGGGAAGCCTCAAATCTAATCTCAAAGTTAAAGAAGAGAAAGGCCAATAATTAGGACATTGAGATTTCTATGGATATCAAAAAATGTCGACATTTCCATCCCTGGAAAGGATAGCGGACACACTCCCGACTTCAAAACCATTTCAAAATTAAATATGGATTCGAACTCATAGTCCACGGTTTCTGAAAAAAGACAACGTTTACGGTTATAATGATCGTCCCTCGTGGTGGCCATGGGTATAATTAACATCCTTATGGTGGTCGTGTTTATGATGAGCGTGCTCATGGCTGGTCGAGGATACGGTGACTTTATCCAAGGTGGTCGTGATTTTCGGTAAGGGAAATGACAAGGATCGTCCGGGTAGATGATAAACATGGGAGAAGTGCATAGATGTAGTCTAGGTCACGGAGTGTCAAATCACACTTGCCAACAATATCGCCACTCCCGGAAAAGAGGGAGCGATTCACCGAAGTGTTCCCTATTTCGACGATACATTTTAAAACTAATTTTATTTTTGGTGAATTGTTGAGATCGGTAATCCGCCTCCGTATTCCGATTAGTTGTGAAAGCCTAAATTTTATTTCAATGTCTATATAAGAGATCACACGGAGAAAATAATTAATCAATCGGGCGTGAATTAGGAAATCAATCAAGAGGGGATTGGGAGGCACGCACAGCACAAAAGGAATGCGTAGGAGGGAGGAATCGGTCCCAATGTAGCCTCACGCATTTCATAACGTAGGATTGCTCCTCTTGTCTCTGCGGCACTAAGTGTTGTACTGCTTGATGTAAATCTTTTGTGTTTTCCAAAATTAAATGAAGCAATTTTTCCAAGGCATGCTATGTTCGTTTATTTATTTCATCTCATGATTTTAACTTCGTGTGAACCAGGTCACGCTACGTTAGTACCCTATAAATTATAGGATCTTAAGGCGACTAGATACTTCATTTTTTTCGTAGCAAGGTTTTCTATTTTATTGAAAGGCATTTCAAAATTCAAACGATTTCAAATAAATAAATAAAACAAAAAAACAAAAAGGGGAAAAAGAGAAAGAAGAACCCCCACTAAAAGTGGTACAAGTCCAAATGCCACTACTCTTTATATAGGTCTGTGCCCATTTATACGGTTTAATCATGGTTGGATAGTTTTCAATTTATGTTGATAGGTTAGAAAATAAATACTTTCCAAACTATTTAATCTTGGTTTATTAGTGGATGTGTTAGAAAATAAAGATTTTCCAAAGCATGTTTAATCTTGGCTTATTAGTAGATAGGTAGAAAATGAGATTGGTTCAACAACTTAATGCTGAACCAATAGGAGAAATAAGGGATAGAGGTTAGGTTATAATGTTAAAGAAAATTTTCGTGTCGCAAGTCTCAAAATGCACCCTACAAAGCAAGGAAAAATGTTATATGTGTAGTTTCGGGTAGGTAGATATGCAAAGGAGGAAGAAGCGAAGAAGAAAAGGAAAATGGTGACTTCTAAAAAATCATGTGAGGGGAAGATTATTTCATCCGAAGCTGAGTGTACAAGTCTCATAGACATCAAATCACACTTCGCAATTTCAAAAGGATAGCGCTAAAAGAGAATGGTAAAAGTTGCGATACGCGGTTGCGGTCGCAGTCCCACCTTCCTCCGTGTCACTCCATCTCCCCGCACTTCGCAAGTTTTAAATTTTAACCCCCCACTTTGCTTATTACAAAAGCCTAAGATCTGCGATTTTTGATGCGGTCGGTCCCACTTTCCCCTCGCCACGTAGCTTTCCCCCTCACAACACTTCGCAAGTTTCATAGTTTACCCCCTACCACTTAAAGTTCTAAATTTTGTGATGCTGACAGCTACGAGCCGAGCCCCACCTTATTGCCATGTCACCTACCATTCCCCGCACTTCACTCTTCGTAAGATTTAAGGTTTTTGTTACTTCTAATAACTAAATTCCCCCGAAGTGCGATTTGTGATAGTCGTGGGGCCTTCCATGCCATGTCACCTCCCATTTCCCCGCGCACTTCGCACTTCGCAAGATTTAGAGTTTACCTCTACCGCTTAAAGTTAAATTTTGCAATCTATGGCTGCGGTCAAGCCCCACCTTCCTCACCACGTCGCGATCCCCCCGGTGCTCATCCCCAAAGCCTGGGCACACAATCCCGTCGACTCATCGCATCAGCCCTAAACATATTTCACCCTTACCACCCATCTTCGCCCCTCACCTCGCCATCCACGGCCCTCGATTCATTTCGGCCCCCCCCTTCGAGCCATCGGACGTTAACAAAATGGGGGGTTCTTAAATGGGTGGCATCCATTACCACCTACCCCTCCACATGTCGCACCCTCCCACCGTTTTTCACCCCCCCCTCTCCATTACTTTACCACGGGGCCCCCCCCTGCGAAAAGTTGTTTCCACCTTTCCCAAACCATTGTTGCCTATGACCATTGTCAATGCCACCGCGCCGCATCATCCATCACCCATCCACCTCACTGTCACATCCCCATCAACCAATAGCGTCAGTATGCACCATGAATGGTCGTGCCATTGTCCAACGGATCCGCTCCAACTTAGCCATTATCCTCCAGCTATGTGTTAAAACACCAATTCACCGCGATGCCACTTGTTTCCATTTCTGTTGTTTTGGTCGGATTACTACGGGGTTGTGAAAAATCACATTCATCCGCAAAAGAGATCACGACCATCCATGGTTGAAGGGGTAAAATTGCACGTAAAAGAAGGAATGATCAACACTGCACTGACCTTAATTATAGTGCTTTTTGCAAGTAATTCAAATCCAATCACGGTCCCTTCGGTCTTACCCCTTCCCCGGTACCAATTCATACGGTTTTCCCCCTTCTCTATTCCCATTCTCTTGCAGCCATTCTCCATTGCAGTGAAACAAAAAGAAAATAGCAAACCATGCCCTCCCAAGGTAGATCACAGTAGCCAATTCAATCCCATGGTCTACCCCCCGGGTAGACTTAGACCATATTCCCCTAGCTGATAGTGATTACAAGATCCACGAGACGGAGTCAAACCTTGACATGTTCGATGACTACTTTTGGCTTGAGGATAAGCTCCTTGACGAAGCGGATGGCATCGACTCGTGGGAAGACCAAGCTCCCACATTACATTTTCCATAGGACCCATAGCTGCCCTAAGCTAATTAGGAAATGTCAGTCCTATTATGACATTAAGCAAAGAGCCATAGTAAACTCGTAGGAGAGATTTTTGATTTCATGTAAATGCCTGACCATTCAAAGAGATGTTGCAGGCCCCCCCATTGTTGAGAACGCTCTTGTCTCTTTTTTCTTACGAATCCCTTGAGATTGATACCCGAGGATTATATTTCGCTAGTAGATCCAAAACCTTGGAGCCGTTCATGGCCCCTAATGCACCCAATTCCTCAGACAAATCCCCCATATTCGTCATTCACCTTCCCCAAAAAGGACTCGAGCACATTGTCACCACTCTGTGTTATTTGTTAGGTTATCATAATTATCAGTGGATAGATGAAGCCATAATTGGTTTCTTGTCCATATTCTCTGCGCGAAGCCACGATCCCACTTTTATGTTCAACAATGTGCGGTTCCTCGGTGATGCAATCCATGATCAATTCTTGAATTTTCAAAGGGAAGGTGTATTCAAAATTCACCTGTGTTGGGGGCACATGTTCACCTATTTTCAATCCAACAAGTTCGAATTTGGCATGACAAAGCAAGGTGAAGACTCTCAAGCCCAATGCTCGTCATTTTTTTGGACAACTCTCGAGAAAGGAGCGGAAGACAATTCATACAAGAGTTTTGTAGACCTATTTTTTTCATCCAGCAATTAGTGCACTCAGTGGCACCACGGAGCCTGGGGATAAAGAGGAAATCAAGAAATTGATGTAGTTAACGAGACGAGGTCGGGATGACAGATTGGTACCTCTACTAGAATTACACGAGAGATCGGGATTTATGGCGATGAATTAGCCCCTTATAAACTACCTAAATACCTCTCCACGAGGAAATTTTCCCTTGAGTATATCAGGCAAATGATAGATGCTAATGAGGTGCATTTTGTTTCGGCCTAGAAGAAGTCACAATTCGGATCAAATCCCAAATCGGCCCATTCATCTACAATAGCGAGGGCGGCGAGGGGAAAAGGCGAGGGATAAAATGCGAAAGAGATGCAATTCACACATAGTTTCACCTAGTCCCTATGATCCAATGGGGATCATCTCCAAGAAGAGGGCGGAAAACAAGTCCACACCCTACACCCATACCAACGGAGCGAAGATAGAGAAGTACATGAACCAAGAAGAATGGGTGGTAGACACCTCACGGATGGCTGAAGAGGCAATTCAACTCTATTCAAGAATCTAGACACTAACTCCTCAAGGAAGAAAGCAATAGGAGTTCAAAATGAAAAAAGGAAAGGAGCCCGAAAATGAAACAGGAAGTAAGAGGAATAGGGAGGATCCAATAGACATGGACATCAACTCCTCCTCTAAGGAGTTAAAAAAATAAAATATGGGAAGAGAGCCGAGATCGACATGGGCCATGATCAAGGAGAGGAGGAGAACCAACAAAATACCATCACAATGGGGGAATTCACCAAGTTCGACATTCGGTGGCTACGAGATATTCTCCACATCTTACGTGTAATATCCCCAAATGGATATTTTGACTAATTTTACATAAATTAATTTAAACCCCACATTATGTCATAAAATCAACATTTACTTAACGAAGATTGCCATGGAAAAATAAAAAATATAGTTCGAGTGCAATCTATTACACATTGGATAGGAAGAATCTCAACATTTTATTATAAATAATAAGTGGGGTTACATACAGATACGACCCAAAAATTGTTGAGATGGAAAATGCGCTACCTAAGACAAGCTTGTTGCACTATGTTGGCCTCAAAACCGAGCTGCCCATTTGAACTCTCCCTCGAGGAAACAACGTCATTGACCCACCTTGAAGATATGAAGCACAAGTTGAAGATCTAAATGATCCTCACACCAATCCCTAAAGCTCCGCGAAACTTGAATGAAATCTCCTCAAGAGAGTTGGTGTTTTTCCAACACTCACAAATCATCCGAGGGTTTTCCCCAGTCACGGGGATACGACTGAAGTAGAGAACGACGTCTCAAACCTCTCACACAATAAAATGATATGATCCAAAAATATATCCCTCTAATGGCCTCCTCCCTTTCTTTTATAGATCTCTTGGATCCTTCTAGAGCCTTATTTTATTATAATTTTATTCATGGATCACTTTTCCCTCTTATTAAAAATATTCCTTTTTAATGTAGAAAAGAGTAAATCCCAGCTATCATGTCTCCTCAGGTCCACATCGAAACTCACATCCCACCATCCCATCATGGAGGTATCCCTTGTCCGGTTCTAATGAGCCATTACATTAAAGTGTTATATCATCTATTCCTCCCGGAATGCCACCTTGAGTGTCAAATCAGCCCGAGTTAAGCCCACAACTAACTCATCGAAAGTTTTCGGAATGTACCCGAATGGAAACAAAGTTTGCTCGGGATGATGGAATATATCAAGCGAATTCCACCCGACTGCATAGAAACTCCCTTAAAACTACTCCAAAAAGCCCCTGAGCACTGTCGATGACATAACCCTGTACCTCGAGTCGGGGTTTGCTCCTAACTGCGGAAGTCCATCCTAGCCCCTGTCATAGGTGACACCAAAAAAATGGAATATTACAGGACCTTCGCTCCCAAGATTGCATGCCCTCGAGAAATATAAATATGTGGGCCACCTATTGGCACCGATGTAACCGAGACCCAATGCTCGGATCCCACACAAACCCACAGGTTCGATATGCACACAGTGTCAAGCCACTCGGAAAGACCCCCATAGTGTTGGGATCTCAAGCTGATCTCTCACTATACATGTCAACAAACAATCCTCCCCGTACCCTCAACGCCATCATGACCTATCATCGCCCAAGTCCCATGGCTCGAATGGCACACTTCCTCTGGCTATAGGCGATGCCCCCCATGAAATGAGAGTCTACCAACACGCATCAATGCTCCCTGGATCTTGTTGTGTTGTACCTCTAAGCGTATAAAAATTTTGCCCCACTAAATACATACCAACTCATCACCTCTCTCCAATCCAAGTCCTAACTCAATCCCATGCGATCCTGCTCTCACGAAATCGAGATGGAGTGTTGAAGAAATGACGACTTGTGCTTACTTGCCCATTTGGAATCTGTAACATTTGTTATGTCTAAGGGCCCCTTCTCTACTGTGCTCCCTACGAAGAAAATCATACCATCAAAAAGGGTACTATCTCATGATCTCCCACCAATCTATCCTATAAGAAGAATCCCCAAGTAGTGTCAATTGCATACGGAACATGCCCTAGAGTGTTGTCACGACTCATAATCAACTCATGTTGCTCGTGTCCCCATATGCGGGATGAAATTTGCACAGCGGAAGAAGGCCCCCACCCTCTATAATGGGCCAAAGTGGGTAAGATATGTAGCAAGCCCCATCGATGTACTCCTGGAGAGTGCTACTCCCACGAAAGTGCTGCAGCAACTGCTCTTTGCTTTATGCAACTATCTACAACTCATCGATGTGTCGGCCCAAAGGTGGATGCTCCACCCTCTCCAATAGCTCCTCCCTCTCCCGATCCGGAATGTAATGCTCTCGATGTCCACATAGCCCCCTTGCGAACTATCCCATCAACCTCCAACATCTCCCGGAGGAGATGGATGCGCAATTTCTTTGTCACAGGTACTTGCGGTGTCTATACATCGATTGCTCCTCCTCAATCGGGCTGACCCCAAGGTTAGCCGCATATCCATCATAGACTCAATGTGAGCCTCCATCCGCTTGCTCCCAAAGGACTATCATGCATGATGTGCATAGTATCCTTCTTTCTGTCGACTCATGCTCCATTATATCTTTGCTCCGGTTGAACCGTCACAAGTGACTCATCACCTTGTGTATCTCTCGTAGAGTCCCCCTAACTTCTCATCACGCACCCATCGGAATACGGCTACCGGCCTATTGTCATCATCTCGCGTCCTCATCTAATCCCATGGACTCGTGCCCCATGAAGAAGAGTACTCATCACGACATACGAAGGAACGGGTGCTACTTGCTCTACCTACCTGCCACCTCATATACATCTCTCAAACATGAGTGATTAGACCCCCAAGATCCTTTTACAAAAGAAGCAAAGTCCCTTCCTCCTCGACTCATTTCTTTTGCATGATCCACCAAATTGGAACAACTCCTCCCACAGTTAACTGTCTCTTGAGAAAAGCTCAATGTTCTTCTCAACTAGTCCTTGCTAGCTCATAAACGATGGAGTGAGACCACTCGCTCTCTCCTCCCAAATGCTTAGAAACCTAGTACGCAACTCCCCAGGCAAATGGCCTCTGAGACTCCCCATACATGTCTCCTAATGCCGAAGAAGCAATGGAACATGCTATAAAATCAATTCATCACACTCAAGATCAAACAGATGACCTCATAAGTTTGGGTCATGGCCATGAGCTCTAAAACCTTAAAGCTCCCTCCCAAATGTAGATCACGCATGATTGTCCAAGTCCCGAAAAGTTCCTACTATCGGTACGAAAATTCTTTTCATAATATCATCTTTGTGGGGAGGAAAGGGGTGTTGTTATCCTTAAAAATATCACTAAAACAAGAGGCATCTATAATCTTGACTCTCTCACTTGGATATTCCAAGAATCGAGCTTGTACCTAAATGCAAGCATAGATGGCTCCAAAAAGCCCAATTTAAACTCCAATCAGATTTCTCTACCTTTGGAAGATAGGATTCTAGTTTCTCCAACATGGGAAAGTCCTTTTCGATCTTCCACTCTTTAGGTCCATCCCAAGTGCATAAAAGCCAATTTCCCACTTCTCTCTCCTTATGTAAATTTCTTGGATGCCTTTGTTGGAGTAAATTATATACCTTCTTGGAGAAGGGTTTGTTGTTCTATTTTGTTTTTACTGGTCTTCGATGCATGGTGGTTCAAGGAACAAACCACTATGTTATTATTCTCAAGCTATTTAGGAATCCCTCCATGGCTCGGTCGATGATGTGGTCACTATTTTTCTAAGTTTAATGCAATTTCTTGAATTTTCAAGGGTCTTTTAGTGAGCCCATTTGTCGGACAGTTCAAATACACACTACTATAGGTGACAAGTATTTGTTTTTTCGGTGTCAAATACGAGGCTTAGAGTGGGAGAATTTATAAAATAATTAGTCTCAACCCAATGCAAATTTGGTATTTTATCTCATACCCGAAATTTGTAACTTCATTAATAGGCTTATATCAAGTTAGACAATACATGGTAATTTATTCCACATAAACCATCAATATATGCATATGAGAGATACAAGAATAACACGATTCATGCCAGCGTGGAAAGTGCTAAATCCCGCTTATCTTTGCGGTAGTAAAACACCCAAGAATTTGACAAGACGTATTTCCTCCTTTTCTACAACTTTCACAAGGTTGGTCCTGCTAAAAGCGCATCCCGTCTGATCACCCAATTAACTCTTCTCCTCCAATGCAACTCGACTATCTCGGGTCTAGTTTGAACTCCAACAAGGAAAAATTTCATGGTCGGCAAGGGTTGGATGCCCACACTTATCCTCTAATTTCTGCTATACGGCCCTACGGAAATTGAGAAGACAACTACAACAAAAGAAAGGACTTGGCCTTCTTGAGAAGCCAGTAGATGAATATGATAGAAGAGAAAATAGAATTGGTGGTAAATCATAAACTCACTGCTACGGGTATGTAAAAACAAATACCGGGTATGGAACATGACACAAGAATCGCATTTTGATTTTTTGTGATGTCGATATTGAAATACGACCTCTCCTTTAATGTGGGAACTCGACCTCAATATGAAATTTTCCCCTTCGATTTTAATTTGGCTCCCCTTAATAACTTTTTATTTTTCCATCCTCCTCTAGAAATTTCATGGCACATAAAACCTTAACCCCTCCTGGATTCTTGAATTCGGCCTTTTCGAAACTATATATATATATATAATTATCAAAGATCGAGACCTTGATGATAAAAATAAAATCTACGCAACGATGTCTTGCTTAATAACCCATGAAGGAATCTCGTACTGGCTCGATACTCAACCCTCGGTTTGAGACAATCCCTATCATAATTCTCAACGTGCAACTAATGGTTCGAACTTTTAGTAAGCATTTAGTCTATGATTTCTCAATCAATATGATGTGGACGTGTCAGTCGATTCCCGTGCATGTCAAATGAAGGAATGATGCCACAATTTGGCCAATCAAAATACACGGTGGACTCATACCGCCGCTTTGGAATTTAATCTTGCCTTGATAATGTCTTAAGGGGATTTCGTCGGCGAGAGTTAGGATAGGCTTTGGGCGGCATCCATTGGCTCAACGATGCAACGAGGGTAATGGAACACCGACGACGTTATCATACGAAGCAATTTCATCGACCACCATCAACAAATCAACGGGATATTATTCTTACCCCAATCGCCTTCATCTGCAATCGATACGTTCAAAATTTGCTCATTTGTAGAGGGAATATTGACTTGGCAACGAGTGGGTATTTACACCCAAGAATACGTAGAATTATGGGCCGGAATTTTAAAGATAAATTTAGTTCTTATGATTTAAAATTTTGGTTGCCCTCAATGGTGAACCCTTCAACGTATTCGGCAATACGTGCTGATTATTTCGCACTCGTTTGACCACGAGAAATGTCGATGCTATTTATATTCTTTCACAACAACGAGAATATATGACTCTTGCTACCGAGATGGATCAAAATTGGTTACACTTAATAGGGTGCTACACAACGAACAATACATACCTCTTCGACGTTATCAATAATTCAATCTTCCCTAGAGTCACTCGAAATTCTGAAAAAATAAGAAATTTAGCCTACGATATTTGCTCGACTATTTGGAGAAATTTCTTACAGTAAAAATAATGACTTCGATGAGATAGAATAAATCATGAAACCGCTCGAATTGATTTTCAATAAAAATTGAGATCCTCAGACGCAGAAACCCCCACGGTTGAGCCAAGACCAAGGCTCTGATACCATTGTAATATCCCCAAATGGATATTTTAACTAATTTTTCATAAATTAATTTAAACCCCACATTATGCCATAAAACCAACATTTACTTAACAGAAGATTACCATGTAAAAATAAAAACATATAGAGCACTGCAATATATTACACATTGGATAGGAAGAATCTCAGCATTTTATTATAAATAATAATTGGGGTTACATATAGATCTGACCCAAAATAGCTTAGATGGAAAACTGGCCACCAAGATGAACTGTTGCACTGCGCTGGCCTCCAAAACTGAACTATTGCACTCTCCCTCTAGCAACAGTTATCACTAAACCCAATGAAGATAATGAAGCACAAGTTGAAGATATGAATGATCCTCACACCAATCCCTGAAGCTCTGCGAACTTCTGAATGAAATCTCCTCAAGAGAGTTGGGTTTTCATCCAACACTCACAAATCACCCGAGGGTTTCTGTCCTGGGGCTACAGCTGAAGTAGAGAACCACGTCTCAAACCTCTCACACAAGAAAATGATATGTTCCAAAATATATCCATCAATGGCCTCCTCCCTTTCTTTTATAGATCTCTTGGAGCCTTCTAGAGCCTTATTTTATTATTATTTTATTCGTGGAGCACTTTTCCCTCTTATTAAAATATTCCTTTTTAATGCAGAAAAGTGTAAGTTAGCTACCACGTCTCCTCCGGTCACTGAAACTCACGTCCCACCATCCCATCATGGAGGTATCCTTGTCCTGATTCTAATGAGCCATTACACTAAGGTGTTATATCATCTATTCCTCCCGGAATGCCACCTTGAGTGTAATGAGCTGAGTTAAGCCCACAAATAACTCAAGTTTCTGAAAGTTGTCGAAATGTACCGGAACGAAATCCAAAATGCTCGGATGATGGAATATATCAAGCGAATGCCACCCGAACTCATAGAAAATCCTCAAAATTCCTCCAAAAATCCCCTGGGCCCGCTGATGACACCAACTTGTACCTGTGACCGGTTTGCTCCTAACTCTGGGAGTCCATCCTAGCCCTGTCATAGGTGACACCAAAAAAAGGGAATATTACATTCTACCACCGTCCCATTCCACCAGCAGGATGTGCAAACCCCCACATGTACTTCCACTGCAGAACAAGAGGAGGAAGACATCTATGACACATTCAGGGAAATCAAGAGAAGGAACAGGGTTCTCAAGACCAACACCTACAATCAATTTTGGAAAAAAACAAGCAGCTCCCAAAGTAGACTCCTATCAGCCTTTGACTCTAAGAAGGGAAGAATGAGGATGGCATTCTTGGAAGCACAAGTTCCTCAGCCCAAAGGTGCAGCGGACTACAAGAGGACATCATTTGAGTTTAATGCAAAGATAATCCACCCAATAGACCAGATGGAGGTGCACAAGTAGACTGGGGAAATGATCTTTTCCACCCTTACCAACACATCGATGATCCTCTCAAAACTTCATGTGACTTCGTCCAATGCACAGTCACAATTAAAGTTGGAAAAGATCTCCCCCATGCCAAAGATTCAAAGATAAAATCTCTGGAGGAGTTATTGATACAACTCGGGTACAATCCATCAAACATAGCAGTGGCACAAACCCTTGTGAGGAAGAAGAATGCATACATAACTGCTTTGAGCAGGCAACTTAAGATGCCAGTAACAGAAGACCCTATGGCCAAAGAGATAGAAGAAACTGAAACACAGAAGGCAGAAATGTTGCAATTAATTGTTGAACAAACAGAAAATATCATGAGAATGGAGGATGAGATGGATAAAATGATCCAAGAAAGATAGAAAGCAATAAGAGATTGTGTGAAGGGAGCGGAAAAATAAGTAGCTAAGGCCACGATGCCCCTACAAGCGGTTCCTCTCACAGTGATCCCATCAGCTACAACATCCATAGGAGCACTAGAGTATAGTACTGAGCATCTAGCCAAGGAAATGGAGGATAAGTCTCTACAGTCATCGGAGATCAAAAGGTTGTGAAATCAACTCTCTAGCTTGCTGGAGCAACTCAAAGGGAAAGACTCTGCCCATACCACGGAGCTGCAGATCAACAAAAAGTTGAATGAGAGCTTGCAGAAGTCTCTCCAGGAGTCCTCAATTGGCTCCATGATGGGAAGGGTGAAACAAATAATATGGTTGGATATAATTGAGTCTGTAAATGATATATGGCCCTCCATTTATATAATTTTGAACAAATTGATCTAATCAGGGTAGTAAAGGTATCCATTAAGAAAAAAATGAGGAAATTGGAGATAAGCCCCAAACTACCAACAAGATCATCAGATTCTTGAATTCTAAGAGCAGCCATGAGTTGGAGCAACTGGAAGTGGCCGACAGAACAGCCTCTGTTCTTGAAGTTAAAAGGGTGTTGAATAAGAAGATTCTGGTCACACAACTAGAAGAAAGATGCCAACAGCTTGAGATTGGGGTGAGTAGGTTTTTTAACAGGATTGAACCACTGAACAAAAGAGGCTCGCATTCCTTGTTTGTCATCAACAATAAACTGATGCCCAAGACTGATTATGTAAAGAGGCTCACAGAGATCTCCGAGGACACAGCCAAGTTTGCAAATCTAAAGAACACCATGACCGGGGAATCATTCTATGAAGTCATCAACGATGATGTCTTCATATAGCATGAGGTGAAGCACATTTTTCAGTTGAAACCCACATTCGTGAAGTACACAGAAAATGATGAAGTCTACAGGAAGTTGAAAAAAACCAAGATCTCGACTCCAGTGAGTTGAGAAAATGTATGCAGGCTCCAGGAAGGATGACAACTCAGTCTAGTGACAAAGTTGGTAGCTCAGTGAATTGTTAGTGTCAGCAGATCCAGTGTATCAGAGCTACCAGCACAACAGACCTCCACAATGTCAGATAACGGCTCCACAAGAACATCGAGCACCTGCCTGAGGGCCATTACAATGAAGGGACACTTCCACTTCTAGCGGGCATCTGTCTAGAAACAATCACGGGTCCTTGCACAAGGTGCGCAGACCCATTTTCAGTTACCCTTATGGAAAACGACCCGATTTCCCTTTCAATAATGGCAAGCTGGTGAAAATAGTTTAAATAGAAGTTTTCATTCTATAACAGAGGTTGGACCCTGGTTTTGTAAACACTTTTCATTGCAAGTAATTCGTACTTTTCATGTTGGAGCATCAATCAAGAGATCATTCTACAAAATGCAAGATTCATGTGTTGTCTATCCTGGTCATGTTTTTCCTCACTGCATTTAATGTTTTCCCACTGTAATCTCTTCGTGTGTTTCATTTATAATTCTATTTGTAAAGCAGGAAAGTTAGATTAAGATTTTTTGTTTCATAGTACCTTAATTCTGAATGTATTTACAATTTCAATGTTTTCTCCTTATGTATGATTTAATAATTCTTAGTTGCTCTTATGTCATTACTGAAAGCACTTTTCTTCATCCAATAATTCCACTTAGTTATAAGCACCAGTATTCACGCTCATCTTGCATTTCATTCACTCTGGAATTTGATGTGTACACCTAGCCTATTTTGACTCCATAGCCCAATGGAAACTGTTTAGGAAAGACCCCCCCCCCCTATCCAACCAAGAACAATCAAACAAACAACTCTTACAATCAATACTAACTAGCCTAATACCAGTAAACTTGAACAAATCTAAATCTAATAAAGAGATCCCTCTTTGATTCTGGGAGGGCTAGATCCTAGGCTTCAAGCGGTTTTGATGTTGTGCTTTGTAGTTTAGTCTTGCCAATCTTCTAAATTACAAAGTGATAACATATTGGCGACCATACTGGGGAACAAGCTGAAAGTTTTCAATTTTCACTCGAACTCAGGAACCCCAACTAAAAAGCATTATACGATACACCTTTCTTCTAAATATTGGTTTCCTCTTATATTCAATAATCAGTTGTCTGTGATTTTGGACTGAAGTCTAGCTCCCAAAAGAATATCCACCAGATCCCATCCAGACCCAAATCCTCCTCCTATCGTAGATACTCTTGAGAGAATATTGAGGAAATCTTTCAGAACAAGCAGTCTGTTGTGAAACTAGCTCCAAAAATAGAAGAAAAGAGATATCAACGCCTTAGAAATAAGCCACTTCGAGGGGGCAACCTCCAATACATTACATAAATGAACAATTCTTGGATGATACAAATGAACAAAACCTCCTTTCTATATATAGGAGTCCATGGGGCCACAATGTAATCCTAGCTGAACTAACAATAATAATTTAATGGCACAATAATAACAATATGGGGGTTACAGGGGTACAATAATAATAATAAAGGGGTTACACTAACAATAATAGGGGACTATACTAGTAATATAGGGGCCTAACATGCCCCTCTCCTTCAAAAAATTATTGTCCTCAATGCTTGAGTAGCTCTGGGTGCTTCTGTATAAAATTCTCATCCTCCCATGTAGAATCTTCAGTGGGTAAGTTCTTCCACTTGATGAGATACTCTGAAATTGATCGATTCCCTAGCTGTCGAGTTCTTGTTTCCATGACCGCTTCAGGTTCCAATATGATTTTTCCTTCCTCATCAAGTTCTGGCAATATTGTTTGAACTGGAAGATTTTCACCTATAACCTTCTTTAAGCATGAAACATGGAAAACTAGATGCACTCGTGAAGAAGCGAGAAGCTCCAATTTGTATGCCATAGTACCAATCTTTTGCAACACCTTGTAAGGACCATAGTACTTTGGCGATAATTTATTATCCTTCTTAGCTTGCTTGAGGGACATTTGTTTGTATGGTTGTAGCCGTAAAAATACCCAGTCTCCTACATAAAAAATTCTCTCGCTGCGATGTTGATCTGCTTGTTGTTTCATTCGATTTTGTGCCAAATTCAGGTTATCCTTTAAGAGTTGGAGAACTTCTTGTTGATGCTCGATGTGATCTTCCACTACTTGAACCTTTGAATTTTCTCTTAAATATGATGTGATGGATGGTGGATGATATCCATAAAGTTCCATAAATGGGGTCATTTTTGTTGCAGTATGGAAGGAAGTGTTATACCACCATTCAGTGAGAGGTAACCACTCAACCCATTCTATTTGTTTATTAGATACAAAACAACGAAGATATCCTTCCAAACATTTATTTACTATCTCAGTTTGACCATCAAATTGAGGATGATAAAATGAGCTATGAACTAATTGAGTACCCAAAGAAGAAAATAACTTGTCCAAAAATTTCCAGTAAAAATGGGATCTCTATCACTCACAATAACCCTTGGGTTTCCATGTAGCTTTTGAATTGTGTCCATAAATGTAGTAGAAATTGTACTTGCTTTAAATGGATGAGATAATCCACAAAAGTGTGCATACTTGGTAATTCTATCAACTACCACCATGATGAAACTCTTTCCTTCGGACTTAGGTGAACCTGTGATAAAATCCATTGAAATATCCTCCCAACGTTGACTTGGAATGGATAAAGGTTGTAGAATACCCGGGGTCTTAATGGTCTAAACTTTATTCTGCTGGCAAACCAAACATTCCGCCACAAACTTTTGAATATCATATTTAAGGCCATCCCCAAAAAATTCTTTCTTCACCCTATGGTAAGTTTTTAAAAATCCTGAGTGTCCTCCTAAAGGAGAAGTGTGCAATTCCAAAAGAATATTTTGTTTTAGTTGGGAATTCTTGCAAAGATATAAGCGATCTTTGTACCATAAGTAATCATTTTTCCAACTAAATGTATTAGATGTATTAGGATCTTTCTGCAAATTTTGAATGAGTGTCCACACTTATTCGTCCTTCTTCCATTCATCTCTTGCTTCGGTTATCCAATCTGGTTGGATAATAGAAATGGCACAAAGCAATGCTTCCACCTCTTCATTATTTCTTGAGAGTGCATCTGCAACAACATTAAGCTTTCCTTTTTGTAGATTATTTCAAAGTCATAACCCAACATCTTTGTGACCCATTTTTGCTGCTCTTCTGAAGATAGTCTTTGTTCCAAAAAGTGTTTAAGACTATCATGATCAGTTTTTACCTTGAAGTGTCTTCCCATTAAGTAAGTTCGCCATTTCTTTAGTGCATGCAGTATTGCTAACATTTCCTTCTCATAAATAGGTTTTTGTAAATACTTTCCTTTGATTGGATGACTTTCAAAAGCAATGGGTCTTCCTTCCTGCATTAAAACTGCACCAATTCCATTTCCTGAGGCATCACCTTCCACAATAAAGGTTTTTGTGAAGTCTGGCGTAGCTAAGACCGGTGCTAGGCACATTGCCTCTTTAAGATGTTCAAAGGCCTTAGTTGCTTCAGAAGTCCATGAAAATGCATCTTTCTTCAATAATGTTGTTAGAGGTGCTGCTATTCTCCCATAATTCTTAACAAACTTGCGATAATACCCTGTTAACCCGAGAAATCCTCGCAACTGCTTTATGGTTGTGAGGACTTTCCATTCCTTAATGGCTTTAATTTTGTTAGGGTCTACTTTAACACCCTCGTGAGATACAATATGACCCAGATATTCCACCTCTTGTACTCCAAAGAAACATTTGGATGTTTTTGCATATAATTGTTTCTCCTGCAATAGTTTGAGCACCCTGTCAACATGTTCAACATGATCCTTCCAAGACCTCTTGTAGATTAGTATATCATCAAAAAATACTAGCACAAATTTTCTAAGGAAGGGTTTGAAAATGGAATTCATCAACCCTTGAAATGTAGAAGGTTCATTGGTAAGGCCAAAAGGCATGACCAAAAATTCATAATGACCCTCATGAGTTCGAAATGCTATTTTCAAAATATCTTCAGTCTTCATTCTAATTTGATGATATCCTGAATGAAGATCCAACTTGGTAAAATAAATTGCTCCATGAAATTCATCCAATAATTCATCAATAACAGGAATTGGAAATTTATCTTTAATGGTGAGCTTATTGATCTCCCTATAGTCCAGACACATGCGCCATGATCCATCCTTCTTATGTACCAATACTATAGGAGCAGAGAAAGAACTTTGACTAGGTTGAATAATACCCGCCTCTAACATTTCTGCAATCATACATTCAATTTCGCTCTTTTGGACATAAGTATATCTATAAGGCCTGATGTTTGGAGGAACACTTCTTGGAATCAAATGAATAGCATGATCATGATCAGGAATAGGTGGGAGTCCTTTGGGAGTTTAAAACACCTTGGAATGATTGTCCAAGACTTTTTGGATATCTGCAGAAATAGATGATTTTGATGTTGGAACTTCTAGTGAGCATAATTGTGCAATTACGCCTCGTTGTTCTTTCTTTAGAAGCTTTGTCATGACATTATAGCTTGTTATCTTTCCTGGCTTCCCTGCAATACCCTGTAATTCGACTTCCTTTCCTTCTGAAAAAAATTTCAAGAAAAGTTCTTGAAAATTAAAAGCTACCGTCCCCAAAGATTGTAACCATTGTACTCCTAGTACAACAACAACACCTCCCATAGGAATGGAAAGCATTGGACTATTCAATACATATTCCCCCATGGTTAGCTTGGTATTATGGCATTTTCCAGAGCAATTTATAGTTCCTCCATTTGCAACCATCACTTGACATTCTGGTGCTTGGTATAGGAAACAATTTAATTCCTTGGCTACCTTACAATGAATAAAATTATGGGTGCTACCTGAATCAATCAACACTATTACCTTTTTCTTCTTGATATGTCCTTCTATCTTGAGAGTTTGAGGAGTGGTAATTCCTGCCAATGCATTACACGATATGGTCAAACTCATTTCTTCCTCTTCTTGGGTTGGTTCCTGGTGTATATCCTCTTCTTGTTCATTTTCTTCTTCCTCTTCACAATCTATGTAAAATAATTTCTTCTTAGCACACTTATGACCTTTAGTGTATTTGCTATCACAACTGTAGCAAAGCCCCTTTGCTCTTTTTTCTTCCAATTGTTGTGGTGTCAACCTTGTAGGTTGTGGAAATCTAGGAGTAGCAACACTTCCCTCTTTATAGAAGTGAGTGGTAGGCTTCCTTGTAGCCATAATTTTACATTCAATTTTTCTTGCCAACCTGAATGCCTTCTCCAATGAATCAGGTTCCAAAACGCGAACTTCATGTTGGATGTTATCCTTTAAAGTATCTATGAAGAGATCAATCCTGTGTTCCTCTGGAATATCAGTTACCCTTATATTCAATTTTTGGAAGTCCTCAATGTGCTCCCCCACTAAACCCTTTTGTTTGAGATTTATCAATTGGCTAAAGAAGGTGTTGCTCTTTGTAGCCTCATAATGTGCTATCATTTCCTCCGTAAAAATTGACCAAGTGACAATTTTTTTATGGGAGCAAAGCCATCAATACCATACAAATGTATTTTGTTCTAAATGTAAAGTTGCAATGCGTACCTTTTGTGTGTTTTTCACATTATGGAGATCAAAATATTTCTCCATATGTAGTATCCATGTTACAGGATCCTTTCCATCAAACTTCCTCATATCCATTTTTGGAATATGGTGGTTCTTCCTGCCAACATTAGATTTTATGAAATCACGATTAACATTTATTTTGTTCTCATCATGAGTTCCCTCTACTATCTTTTCACCATTAGGAAACATTTCTTGTATCAACTTTGTCAAACCTTCCATGTCTGCTTTTAGATCATTCTTCATGTTTTCCATCTTAGCTTCCATGCCATCCATCTTATATTCCATGTTAGCTTCCATGCCATTCTTCAAACCATCCATATTAGATTCCACGCCTTTCTTCAAACCATCCATCTTAGTTTCCACGCCTTTCTTCAAAACTTCCATGTCATTTTTTGTTGCTCTTTGCGAGAGCGAAATTTGTTGCACTTGCTCTTGTAATTTTGATATGTCATGTTGTCATTCTTCATCTTCATGAGTCATAGTAGAGCCTTCTAAAGGCTTAATGGGTGTTGAATTCTTTTTAGGGGCCATTTTAGAATCCAATACTAATATCTGTTCTACAATATGCCCTTGGAATCAATTCAACTTGATTCTTCAAACAAGACTTATGCAATTCGGAAAAAAAAAAAAAAAATACACACCTTTACTTGCTTTTGAGGAGCTCAATATTGAAATTGACATATCTCTATCCTTGCAGATCCTCAATATCTGAAATTTGGCCCTATAGTATTCCTCTAAATCTTCTTTCAAATGCCACAGGTCTGACTTGATTTGGATTCTTCAAGGCAAATTTATGTCCAATCTCCCACAATGACCTAATTATGGACTGGTTCAGTAGAGTGAACTTGTATGACTTGCCACATGTCATTGTTTTCTCCTTTGGCTCTAAATTTTATATACAGGAAACTGTAGTCCATTTACTTCCAGTCACTTTTTACAGAATTCCAATCCGATTCTTAGAGAGAGAGTTATAAATATTTTCCCATGATCACCTCTTTGAGATAAAATTCGGGAGCCTGAAAAATACCTAACTTCCACATATCATATCTCCGAAAATATTACAAACCAATCTCTGAAATTGTGCGATGATGTTCCTCAGGATTTCAGCTTCGCTCTCTAAAAATTTCAGCTTCTGACCCTTCGTAGAAGCAAATTTATAGCAAAAATTCAGCAATGACCATTTTAAGTGAAATTTAGGAGCCTAAAAAAATCCCTAACTTCCACAGATCATATCTCCAAAAATGTTTCTAACCAAGCTCTGAAATTTTTCGACAATGTTCCTCAGGATTTCGGCTTCGTACTCTAAAAATTTCAGCTTCTGAACCTTCGTAGAAAAAAATTTATAGCGAAAATTCCACTATGACCTGTTTGGAGCAGCGAAACCCTAGAATCCAAAGCTCTGATACCAAATGTTGTGAAACCAGCTCCAAAAATAGAAGAAAAGAGATATCAACACCTTATAAATAAGCCACTTCGAGGGGGAAACCTCTAATACATTACATAAATGAACCATTCTTGGATGATACAAATTACAAAACCTCCTTTCTATATATAGGAGTCCATGGTGCCACAATGTAATCCCATCCGACCTAACAATAATAATTTAAGGGCACAATAATAACAATATGGGGGTTATAGGGGTACAATAATAACAATAAGGGGGTTACACTCACAAAAATAAGGGACTATACATATAGGGACCTAACACAGTCCCACCAGTGACAGGATTTTTTACAGGGCCAACTCCTTGCCCAATAACTTTGTTACCTTGCAAGACGTTCCATTCAATTTAAAGTTTGAGAAAATTATATTTAGGACCAAATCTTAGAGTTGGACTGACCTCACATTTTTTTATCCCTCCATATTCTGCACCACCATGCGTCCACCCTCACCCATCGTTCATCTCCCTCCTCCACCTCCACCAGTTATGGCGGTCCGATATGCCCCATTAGTACTACCAGTCCTGTTACCCCTATGCCCCAAGATTTCCAGTCCAAGATTCCCGTGTTTGACAACACTGGACCTACGATATCCTAGCAACACATTTACAAGATGAATGACTAATTCAACTTACAAGAAATTGATGATGACAGTGTCCAGTTGAGAATGTTTGCCCAGAGTTTAGGGGGAGAAGCCAAAAAATGGTTTATAGGTTTGAATCCTAATATTATCCACGATATCCTTGCTTTCCACCAAACATTTATCAATAGGTGGGAGCTTAAGAAAAACCCACTGCAGATTCTATCAAAGTATGAAACTATCAAAAGATCCCCCGAAGAGAGTGTGCAATATTACAGTGCTATATTTAACACCTTATATAATGCTCTCCCTCTTAACATGGGACCACTCC